>OX421468.1:6667772-7128614 GCA_949126895.1 Eilema caniola
GAACCTATCTCTTATTTTCTGCAAATTTTCTGTCAGAAGAAATTAATAAATTATGAATAGAAAAAATAATCACAAAAAGTTTCAGAAGGCCAGGTGTTTTGAACCCGATACTATGTGAAACTATAAGGACTCACAGTCGATGTGCTTACCGTTTAAGCTACGACGCTATCTATCGTAACTTTCAAAATAGATAGTCTGTACCTAATCTTGTTTGACGTCAGTCGTCGGTTACGGTTCAAAGGTCAACTAATCCTGACGCTTACTTAACATTTTACACCCATCCAATGCCGCTAAAGAAGTTTTCACTTCAAAAAAATCACAAAAAGTAATAAATTACAAAAAGAAAAAATAATCACAAAAAGTGTCAGAAAAGCCCAGGTTTGACCCGGTACTATCTGAAACCATAAGGACTTACAATCGAAGCATATACTACTACTACGAAGCATCATAGTATAACTAACAAAATAAACAATCTATTGCTAATGTTGTTTGTCGTCAGTCGTCGGTTACGGTTCAAAGGTCGCGTCAGGATCATTTGACCTTTGAACCGTCAAAGGTCAAATGATCCTGACGCGAGTTTAACACTTTTTACCCATCCAACGCCGCTAAAGAAGATTTCACGTCAAAAAAATTGAATACTAAAAGATCGTGTTAAATAGTACCTACAAATAAAAGAATATACATACCTATTGCTTGTTCATGTCATGCAACTTCGTATTTAAATAGAAAATTTCATCTTGTATGTTCATAATAATCAAAACTTTTACTCAAATGTGACTTTTGTTTTCGGTCTGTTTAACTTTAAGAAAATTCATCATTTTTTACACAGAATAAAAGAAACCTCATTCTGTTTAGTCTGTGGCCAGTGTTTTTTTATTATTGCCGCCAGTCCGCAAGTACCAAACAGTTTCACAATTCATTTTTACTGGTGAAATTATAGTTATTTATTAATTAAAATATCTACACCAGTTATGAAAGAGACGATTTATGTACCTAGTACACCGCCCGACATAAACACATATACTATACATCGTTCGATATATGATGTGATTGATGTGAAGTCCTTAACGTCATAGAGTGTTTACTATCTGAAAACTGCAAGGGTAAATACCTATTTTAGCATTATTATTATTCACAAATAAAATGAAAAACGTCGTATGATACACGTGTGTATTGGTGATTACCGTCTTCGGCTCTCTTTAGTCCCGTATGGGCTAAGCTAAAATGGTACGCAATTCTGAATCGCCCCTGGTGTTGTTTACGTCCATGAGCCACTGTAGCCACTTTCCATCAGGCGGGCCGTGTGCTTGTCTGCCACCGAAGTAGTATAAAAAATATTGAGGAGCGATTGTGAAGAAAATCTGTCAAATCTTTTAAATAAATCCTCAAATAAATCGATATTCAGGACTGAGTGTCGCTCTCTAGAGCATAGGCCAAAAAACAACGTTTTAAGTTTCTGGATGATGGGACGAACAAACAAACTAATTAGATTCCAAGTTGAGGCCTCACACACCCCACTTCAGCGGTCATGTTGACTTGGCGTTCTACTTGGCATGCCTACCGTGTCAAACATTTGTTCCAGCTGATACGACACGTTGCGTCACTTATTAGTTTTGCAAACTTTGCTGAAGGGATTCCTGCCATCTCAGCAGAGTCTTCAGAGTCTTGAACGTTAAAGCAAAGTTGCAAGCGTATCAGTATTTTATTGGATGCATTTCGGAGAGAGTATGCTGAAGTTGCACAACCTAATACCGCCAATATAATTATTTTTCTAAGCAATTAGTATAATAATTTTTCCTATAGAGTTAGATCTGAAAAAATGAACAGCCAAGACAGGAGTATTTGAACTAGCAATCAGTCCTTTACGAATGGAATATTCTTAACAACTGAGCCACATTTACCGTATTGACATTTAATGTTAAATATTCTCCTTGGCGACGATGGAGCCTGAAACTGTCAAAATAAATAAATTATTACCACCAAGCTCTTTCCATCAACGAACGACCATCGCTCAGCGACACGCCATCGTTTCAGTTACTGATGGATATTTCAACATACGCATGACAAGTTGCGTCACTCCTATAAATCCGCAGTCGCTTAATAAAACTACACTTTCAAACAAAAAAAATCACTAAAAGAGATCTACAGTGCCATAGACAGACACACATAGACACGTCAAACTTATAAAAACCGGTCGTTTTCAAGTAGAGGGTAAAAAAATCGGCTATGCCCACGGAAAATAGTAAATTGTTCAACAAGGGACTAAAACAAGCCGTAATGACACGAGATGTTTTTTTTATAGTTAGAGTGTCATTGTGGTTGTTTAGTTCCACGTTAAACACTCTCTTTTCACTTTGAATGCGAGGAAAAAAGACGACGTTCTATACAAAATTATAATATTTATAATAACATAGTTAATATTTATCGTTAATCTAACCTAAAAGAAAAGTTCTATTCAAAATTCAAATTGCAAAGAAACTTGTCCCGCATTATGTTTTTCTTAAGTGACGTACGCTTTAAATGCTTGCATATTTAGCCAACAGATTCAAACTTGAAAAATAATTTAAAACTAATTGGAAATGCATAATAAAATGAATTAATCCTTAATACTTACATAATAATTAATTAAATTATTATCATTAATTGTTTTTCACGAAATGAAATGGGTTTTTTAGATTTTTTCAAATGTCATTTTGAGGTTATTTCTATACACACTCACTAAAAAGGTGATAATCCTTCCATTCCCAAACACCGTGATTGGCTGTTTAGGAGTTTACAAAGTAAATTAAAAAAAAATACTTTAGTCCCTAGAGATTAATAAGGAACTTAAGTCCCGATATGCAGAGACTAAAATGTTAAAAGCATGAGAAGTGAAAAGAATATTATCATTTCCTTGTCCGAAAGCAGAATATGGATATGTCAAGCCAAAAGCAGAAGAAGGAACCGGAAAAATATATCAATATTACGTTCACGCGTGGGAATATACTACGTGTACTCAGGCCATTATCAGTTCCGTGCAAACGGGCCATTAAATGAGCCAATCGTGTCCTATGAGCGCGATCGGAAATATCGCAACACGCAAAAGACGAATAATGATTTCATTTCAGTTGATTCATATTGTATTAGCAAAGGTTTGTATATAACATAATTTATAGAATGTTGGCTGTAGGCCGCGGCTTCATCCTCGGGAATTTTTGATCCCGTTTTCAAAACCCATGGTAATAATTGTCTTTCACGAAATGAAATGGGTTTTTTTAGATTTTTTCAAATGTCATTTTGAAGTTATTTCTATACACACTCACTAAATAGGTGATAATCCTCCCATTCCCAAACACCGTGATTGGCTGTTTAGGAGTTTTCAAAGTAAATTAAAAAAAATACTTTAGTCCCTAGAGATTAATAAGGAACTTTAGTCCCGATATGCAGAGACTAAAATTTTAAAAGCATGAGAAGTGAAAAGAATATTATCATTTCCTTGCCCGAAAGCAGAATATGGATATGTCAAGCCAAAAGCAGAAGAAGGAACCGGAAAAATATATCAATATTACGTTCACGCGTGGGAATATATTACGTGTACTCAGGCCATTATCAGTTCCGTGCAAACGGGCCATTAAATGAGCCAATCGTGTCCTATGAGCGCGATCGGAAATATCGCAACACGCAAAAGACGAATAATGATTTCATTTCAGTTGATTCATATTGTATTAGCAAAGGTTTGTGTATATCTATTTAGCTATCTTAAGACAACATAATTTATAAAATGTAGGCTGTAGGCCGCGGCTTCATCCTCGGGAATTTTTGATCCCGTTTTCAAAACCCATGGTAATCTGTAACTTAGATAAAGATTACAGAGTATCTATCACTGTACCTTTCAAAATGATTTGTAGGGAGTCAAGAAATGCGCACCCGAAAGAGAGCAGACGCCAGTAGGGCGCGCGTCTCCCAAGATTCGGCCTGTTATAAACAAGCATCTATCCCCGTACCTGTCAAAATAATTTATAGGGAGTCAAGAAATGCGCGCCCGAAAGAGAGCAGGCGCCAGTAGGGCGCGCGTCTCCCAAGATTCGGCCTGTTATAAACAAGCATCTATCCCCGTACCTGTCAAAATAATTTATAGGGAGTCAAGAAATGCGCGCCCGAAAGAGAGCAGGCGCCAGTAGGGCGCGCGTCTCCCAAGATTCGGCCTGTTATAAACAAGCATCTATCCCCGTACCTGTCAAAATTATTTATAGGGAGTCAAGAAATGCGCGCCCGAAAGAGAGCAGGCGCCAGTAGGGCGCGCGTCTCCCAAGATTCGGCCTGTTATAAACAAGCATCTATCCCCGTACCTGTCAAAATTATTTATAGGGAGTCAAGAAATGCGCGCCCGAAAGAGAGCAGGCGCCAGTAGGGCGCGCGTCTCCCAAGATTCGGCCTGTTATAAACAAGCATCTATCCCCGTACCTGTCAAAATAATTTATAGGGAGTCAAGAAATGCGCGCCCGAAAGAGAGCAGGCGCCAGTAGGGCGCGCGTCTCCCAAGATTCGGCCTGTTATAAACAAGCATCTATCCCCGTACCTGTCAAAATTATTTATAGGGAGTCAAGAAATGCGCGCCCGAAAGAGAGCAGGCGCCAGTAGGGCGCGCGTCTCCCAAGATTCGGCCTGTTATAAACAAGCATCTATCCCCGTACCTGTCAAAATTATTTATAGGGAGTCAAGAAATGCGCGCCCGAAAGAGAGCAGGCGCCAGTAGGGCGCGCGTCTCCCAAGATTCGGCCTGTTATAAACAAGCATCTATCCCCGTACCTGTCAAAATTATTTATAGAGAGTCAAGAAATGCGCGCCCGAAAGAGAGCAGGCGCCAGTAGGGCGCGCGTCTCCCAAGATTCGACCTGTTATAAACAAGCATCTATCCCCGTACCTGTCAAAATTATTTATAGGGAGTCAAGAAATGCGCGCCCGAAAGAGAGCAGGCGCCAGTAGGGCGCGCGTCTCCCAAGATTCGGCCTGGGAAGGAAGTAGGAATACGGTGTTGTGTACCTTTCAGCCTAATCTTCACAAACTATATTGAATGAAATTTTATGTCATATAACCACTAAGCGACCAGACCAAAGCATTGTCCTTGTAAGGCAAAGATCGCGGGTTCCAACCCCGCATAGACCGATTCCATTTTTCCTATTTTAATAGATCTTCACAAACTATAATATTAGTACGACTCATCATAGCGTTAGTTTCGGCCCAAAGCTTACATATACTTTGGAGCCCTCGGAGTCCTAGGACCGCTCTTCTACTATTTATCTTGGCTTTTGCAAGATTTATCTTCTGCGTCTGACCCCCCAAACTTCAAGATGAAAGCTAAAACATCAGAAATTAATAAACTTCTAAATGACTTTACTCATTTTAAAATTATCTATGCGGTCATGATATAAAGTATAAAAGTCAGTAACCTAAACCCCAGTGCAGACCTCTGAACTTCATTAAAACTAATAAGTCAAATAGTAAATCGAAAATTGCCAAACTTTTTAATTTATGTGAAATGTACAATACACAAATTTTTGCTTCAATAACTTTGGAGTAGAAATGCTGTGTTTGTACTAAAATATTATAAGTTTTAAGTAAGCAGAACGGCGTATAAAAGAGTACTCTGGCTATATTATTTTAGGTAAATAGATTATTCATTCGAAGAATATTATTTATTAAAGTACTAAGCTTAGAAGTCGGCCTTACGATCGAAAGGTCCCGGGTACGAACCCTGGCCATAATACTACCGACGTGAACCCACTCAAAACTTAAGCAATATAGTAGCTTTAAAAAAAATAGTGTAACGTGTTTGTCGAGTTACCAATATTTCGGCATTATTACAAGCCGTGATCACGGTAAATATATCCCATTACATATATCCCATTAATAAGAATGACCATGTTAATCTAAAAAAAACTATGGTATCTGCATCAACGATCTAGAAACCAAATAATAAATTATGCTTAATTTTTATCTTGATGGTACCTTTATAATTTTGTTCTAGAATATTATTTGATAATCATATTAGAGACTAATGAAATATTTGCTTTATGAATCTTTTCAAAGTAAAGGTTAAAAATAAGAATATTCAGACATTAAACAAATGCATATTTAATCTACAACAAACTATTCAAAGACCTACACAGTTTGCAGTGCTCAAATGGATGAGAAATGAACTAGATGGCCGCTGGGAAGAGAATTCTAAAGTACGATGAGATAGCTACCACTACAGGACTAACCACATATCTCGACATATATAGAAAATTATATGTCAGTGTAGAGTGATAGCAGTCTTAAAGGACATAGCAGACATATCAACTAGGATCGGATAGTAGCCATATCACCTATTGCCCGGTTCACATTATTCCAGTAGGATTCCACTCCAGCGAGTGAATCCACTGCTGGAATGCTACTTGAATCATCACCATACTCAGCATATCAGCCGCATAGTCCACTGTTGAACGTAGGCCCCTACTAGAATAATTTAGCTACTGGAATAATGTGAACCATCCCTGGAATGTACCCATTCCAGTGAGTGATTCCAGTCTAGTTTATTTCTCAAACGCATTTAAAAGACTGGAATAATGTGAACCGGGCACAAAATGAATGCCCGTGTCCGCAACAGCACAAAAAATTCATAGGTATTTTTCATTTAATTTTGAACTCTAAGCCTATTTCAAAAGTCTTATAGGGATTTAGTGACAGCTAATTCAACCAGTGGTAAGCGGGCTGCCGGGACGGCGTCACCTAGGCGAAAGGCGACACGGTACGGTGGCGATCTCTTTCCGAGTCGATATGTCTGCTATGACCCCTAATGTGACTACCTCGCCTCCGGTGCTAGTGAAATATAGGAGGTAGTTACGAACTTATCTTCTGAGGTCAAATGTCCTATACTAAAACTTGTAGAGTCTGAAACGATAAGCAGAGATGTATTAACTTTCTTTTAGGTTATGATTTGCAAATTGGTGTTGACTGGATCAAAATTGTTTTGGTGTTTTTCAGTACTGCTTTTAAGATCACTTTTTATAATTATACGTTTTATTTTTTTCATTATTAAGTTTATTCTAAGGACAGATACGTTTCACCTTTTTAATCTTTATAGTCATCATCTTTATAGCATATCGCTATCCTACCCAGTTACACCCGAACTCCAAGGTCCGCGTATCATACCTATCCCTACATAACAAACCAGACAACCAAACATACTGAACAAATCTAAATATATATAACTCAAAGGTGACTGACTGACTGACATAGTGATCTATCAACGCACAGCCCAAACCACTAGACGGATCGGGCTGAAATTTGGCATGCAGGTAGTTGTTATAACGCAGGTAACTGCTATGAAAAGATTTTGATTAATTCTACCCCAAAAGGGATAAAATAGGAGATGAAAGTTTGTATGAAACTTTGTCAATTTCAAACCCATCGGGCTGAGACTTTGCGTGTATAAAGCTGCTATAATGTCTCAACACTAAGCGATAACCGACATCCACGCGGGCAAAGCCGCGGGCAACAGCTAGTGTGTCTACAAAAACTAATTAAGAAGGAATAAAAAGAGACCAAAAAATAATATTATAAGTACCAAAACTAATACATCAAGCTTCTATAAGGCTTAGTAAACATCGTGTCAGCTGTCCTAAAGGCTTTGTTTACCTACATTGTGTACGAACTGTCCTGTCTGCTTGTTTACACTGTGTACGTACTATCCTAACTGTTTACTTGTCCTGTTATCTTAATTTTGTTTCATTGAGCTCCTACTATGATGTATGTGGAGTTTGAGTGGCCATTTTTGATACTACTAAGGTATTGGAATAAAACCAATTTTATTTCGTGTCCGACCTGAAAAACGTGCCTGGGACAGACTGATCAGACGAAATGGCGCACATTCAGAGAGGCCTATGTCCAGCAGAGGACTGCAGTGGCTTAATTGATTGATTGATTTATTAATTGGTGTATATAAAAAGTGAAGGTTTATGTAACGCTAATGAATATCATGAAACATTTTAACTATTATAATGTAAGCATAGGTAATTAATTAGTAATATGAGTTTTAGAATGTGGATAGACATAATGAGACATATTTTCTTCTTGTAAAAACATCACAAAATTATACAAAAACACACAGACTAATGTATCATACAAACATTTAAACTCGAGCTGGAATGGAACCTCCGATAGCACTCGAAACTTTTGCCACTCCACGCCAGAAGCGTGGCAAAAGGAGCATTTATAAAGTGTGTACATATCCCACGTAATCTTACGATGAGTGTATCAAGTCAAGGAATGAGCTCCCAGAATAGTATTAAGATGAAGAATTTGAGAAGATTTTCACCTAAAATATCAAGTCAAAGATAATATAATCATAAATAATACAGCTTAAACGAGATATTAATTGAAAAGTTGTCGAAACGGCTTTTATTAATCTTAGACAGTAATGATGAATCGTAATGGCGGCTTAATTTGCCGCAAGAATTTTAACTAAAATACTTATAGTTTTGCATTATTAATAAATTAACTTTGTATATTCTTTAGACTTTTAAGGAATTTTGTATGAAAATTAAATGCTGTTGAGGTGTATATCAAGTATTCTATTATTTGGCAATAATCGCTCTACGATTACCTTATCAAAATGTTTAAACACAGGCAAATGTTCAAATCTCGCCTACGATAATATCATACCTGGTTCGATAGTTATTGTTTTAAAATTCTTTTTAAACGGATACTATCAATATTCATTTGCGAGGCAATTCTCACCAGGCGTGGACGAGCGAGCCGCAATTGTTTACACGAAGCAACTCTTTTCTGACCTTTCGAGAATCGTATCTTCGAGGCGAGATACTCACTCCGTCTAAACGACACTTAATACGCCTTCTAACCTTCTAACCTATCCTATCCAAATTGAATTTCTATCATTAATTTTCTGTGAATGAAGAAAAAAAAGGGAAATGTGAGTGTTTAATACCCCGCGGAGATTCACATGCGTGAGTATTATATGTATGTAGTATGATGTACGTAATTTTAACTTATTTCGGGGCGGTGCCCTATCGTATGAATGGCCTAAGCGTTAACCAGCCTGTTATTAAATGTTTTAATAAAAGTTCCAGTCAACATAAGTTCTGTTCCAGTGAAATGATGTTAACATACTTTATGCTAATTCACGTATCAGAATACCACGAGTTCTTTTTAAAAAATTGAAGAGCTTTCGAGTTACAAATAATATAAAGTACACTACATAGTTATTCTTGTACAAAAAAAGACGGGTTGCACTCTGGGAGTGCAGGCAGAAGTGAAAACTTTTTCATTTTTTCTGTCTTCGTTATATACATAGAAAAAGATAAAAGAACATACCATACCATACCTATAATATATCGCCAATCATAGAACCTATCACTAATTTTCTGCAAATTTTTTGTCAGAAGAAATTAATGAATTACAAAAAGAAAAAATACTCACCAAAAAGTAATAAATTACATACAGATAAAATAATCACAAAAAGTTTCAGAAGGCCAGGTTTGAACCCGGTACTATTTGAAACCATGAAGACTTACAATCGAAGCCGTTAAGCTACAACGCTATTTATCTTATCTTGCAAAATAGACGGTCTCTACCTAATGTTGTATGACGTCATTCGTCGGTTACGGTTCAAAGTTCAAGCGATCCTGACGCGAGTTGAACAGTTTTTACCCATCCAACGCCGCTAAAGAAGTTTTCACTTCAAAAGGCTCTTTCTAAGTTATAGAATAACTTAGTTCTAAACAAGACTGCAATCATAGGATTAAGTTGCGGCATTTCAGGTCAACAACCTCAAACATTATATTAGTGTGGATGCATCCGCGGAATTTTGGCATTTTTGATTTAGAATATACTATTCACAGCCAGGATATCGTTGCGCCACGGTCTAATTCCATGTACAGCCAGTATCCAAGGTAGATAATAATTTTCCGATATAGAAATTATTTATGGAGCAAAGTAATTTATATTTCCACCCTACTATTATAAAGAGGAAAGATTTGTATGTTTGTAATGAATAAACTCAAAAACTGCTGTGCCGATGTCAAAAATTCTTTCACCATTGGAGAGCTACATTCACCCTGAGTAACATAGGCTATATCGGATTTCCGTGGGAACGTTTTTACCACCCGTGCGAAGTCAGGGCGGATCACTAGTCTCAAATAAAATAATATTAACTACCTAGTGGATTCTGTTTGAAATCTGTGCAATCATCAAAAAATGCTTGTTTTGTAACCTCACGTCAAATAAAGTTGCTTAGCCTGCACTTTAGCTAAACAAGTTTTATAGCGTATCCATATTAGGCATTCGCATTAAAATCCCACCAAATTACAAGACATAATCCTATCAGAGCTACAATTCTGTAGTCTTCAGTAATTTTGTTTGTGTCACATTCAGACTATTCTAGGTTAAGGGTCTGTCGCCCGAGTAATGTTAGTGATTTCTTAACTCAGATGTATTGGGACATTAATGGGACAGTACTAGTACATGTGGTACAATAACTATAATCCCATTACTCTGTGGTAGCTCATGAACTACGTTAAAAAGATTTTTGTAAGAACGAAATGAGGTTATCTTGACGTGTACGTTACTTAAGATTGAGACAAATACATAGAAAACATTTATAATTTATTACGTATTGTTACATGAAGAATTTAGGCCAGATTATAATAATACGAGTATCATGTAGACAGTCCCACTACATTAGTAGAAAATTGTGATGAACGGTACTGTAAAATATAAGTCTTCAGGCTTTCACGGCCGGCGTTGCATGTAGAATATACTGCTTCCGGGCTGTTTGGCCGTGGTCTATGTGAAACTTGCGTTCCAGGCAAGGTCTCCGAAGTCGTCGTCGCCCGGCCCTGCGCCACTGAAGATGTCGACCGCAGTGATCGACAAAACGTCTGGAACGCAAGTTTCACATAGACCACGGCCAAACAGCCCGGAAGCAGTATATTCTACAGGTACTGTAAAAGTTCTAAAATGCGAAAGTTGCCGAAATTGAAACAGAAGTATTATCTAGGCTTAAAATATGTATATTTTTGTAGTATTCCATTAACTGTATCTAAGTCAATCACCATAGCTTTACGTTTTTCAATTACAGATTACTTTAGCACTCTCCATAATAATCACAGCGTCAAGCTCAACATGTAAATGTGTATCTACATTGAAGCCATTTGTTTCGAAATATTATAAACATAGATACTATTTAAATTTGAAAGTGTTCGAAAATTTTTGTTTGCGGATTGTACAATTAATCAATTCGAAAATCAAATAAGTTGCCGTCACCATAGACCTAACAATGTTATATTGGCCTTATAAATCGCATTTTTGTTGACATTTCGGTATACTTTTTAGAGTCATAGGCCAACGGGAAGTGACCTTAACCGCTACGTTGTTATTGAACTAGAGTTACGATAAAAATGAACTTGCGTGTGCTATTGTGAAAATATCGAGGCCATGCTATCGTCAGACGGCCCTGACCGTAACATTGATTTCATGTTTTCCTTTGGCCACAGAAGGTGAATGGTGAATCACTATTTTTAAATATTACGTACGTAACATCACATAAAAATAGTTTAAATTAAGCTGAAGTATTTTTGTTAGAAATATGATTACTTCTTTAGTATATAGAAACTACAGTTCGTAAAATATAGCTTGATACCTCTGACGTTTGTCAGAATGACATGTAATAGGTATGGGACCGTCTTTAGTATTTTATCGATATTTATATAGAATGAGTTTATTAAAAAAATACATTTTAACGATATTGAAAGAAAGAAAAAAGGAAATGAAAGATGAATTTGAAGGTATTTAAAAGTTTAATTGTCAAATGGTGTACAGCCGAGATCAACTTCAAAGTCAAATTCTGATTCATCACTGGAGCAGTCCTGTAGATTAATAATTAATTCTTGATCGCATATGTTGTCAAATTGAATATCGCGCTCCCAATCTTTTTGAATCACATTTTTTGTCTTCTCAACTACCTTTTTCCAATCATCAGCATTTACATGTACACAAGCTTCATGTAGTAATGTCAACATTTTGTTTGTTGTGAAAGGCGGTGCTACATTATGTCTGGCAGCGTAACCTAGAAAAAAAAGGTATCCGATCAAACAAAAAACCTACTAAATTCTTTGTAAGCTTTTTATATATGTTTTTTTTTTAGATTATACGAACCTTTGACTTGAGCCCAGATTAGTTCTATTGCATTGTAATGGCAATGATATGGTGGTAAACGGATGACGGTGTGGCCCATTTCCTTTGCAATTTCGTCTATAATATATCTTGGAGTGGGGGGCTTATGAATGCTTACTAATCTTAGCAATTCTTTCTTGAGCATGCTGTTGTCGGCTTTTACTCCTTTGTTTTGCAGCCAAGTAATAATTTCAATTTTACGGTGCAGAATATTCCCTCAAGAACCAAGCGGTTTGGTGACTCCTTTCTTTGTCGCACCATTAAGACCTGGAACTCCTTGCCAGCTCACGTGTTTCCTTCTTCCTACAGTCCCGGGTCCTTTAAGCGGGGCGTGAAAAAGCATCTGATGAGGCCGTCAAGCTGAGTGCCACCATTGTTAACATGGTACGTGTTTGTAATGGTGACCCTCTTTTCTGAGACTTTGCCTTCAGCTTACCATCAGGCGAGGTGAAGTCAAATTGACGTGTCCTATATTAAAAAAAAAAAAAAAAAAAAGGCGCCTTATCTTTTTGTACTGAATGATACGGAGCGTTGTCCATCAGAATAAAATGTGGTTCACTCAAATTATTTAGAAGAGTTAGAAACCACTCCTTAAATTTTGTAAAATCCATTTCTTCATGGTACTCTGTTGTTTTTACTGATTTAAACGCCAGTAAACAATTGGGCACAAAACCAGACGATGTCCCCGCATGAGTAATTATTAATCTTTGTCCTTTGCCTTCGGGCACCTTGGTGGTAGACTCCGCTTTATCGTCTGTCCACGATCTTGAAACAGTGTGGTTTGCGTTGAGCCATGTTTCATCAAGAAAAACCACTTTATGCCAATCTGTTATATTTTTGACTTTGCGCAAAAAGTCAATTCGGGTCAAAGCAATGTCTGTTCGCTCCAATAAAATTTTTCTTTTATCGCTTTTTTTATAAGCAAAGCCGATTTTTTTCAATATTTTGGACAACGATGGTGGACTTCCTTTAAATAAATCCGCGTCTTTAAGCGAAACGGATATTTTTTTTAACGTGGGAAATTCACCACGTGCGTAATACGCATATATATGATTTCGAATTGCGGCAGCATCAAATGGTTGCCTGGAAGAGATTGCCCTGCGCGATAAGGCCGCCAATTGTATGCTACAAAACTGTACCTACCACTATATTGTAATGTGTTCTTTCTTTCTTTCTTTGTGTACCATACAATAAAGAGTTTTCATTCATTCATTCATTCAAAGTCGTCAATTTCGGTGACTGGCGAAACTCTCTTCCTTTTTTTATTAGGAGTCGATAATATTTTACCTCCTCATCTTCGGCCACCATCTCCTTTGACGATTCTCCATACCGCCATTTTGATTCTCGTGGTCAAAATACTCGCGCAAACGAATCACAAACTCGCGACTTTCGCTATTCAAAACAGTTTTTTTTTGTTCTTTTCGGCATTTTGGTGCAAAAAAAACAAATAACTAGAAATAACAACAAAACTTAACAAAGCAACAGTAATAACGACAAAACAATATTAATCACGTAGCGATAGCGTATACAAGGCGTGGGCACTCAAAAAAGATGGCGCCCGCTTGTTCGCTGCATGCGAAAGCAGTAGGTATTGCAAGACTAAAAAAATACGAATTTGTTGTGAAAAAATTATTAGATATAATCATTTATACAATTTATATTAATGAAATTGTCATACATTTATTTTATCGATATTCGCTGGCCAGTCGATTACACATCCCTACAAGGCTGCGAAAAGAGTTTACGAAGTAAGCTAACAAAAAAAATATAAACAATAAAATATAATAAATATTTTAAATAACCTTTGTTTTTACTAGTATCTCCTTGATAACAAGTTCTATTTGAAAAAGTGTTCTAGATTTCTATACAAATGTCTTATTAATATTTAAAAAATTAAAACTTTTCCAACAACAAATTTATTGTTGCAGTCTTTATAAACGAAGTCTCTAAAGTCACAGGTATCAAGCTATATTTTACGAACCATCATCAGTTTTTCGGCAATATTTATATTACACAGTTTATATGTATTAGTAACTCCAGTTTGCCGAAAGCAGTAAGCAGTTTTTATTCCTTTAGGTGTTTAATTGTGTACAAACCACAGTGCGCTAGACTTCTAGCATTTGACCGGTTTTTTTCTCTAAGGTATTCATACTTCTTGCTGCAGTACTGGAGTGGCCAACAACAAACCCGAATATAAATTCAAATAACTATTTATAGAGGATACCGAAGTATATTTGAGCTCTTTAATTAACTCTTCAGCCATTGGCGGAGTTGGAAACTGCCACACAGGAGACATAGGAGAACATTCCTCTTAACTTCAATACTGAATCAATAATAATTAGTCCTTACCGTTCCCAGCTGAGTCGCCGTGGAGTGTCGATTGTAATCTCCTCAGGGGTGCCCCTCACTCCTTGCGTCAGGAGCCTTGCCAATCGTGACCCTGTGCTCGTGCTGCCTGTACTGGAGACGGAACCGCGGGGAGTGGGGACTCTGGAACAATGGAAAAAGATTATTTAGTAAAATGTTTAGTAGGTTTTTGAAGTGAAAATTCTTTAGCGGCGTTGGATGGGTGTAAAATGTTAAAGAAGCGTCAGGATTAATTGACCTTTGAACCGTAACCGACGGCTGACGTCATACAAGATTAGGTACAGACTATCTATTTTGCAAGTTACGATAGATAGCGTCGTAGTTTAAACGGTAAGCACTTCGACTGTAAGTCCTTATAGTTTCAGATAGTATCGGGTTCAAACCACCTGGCCTTCAGGGATTTTTTGTGATTGTTTTTTCTTTTTGTAATTTATTACTTATTGTGATTATCTTTTTTTTTGTAATTTATTAATTTCTTCTGACAGAAAATTAGCAGAAAATTAGTGATAGGTTCTATCATTGGCGCTATATTATAGGTATGGTATGGTATGTTCTTTTTATCTTTTTCTATGTATATAACGAAGAAAGAAATAAAGAAAATGTTTTCACTTCTGCCGGCACTCCCAGAGTGCAACCCGTCTTTTTGTTTCCAAGGGTGTACTGTGCTACGCCACGGTGGCTTTCACGTGGCACGCGGTAGTGAATGCAGCCGCTACGCAAAAGGCGCGGTTTCTATCTTCGCTCAGTGCAAATATTTGTATGCATGAATATGGTTATTTGTATTGTTCTGGTCGTGCCTCGGAGAGCACGTTAAACTGTCGGTCCCGGTTGCCATAGGAACACCTGCCATAGGCAGTCGTTACGGGCAGTTGGAGCCCTCAAAAGTCCAACAACTAGTCTAGCTGCAATGCTTCGATACCACCTTTGGGTTGTGAAAGCCAAATGGCAGTCGCTTCACGGAAAATGTCTAAGTTCAGCCAAATCCGTAGTTTTACTGGTAAAAGCGGACCCCAGACTCTAAGTTGAAAGCTTTAACTAATTAACACTAGTAGGAAGAAGATATCCGGTGCCAAGCTATTAGGGGGGAGGGGGGACCTTTTTGTTTGTTGTCTCTGTATGTACCCGTAATGAAATACCATGTGGCTTTAGCAGGTCAGGCATAGCTACATCACCGTTCCCTTGGTGAGTTGGTACCCTCTGGTACCATACGTTAAAATTGACAAGTGTGTGACATCAGCAACTGGAGATACAGTGTACAACAGCCTTTACAGCTGTTTAAATAAGGCTAAGTTAAGCGCATTTATCATCTGGTGGGTTCATGCCAATATACCCTTACAACATATTTGCCCAGCATTAAGTTACGCTTTTCGTTTCAAAAACAAATAAATTTAATTTCAACGAAACAAAAACATTAAAGATTTGCTGTTGTATGTGTTTCAATAGCGTATGGTCGAAACTTGCTTTAGAGACCCTTATCAAATAATATTGTTTTGGTATGTGACACACATACTTGACATAGGTTCTGTTTGCCATAGATACCCTAGTGTTGCGGATCTTCCACCAACGATAGTATATCATATTATCATCTAAAGACTACACATTGGAGTCCGGGGTCTGCTTATATGGCATCGACTTTTTTCGGCTTCTGATCTCCTAGTTTGAGTTGTTTTTAAACATAAACTTACGCATATATTTCGCCAGTTTATGTTTAGGTCCCAATGTAATAGGTGGCGAGCCCATTGCCATAACCGGGCACATATAAACCAGCGATAAATACACACATAACTTCGAAAAGCATCGAAAAGTCATTGGTGTGTGCCATGGTAAAACCTGGGATCGAACACGAAACCTCGTCTCAGCAGTCCATTACCCATACCACTAGGCTACCGCGGTTCTTTTCGCGTTAGTTTCCATTAAAATAGGAAAAGTTTGAATCGGTCTAGGCGGGGTTTGAACCTGTGGTCTTTGCCTTACAGGAGCAATGTTTTGACCACTAAGCTACCAGACTTCGCCCGAACCAATCCAAATTTCTCCTTCTATATCTGTCTTTGAGGTGATCGATTATTGTTTAGCATGCAAAATGCTTTACAATTTAATTCTAATTGTTTCAAGTAATCAACCACTTACAGAATTGTTCAGGTCGCCCATATTAGGCCCTCGTCTTTGCCTAACCACCTAAATACCACAAAGCTGTCACTATTATTATTCAGTCATTGAGGCATTGAGAGGTGACGCGTGAGGTAAGCCTAATAAAAGATAGATGGATTGCTTGAAAGATGATATGGCAAAGAATGGAGTAAATGGCGAAATGACGTCTGAGAGGAAACTGACATGTTACGCCGACCCCTAATAATTGGGACCAGGGCAGGTAGATGATGATGAGAGGTAACGCGTGAAACGTGGCGATACTCATTGTGGAATCATCGGGTTTAGCGTATTGCTCTGCAGATTTACAGGGTTGTGCCAAGAGGATTATTTCATCAAATTTTAAGTTACGAATATGTTTATGACATGAATAAATTATAAAAGGAATCATCATGTATCCACAATTCGTACTTTAACTACGCCTAAAGTCAAAGTCATAATTTTTATTCAGTGTAGAACAACATGGTTGTTTCTTATTGATGTCAATAATGTTTCTACTTAAATTAAATTTACCACCGTTTCCAAGGCACTGGTAAAGAGAAACGGCACAGCGAACTCCGCTGCAGCGTTTTTTTGAGACGTCAATTTAAAATATATGACATCAAATTAAGCGGGGCGTGCAAAAGCATCTGATGAGGCAGTCAAGTTGACTGCCACCATTGTTAATATGGTACGTGTATGTTATGGTGACTCTCTTTTCTGAGACTTTTCCTTCAGCTTACCATCAGACGAGGTGAAGACAAATTGAGGTATCCTATTTAAAAAAATACAGGTCTAAAAATAAATAATAATAAAACAAAGTCACTTTCTCTGTCTTTAAAACTACGCAACGGATTTTAATGGGGATTTTTTTAATATATAGAGTGATTCAAGAGGAAGGTTTATATGTATAATACATGTTTAATATAGTAAAGGGAGCAGCGGGAACGGGACCTGACGCCACGCGGGCGGAAAAATATCGGCGGTACGAAGTTCGCCGGGTCAGCTAGTGACTAATAAAACGCGATGGAATTCGTTGAAAAGTGGTTTTATTTTAATGAATCTACAATTGGTAAATAACAACTTTTTGATCAAATAATTAACCTGGCAAAAAAGTCACGTTCTTAGTACAGTATTAGGTATGCCGTAACTACAGCACCTAGGAGGTACCTAGCACTACTAAACGGTAAAACTAAACAATTTCTATGGAAAGATTGCATTAGTTTGTCGTTTATAATTAATTCTACTCAAATTGATGATATAATCGTGTGAGCACTTAAAGTTATTACTATATGTGATATTATGTCTGTCTCGGTGAAAATCGAAGCGAGATTCACAACGAAAATTGTTCTACATGAACGCTTCCATACAAGGTCACTCAATTGAACTAGCAGCTCTGCTAAGCTCAAGTGGCAATTCGTTGGCCGGCGTTCGATGGAATAGAATGACGAATGTATGTGAGCTTATCGCATCATGTGCTCGAATTTAAACCCTGATGCATTGACATAAGATTCGATTGATTTGTGTACAGCTGATGTAGTCTTTATGTGACAAATGGTAAAATAGTTAAGCTGGAACTTCACGCGGTGAAAGTGGATAATAGGAAAATGAAAGTGACAGGATATAGGGCATAATAGAACGATGCCACTTAAAGTTTCAATGTGCCCAATATTAAGTGAAAAGGTGATTCCCTGATCGAGGAAGCCGAGCTAAAAGATGCCAGTAACCTATTTTTCGTGCGGAAATTCCCAAGATACCACTCATCAGCCACAGGATGGTCATGTTGGACTCGGACTAACTAAAACAGCATCTAGTATCGGGTCCCAAGTACCGAAGTAAAAGGTTACCTTATATACCTAAAGTATTTTTTTTTAAAGAATATTATCAACCGAAATTGTAGAGATTACTAATATTCCCTAACCCCTCCAACTAAGCTAAATTGCTTGTGCTAGGAGTGGGTTCACGTCTGCAGTGTAATGGCCAGGATTCGAACCCGGTCTTGATCGTAAGGCCGACTCCTCTTGCTGACCCCGGCTGACCTTTTTTTTAAATAAGATACCTCATCGGGTGTGGGAAACAAGATATCCCCAGGTCACTACTAGTCAGAGGGATATGTGGAAAGCCCATAACCGTCGCAGCCGGAATTTACCGTAAACGGCAAAGTCTCCCTTGTTGTTCATTGCCTAGAGTGAACACGTGGAGGTGATGGATAAAGAACGGTCAGCGGTAGCCTATAGATGATCATCTACGGTCATCCTCGAACAAGCGGCGACTAAGTTAATTTAGTTTGACAAATACACAAGACACCGAAGTAAGTTTTCTAACGTTATTTTCTTACAGTCGACAGAAAAACCTATATGAATATGTTTCTAGCGAACCACATAGAAATATATAGGATAGAACCGGCCATGGGAGCATATGAGACCGCTACTTTCAAATGCTTACTCAGTAGTGTTAACACTATCTGTGTAATAACATTGTCAAAAATATCGTGAATATGCCATATTATGCTATTTCCAACTGTAAAATAAAACATCCAGGTGAATATTGCGTATGGCCGTTCTATCCTAATATATTTCTGTGCTGACCCGTCTCGGCTTCGCTCGTGGCATTAGTCGTGGGTCGTAACGTCTTTTGGGCGTAATCGGTTATACGTAGTTTCATAGATATGAGTAACTAGTTTCAAAACCGATTATTTTTGTAACTAGTTACTTCTGTATACAGTAGAGTGTTGGTTAGTTTTGCTCCGATTATTTTTGTAACTAGTTACTTCTGTATACAGCTGTAGTGTTGGTTAGTTTTGCACCGATTATTTTTGTAACTAGTTACTTCTGTATACAGTAGTGTTGGTTAGTTTTGCTCCGATTATTTTTGTAACTAGTTACTTCTGTATACAGTAGTGTTGGTTAGTTTTGCACCGATTATTTTTGTAACTAGTTACTTCTGTATACAGTAGTGTTGGTTAGTTTTGCACCGATTATTTTTGTAACTAGTTACTTCTGTATACAGTAGAGTGTTGGCTAGTTTTGCGTTTAATGAACTTAAATTCTTTCCAATTGCATAATTATATATTTGCATGGGGATATGAAAATAAAAAAAGACGCAACGATTATTATATTGCCTTCTCTTTTTATCTTGCGTGTAAGCCATACCTATCCTTTACTCTCGTTGTCCGAGTCGTCTAACGTTATTTGGTTATAACGTGTAACCATAATCATTCTAATATTATTCTGTTGAACGAAACGCTAACACGCGTGTGAGTGTGAACTGCGTACGTAAAATAATCGTTATATATGTGTCTACGAAACTAGTTACACGATTATCAGCCTCGTAACTAGTTACTGAAACCGATTACGTTAAATAACGCTCACCTCTACGTGGCATACTTCAACCCCGCAGCACCCCTAAGAGCGTTTTCACACTCATCCGATATCCGATATCCGACATCCGATATCCGACTTCCGATATCCGACATCCGATATCGGATATCGGATATCGGATATCGAATGTCGGATATCAGATATCGGATATCGGATGTCGAATATCGGATGTCGGATATTGGATGTCGGATATTGGATATCGGATGAGTGTGAAAACGCTCTAAGCCATTATGCGCCACTGATTGTTTTACCTTCCCGGAACCTCTCCACTAACACTTGAACTTTATGATTTGGTATTAAAGTTCAAATTGACTTTAAGTATTATTACGAATCGTTTGTAAAGTACCTGTCGAAAAGTGATTTCTTTAGACATTTTCATTTTTCAAATTTTTCTCTGCGTAAAAACCACCCTCGCACTGCAAGGAATATTCTAAAAAAACGAAATTGCGAAATCGATTCAACTAGAACCGATTTCGAATTTTTTTTCGCAATTTGTTTTCGGGAATTATTAACACATTAACAACACATTTAGCGATTCATTTTTATTTTATAGATTTATGTACGAAAAATGAACCTTTCAATAGGCATACCTAGTAATGATATCTAATCACAAAATGTTTTGTTCCCGATAAGTAACGGGCGTATGTAGAAAATATAACTTCTGAACGGTTAATGAAAAAAACTTTTCATCGGCCGAGGCGGGAGACGAGGCTCATCTGGTCTTGTTCGGGTCTGGATCAAATCTTTGAAACTTATCGTGGATTACAGCTCAATGGGAGAATTCTTTATTGGATATTACTTTTTGATTACTTTTCTATTAATGTATTCATTTTGTATGCATAGTTCTATTTTTTTGTTCCAGGCTAAGTAAAAGTTTCGAGACTTAGATTAATTTTATATAATCTATTGAATTGGCCGCTGTCAGAATTTTTGATATTTTGAACGTACTGTTTAAGGAATTAAGTTTTAACCAAATTTTAAGTAACAGTTCTTGCTTCTGCTAGGGAGAAAAGTTCTGGTGTGAGCTCTCGGGTTTGGAACTCAGGTGGGGAAGGAGTTAGTAAAAGGCTCCATAGTTCAAACTGTGCATACAACATGATAGAGGCAGAAACGCTGTAAGGAAGATTATTACTTCAAAATCATTTTAGTTGATTTGAATGGATAGACTTATGGTCCTGAAATATTAGTTTACTAGAAGACCCATCCGGCTTCGTCTGTGGTATACTTCGAAATCCCATGTCACCCATGTAATTTTCAAATAATGTATATCTATGGGAATCTGTCGGCTTTGTTTTAAATTTATAATTACTGCTCCGTTTCTGTCAGGAGTAGCGTGATAATATATAGCCTATAATATTTCTCGATAAACTAGCTATTCAACATGCAAATATTTTTCCAATTCGAACCAGTAGTTTCTGAGATTAATGCAGCCAAACAAATAAACTCTTCAGTTTTATAATAATTATTCGTATACATTAAACACTGTTACATATAAAACCTTACCGTTGTGTTAACGGTGAAATATTGGCGAAGATACACCTATAGATATAACTTATTCCTATCTAAGTAATTACAATAATCTAGCTAGCTACATAGTAGGTCATTCCTACACTGGAGGTGTTATAACCCGGGACAATTATATCTAACGTCGGCTCTACGTCTCGGCTGTAATGACCTACGTCCATTACACGGCCGCATTATACCAGGATAGTAATTAGAGAGCTAATGAAGGACGTGTCCTATGTACGCATTTGTGAAGTAAATTACTAATGGTAGGGTATTAAGTTAATTCCTACAGTATGTCCGTCTGTAACCACGGCCGGCAATCAAAGGTATGTAAGTCCCTATACCATGATCGCGTTAATTCCCGTTCACTTATATAAATAAATAAAATAATCACGGAACGCGAGAGTTTAAAAGTCAGTATTTACATATATATATATTTATATATATAATTTTGTAGTAAAACCCTTTTATGGATATATTTAATCGTTAGAAAAAGTTATAACATCTTTAAAATTTAATAAACTCAAGTAAAAATGTCAGTGGTCACTAATGACGAAAGACAAATTCGATATCAACTTATGAAATTTCCAGTGAAGACACACAGTAGTTGATGCTACAATCTGGTTATGTGATTTATTATAATTTAATGTTTAAGTGCGAAGACAGGGCGGGAAATTTTTCATAGGTTGCTGGTTCATCCGGCTCGAAGGACCATGAAAGGTGTTGGAACACCTCTGTGCTATGGTGTCTCTTCAGTCTCTACACAGTTCCACTCGTAGATTATTATAATGGTTTGGTTAATGGTCATTAGATTTGGTTGCGAGCATGCGGTTGCACTGTAAGGATTTTGGACGCTAACTTGCTGAAAATTTACCAAATTGAACAAATGTATCCACATAATTGCAACCGATGTAATTACGTGCATTTTTCAAATGGTTTTCTGCAAATAACAAACATACATAGTAATTTAAATTCATACAAACTTTAAACACGCGTTTATTATGTCGGTGTGGTCGGACTACTGCCATTAATCCTCGAGTTTAAACATCAAAGCCCTCCCGGCGGTTACGGAATGCGGAATTCGTACCCTTAACCACTTGCTGGCAGGGGTACGATGCCCTATTCTTGAAGTTGATGCGAACTTGCTAATTTAGTACATTGTATCAGCTAATCAAAAAGTTGAAAGATTCTATTAAAGGATAATAATAATAATAAATATTCCACAACATTTTACTAAACGCCAGATCCATGGTAAACATAGCTTAACTAGCTTGTGTTATGGAATCTAGAATGCGGATAAACATACTTAGATACTTTCTTTTTTTGTAAATACATACATATCGTGGGCATAATGGCAGAACTAAATAACTCAATATTTCAAGTTTCGAGATAATCGCGATTTACTGTTTTTTTGGCACTTTTTTTGACATCATTAACAAAGGGAGAACAATTTTACTGTCGGCAATTTTATATGTTATAAGCATGTTTGCTGTCGATTCAATGCTTAATCAAACTAATTTCTTTCATGAACCAAAATAAAAATAAAAATCAAAAACCAAGTTATCCAATTTTGCCACACCAAGATGTTGCAAACATACCGTAGTTACCTAATTCTTTATGGTAGTTATTCAGTTTTCTCACACATAAGATGGATGTGAATACATGAAATTGGGTCAACAAGTTCACTTGTCGAGTTCTGAACCTAATGAAATATTTAAACATGAAAGTTAGGCATTCTTAGTGAAAGTTAATTTGTTTAATTTTATCACCTGATTATTGATCTCACATGAAATAAAAAACCTGGGTTGGAAGAAGAAACATCGTTTATTTAAAAATAAATAAACGTAAAAGTACAAAAATAAAAATCAACATAATTAGGTATGGCAATCTAATAAAATCAAATAAATTACTTATTATAAATCTTCTTCTCGTAAAATCAACTAGAACAAAAAATACTTTGCTTTACATTAAAACATAATTGTAATTTTAAACATAAAAAGCGACCATGGTTTATCAAACAAACTTTTTGTAGGTAATAAACTATTATAAATCTTCTAAAATCAACTAAACGCAACACCAGGGGCGGACGTTTGCAACACTAGGGGCGTCACAATCGTGCTACCGACCTGTAGATACCTTCTAATACCCTTCTTGAAGAACCCCATATTGTAGTCGCTTGGGAAAACCACGGCAGGAAGTTCATTCCACAACCTGAGCGTGCGTGGGATGAAGTTCCTTTCAAAACGCACGGTGTGCAACATTTCCGGTCGCAGTGTGTGAGGATGAATTCCCTGCCTATGGCGAGTGGTGCGATGATAGAATGCAGCGGTGGGCATCATGTCAAACAATTCATCTGAGCACAAACCACACAGCGAGGCAAAGTCCCTTCTGAGGCTGAGAGGTTCCACATCGCCTGTGAGTATGGGATTGTCGACGAGCCTCAACGCCCGTCTCTGCAATGAGTCGAAGGGGCCAAGCTGGTATGCAGGCGCTCCGGAAAAAGGTGACAGCAGTACTCCATGTGGGGCCGAATTTGTGCCTTATAAAGCAGTGAAGTACTGCTTCGCCCTGTTGCGCACTCCAAGTTTCTTTGAGGCCAGCTTGACCTTGTCCTCCAAATGGTTGCGGAACTGAACGTCGCTTGAGATGTCGACACCTAGGATCCCAATACTCAAAGAGATGGAAAGTGGTGTGCCCAGGAATTGCGGCGCTACAATAAATGGGGTTTTCTTAGCGGTGAATACACATACTTGTGTCTTAGTGGGGTTAAATTGGACTAGGTTAAGTCGACCCCAATCGGATACTCCCGAGAGAGTAGTCTCGATTTCAGACACAAATTGTTCGCGTCTCTTCTCCACATCGAATTGAGGGATATTTGCACGACCGGTGTAAAACGTATCCCCGGTACTGTCGTCCGCATAGCAATGAATAGATCCATCAGACAGCATGTCATTGATATGCAGCAGAAACAGCGTCGGGGACAACACACGAGCCTTGTGGGTTGTAGGACACCAGTGTTTACGTCCATGCGGTCCGAGCAGCTGCCATCGACGACGGCTTGGATACTTCTGTTGGACAAAAAGCTGGCAATCCATTCGCAAAGTCCCTCGGGGAGTCCGTAGCGTGGCAACTTCGAAAGAAGACCTCTGTGCCAGACCCGATCAAAGGCCTTTGCTATATCGAGGCTGACCGCTAGTGCCTCGCCCCGACTCTCGATAGCTTGCGCCCATCGGTTTGTGAGATACACAAGAAGGTCACCAGTGGAGCGACGGTGGCGAAAGCCATACTGTCGGTCGCTCAGTAGGTCGTTTCTCTCAAGGTATCCCAGGAGCTGTGCGTTAATCACACGCTCCATTACCTTCGAGAGAAGGGAGGTTATAGCAATAGGCCTGTAATTGGACGGGTCTGTCCTGTCGCCTTTCTTAGGCATAGGATGCACGAATGCAGTCTTCCACGAGGCTGTTACTTGTCTCGCGGAGTAAGAGAGCGCGAAAAGCTGTGTAAGTACTGGGCACAATTCGGGGGCACAGTGCCTGAGCACCATCGCCGGTATACCATGCGGCCCACTCGACTTCCGAACATCCAGGGACTTGAGTTCCCGCCGAACCACCCGTTGTGTGATTTTAATTTCAGATATGAAAGTACCACATTTGGGGACAATAGGTGGCTCGGCATTTCCGTCGTTCATCGTCGAGTTTGACGCAAAGAGATTACCTTAAAGATCGGCTTTCTCATTAGCGCCATGAGCTAGGCTACCGTCGGGTTTTTGCAGCGGCGGAAGGCAGGAATGGCAGAAGTTTCCCACGGCAGCTTTGGCGAGCGACCAAAATGCTCAACTACCGGATGGGTAACAAGTAATCCGCTCGCCAATTCCACCGATGAACTCAAACTTCGCCCTGGCAGTAGCTTTTTTACTGGACCTCGAGGCGGCATTCAATTTCCGCTTCACTTCAGCTATGTTAGGATCCTTATTGGCAAGTGCCGTGGTCCAAGCCTTATATGCAGATTGCTTGCGGTCTCTAGCTTCTCTGCAAGGCCTATTAAACCACGGCCGTTTGCCCGCTCCTGTTGCGATCCAACGGTTGGGAATATAGCATTCCATGCCTGATAGGATCGTTTCAGCGACTGCTGTTGCACAGGAGCTTGGATCCTTTGAAGTGAAGCAAAGCCGCCTCCACGGGTACGACGAGAAGAATTCTACCCGTCCGTCCCAGTCTGCCGACTTGTAGTGCCAGACATGCCGCCACTGAGGTGGCCGCGGTGGTTCTGGCCGCGCGAGAGTCACTTGCGCCCGGATGACGCTGTGGTCCGAAGTACCGAGAGGTGCTTCCACAGTTACGGAGTACTCATCCGGGCGCGTAGTCAGCAGAAGGTCCAATAAAGACTCTCTGTGGGTCCCGACATCTGGTTTTCTGGTGATGGAATGCACCAGTTGCGAGAACCCATAGGTCAGGGCAAAGTTGTGAGCAGCCCTTCCCGCAAAATCAGTCCTGTGAGACCCCAGCCACTCCACGTGGTGAGCATTGAAGTCACTCAAGAATACTAAGTCCGCGGCATGGTACTGCTCAATTACTCTGTCCACCGACCGCTGCAGGTGCTCAAACAGTTGAGCCGTGCCCAGGTCACCGCTATGAGACCTGTAGACGCACGCATAGATACGGGTGTGGCCACCGTAATCCATACGTACCCATAGTGTGGATTGGATGCACTAAAATGTGCTCAATCATGTCAGCACGCGTTCACCCTCTCCCGGACCCCAAACTCCACCTTACCGATAGCTCTCATTGATGTTTACATTATTTCGCCCCAATTTGTACAACTGAGTTGTACGATAACTTTGCTTACGTGCGAATACTATAAATAGAAATATTCAATAATTTCACCTACAGACATTTTTTGATTAGAATCTCTTATAAATGTATATTTTCTCGAAGGAGAAATACATAAAAATAATTATTTAAAAACGAAAGAATGCTCATAACTGCCTGAATTAAATAACTCAAATTGTTTAGTTTTCCTTCAACATGCCAGCTTTCATTAGAATATTTTCGTTCGTGGAAGAACTAAACAACTCAATTTAGCTAATTCATTTCATACTCAAGTGATCAGAAGTCACAGTTGTTCATTTATTTATAGAGTTAGTCATTTTTTCTAATAATATTTAGTGTTCAATTAAACATATCTATTTCTTCAATTGAAACACGAAAATGGATTTATTTTTGGATTGGATTGACATATAGGAATGTTTGTTAGACCAAAAGATGCGGCACATTTTAGGGTTCTCGAAAATGGTGAAAGGTCAATTTGGCCAAAATCGGAGTTATTTAATTCTGCCATTATGCCCACGATATTAGGTATACATAGAAACACCCAGACTAATGCAAATATACACATTCATGCATACAAATATTTGCACTGAGCGGGGATCTAACCCGCGCCTCCTGCGCGGCTGCGTAGCGGCCGTGTTCACTACTGCCACGCCACAGAGCGTTGTTTCTGATTGCAATCGACAACAACTACTAACAAACCTGTTTTTAAACTGGAATACATAAAACAATAAAACATTTATATGTAGTTTCATGATCCTTAGAAGTTGAAGTTGATATATTGAGTGTTTTGTTCATTACTTTATGCGAGGTTTTGGAGCCACAATTATTAATAAATAAGAATTTGTTAAGATACTTTGCAACACCTGAGGCGTCGCACTCGAGCTGCTGTAAGAACATAGCCCTTTTAGAAGAAGAAAATATGTATGAAAAATAAAAATAATCGTAGGTATACAAATACTACAAATTCTTAAAATGAAGCCTTATTGTGTATCACAAAACTGCCTCGTGTCGCATTGCTATTTTTAACTCGCCAGCGAACGAGGCGTACGAGCGAGTGAATGAATGAACCAGAGACCGAATGGAGTGTGTCGGCTGAGCCACGCAAGCGGAACTAATTTCTTATTCAAGCTTACACGTTAGAACGAAGCCTGAAAATTGCAGGCCTTGATGAATTGCGGAACGCTTGTCATAAGAATATAATTTGAGGTAGGGGTGTTTTTATTTTGTTGGAATAATATATACATATATATAATAATATACACATAAATTATGCATGTTTATCCTGTTGGGAATACACACATTATCAATTACTATGTTTCGTGACATCGCTAAGATTCTTTTCTTCTTCATGCTAGCGGTAATCCCAGTCGTATCCGAAGCTTTCCAACTAGGAGTTTTGGGTTCATTTCATCAGTCTACATATTTGGCTAGACATCGATATTTTCTATGAAGCGACTGCCATCAAACCACCACAACCCAAAGGCGATATCGAAGCATTCCAGTTAAACAAGTCGTGGACCTTTAAGGGCTCCAACTACTCGTAACGACTGCTATAGGTTTTCGTATGGCAACTGGGACCGACGGCTTAACTCACTCTCCGAGGTACGACCAGACTAATGCAAATAGCCATATTCATGCATAAAAATATGGTCACAGGGCGGGGATCGAGCCCGTGCCTCCTGCGTAGCGGCTGCGTTCGCTACCGCTACGACACGGAGGCTGACGATAGAGAAGATTCTTTTATCAATACCGACGCTTTTTTAGTGACACAATGTGAAGTATTCATGATATGGGAACACTATAGAATGGTTACTGAGCTCTCTAGTGTGCTTAGAGAGCGTCATGACTGGCTCTTTTGTCTCACATCCATAACGCGTTGAAAGCAGTCTTTTTTCGCTAAATATATAGCTCATTGAACTCAAAAAGAGTTCAGCCTTTAAGTGTATCATATAATATCCCAACACTAGTCCTGTAACGGGACTTAGGGCCTACGGCTACGGCCCTACGCTTCATATAGCATTGATCGTCTAAATTGCTATCGTCGAAATCTACTACACTAACCTATTTACATTCAATATTGACTCCTGACCGTATGTATATATTCGTGTAACAAATGCTAAGAACGTCTATTTAATCGATAGTTTCACCGATCAGGTGAGCTATGTGCTTGTTTGCCACCTTAGTGGTATATAAAGTGTGATGCTCTATCTCAACTTTTAACTTTAAATGTATGTATGGAATATATATTACGATGACGAGACTGTGGATTTATTTGGAATCAAATGAAATAATATTAAATTCAAAATATAGGTCTGTGATACACTCGAGAGCAATGAATCCGGGTCACTCAAAGAATCCAAAAAATCTCGGAAAGTAAGAATGCTAGGTTAATGCAATAAATTGTATTTAATAGACAATTTAATACTCCTTAAATGAAAGTATTAAAACTTCTTAGTTATTGTAAAGTTATATCATAAAAAAATCAAATTTGAAAAGGGAACACTGTCGAAGATGGAACTACGAAATTACAGGATTTGTTTTTGCTTTTGTTTGTAATCTGTCATTTATGTTGGTACATAAACCAGGTTGATAGTGCTCAATATTCATTATTCAAGCTGAAATCATGTCGCTTACACTTGAAGAATGCACCAGAATACTTACATTGGTGGAAACCGGCCGGAGTCAGCGCGATACAGCCAGGACTGTCGGTGTGTCGCTGTCAACAGTACAAAGAGTTCTCCGACGTTACGAAGAAACTGGTTCTAACCTACGCAGACCAGGAACGGGCAGAACTAGGTGTACCACAGCACGAGAAGACCGATAATTGGTGAACACCATGCTTCGAAATCGCTTTCTCACAGGAACTGAACTCACAAATCAGTTTCGACGCCTCGGAGGAAGTAACCCAAGTGCATGGACAGTAAGACGTCGGCTTGCTGAATCTAACTTAAAACCCCTTAGACCTGCAAACGGCCCTAAACTGGAGCGTGGCCATCGTATTTCAAGACTAAGATATGCCCAGAACCACGTAAATTGGAGTATTGAAGATTGGTCGAAAGTTATGTTCTCCGACGAATCAAAATTTATGCTCTACAAGCACGATGGAAGACACAGAGTGTATAGAAGACCAGGGGAAAGATTCAAGCAAGCATGCATCGAAGAAAAAGTAGCCTACGGTGGTGGGTCTGTACTTGTGTGGGCCGGAATTTCCTCTGAAAGTCGCACAGAGCTGGTGATCATAGAAAACGGCTCTTTAACTAGCGTAAGATATGTGGAAGAAATCCTCAACGAACACGTTGGTCCATTTATGGTCAATTTGGGTGAGGATGCTATATTTATGCATGACAATGCCCGACCTCATACAGGTAGGATTGTGAATGACTACCTTCAAGAGATGAACATTACTTGTATGGAGTGGCCAGCGCGCAGCCCGGATATCAACCCGATCGAGCATGCTTGGGACGAGCTAGGGAGATGCGTAAAACAACGAAACCCTCCCCCAATCACGCTTCCTGAGCTCAAAATTGCTCTCACAGAGGAATGGGAGAATATTCCCCAAAATCGTATAAGGAACTTGGTGTACAGCATGCCAAACCGCGTAAACGCAGTAATGGAAGCACGAGGAGGTAATACGAAGTATTGAAATTCAAGAAAATCGTCATAAAGTTCAAAAATTTCATGTTTCCTATTTTTGTTTTAAGGAGAGATCAGCAGTTTTTTTTATTTATGTAATTTTGTGTAAATAAAATGTATGGTGACTCATATTTTTTTAACTTTCATTTAAGGAGTATTAAATTGTCTATTAAATACAATTTATTGAATTAACCTAGCATTCTTACTTTCCGAGATTTTTTGGATTCTTTGAGTGACCCGGATTCATTGCTCTCAAGTGTAGTTTGATTTGTGTTTGGTCTCTTTGGGCGTCTTTTTCAGCTGTATTTATCTTTTTATAGGCCTTTAATTGTCGTAGATATCATATATGATTTTAATATGTGATCCGGATCAATCAACACCTCTGCAGCAGCAACAGCTCTGATCAACAGATCAAGCTCTCCTTCAACTCGTCACAATGAATTTAATTTAGTTTGTAACACCTCCGCTGTACATCATTGTGTACCGTAGGTTTCAGTTTTAACTTCCAACTCCAGTACAAAATGACGAACCCTTTCGCCTCATGTTATTAATGATTCAACTGAAGCAATTATGAGACAAAATGATGATGATAATGAGTCTTATTATTCCTACAACAGTATAGTATACTTTCACAGCAACGGTTGGCTGTCAGTTATTAATTGGATATTTAATTTCTCAGATAGGCTTCAGCAGAAAAACCAATGTCACTACACATTACAAACTTGGGCTCAAATACTGGTCCAAATGACTCAAAAGATAGCTGAATTTACCTACAGCTGTTTCAATGAGTATAGCTTTGGCTATGATATGATGTAATGAGTGAGATCTAGTATATGTCGGAGATGTCAATTAGTCTCTCATTAGCAACTGTATGCTGAATTTAATGATCTCAGTAAATAAAGCCTTTTGTTTAATCAATGTACTGACTTTGTAAAAGTAAAGTTAATCAATGTATATGATTTAGGTATATGGTTAATATACTAGTTTCAATCAAAATATAATTATAGTTTTATATTTTACACTTGTCACTATTATTTTGAATAAACCCCGACTGTAACCGCACAATAATCTGCTTATTAGTTTATACCAAAATATAATATGTTAATATAACGTATAATTAACCCAATTTCAATTATTATACTAACACAAAATAAACGCACAAATTAAATTTTCACCAAACGTAATGTATAAATTACCACTATAATTCTCGTAAGAATTCCTAGGTTCTATCGCAATAGAACGTCTATACCTGCATTGTAGCTAGACACCTAGTGTGAACCCTCGACCATAAACCCTTACCAACGCGATTATGAATGTGTAAGATTTTAAATGTGTGTGTATTGTAAAGGAAAACAAACTTGAAACTAGCTACGTGGAATAGGGCGTGATCTAGTTTTTAGACTTTCCTACAACTAGATCACGGAGTCCTAGGTGATTGGGATATAAGGTATACGAATCGCCTCCAGGATCCAGTCTCAGCTCCCAGACTTACAGTCAATAATCTAACTATAAGAACTTGCCAACGACAGCGATTCTAATGGGTATATAGGTGTTGATAGGAAGGTACGATAAAGTAATTAGGAACTTCTAAATAGCAATTCAGAAGCGCGTTCTTTTCAAAACACGACTCATGACACTGTCTTATCACATCCACACTATTTGCACTTGCTTAAAACGGCAGCGTCCAAAACGTGTGAGTGCTAGCAACCAGCGTATCGAAGCGATGTCAGAACCCAACTGTCCCACGAACGTCAGGAAATCACTTTTTATCGAGACGCAGGGTCTCTACGTCCCTCACCGCATTGCCTCACCGCGCGCACAACCTCAGGTAGCCGCTTGCACTGGGTTCGATTGTGCCGTAATACAAGGAATGGTAATTTGTTAAAACGATCTCTTTGTTAATTTGCAAGCTTATAGTTACATTCAAATGATAACATGCCTTCGTGCAATGTAATTAATTCCATTCTACAGAATATCAAACAGTATATACTCAATTCAACCAATTTAACCAGCTGGTCATGCATTTTAATTATATAATTACATAAATATTATAGTACTATGCGCTTATCTCGGCGGAGCTCTGATTATTGTTATTTTTGATAGAATAAATCTACAATTATATGGTGCCTAATTATGGCATTTACATTAAGTCCCTACTCAGTCATCATAAATAATATATTCCAACAATATGAATATCATCGTTTTATATTTGCATTCGTTCAAGCAAGATAATTTTAGAAATATTTATAACATCTGAATATTTTAAATACCATGTGCTTAAAAATAAAGTATCCTGTTTGTACCCAAAACGCTTAAACCAATTGAATATCGCTTTGTTCTAAAGAACCTTATTTCCCATTTGTTTAGTTCTTTGAATAGTTTTAAAGTCAATAGCTATTTTTTTCAATTATGAACCATGAAAAAAATATCACGTCTGACTGGCCGCCAGATATTTGCATAGCAATCCGCGCTTGTCGTGTCTTTCTTCTCCTAAATGTGAGCTTCTAAACTTCTTTGGAAATTCACTTTGTATATGAATAAAACAATAATATTAATAGACATATTCTAAATACTTAGGGCAGGCGATTATTCCAACATAGACTGTCCCGTCTCAGTCCTTGGAACGCGTCTAACCAGACCTGATCACGAAGGAGTTAAGCAAAAAAGATTCGAGGCTTTTCGAACACGGAAATGACAGAAAAATCTGTCAGTGACCAAAATGATTCATTGCGCTGGTCAAGGAGAATTCAGAGACCAGACAGTAACGTGTTACGGAGACAAGCCGCCCTCATTCTTTCACAATACCTCAAAATTATATAGTTATATAAATGTTGAAAAGAAAAATCCTTTGAATTATTACAGAACATTGGCATTTATTTCAGATTTATGCCCCTATAAACAGGCATAAAGCTATAAAACGAAAGAACATCTCGTAAAATACGAACCCTTGCAATAATGTTAAGTAAACTAAAACAGCATCATTTTAGAGGATTAGCGTTTGCCCCAAGTATGTTTGTCGAAACAGCGAGAAAGTTTTAATTAAAACTGTTTCTCGGTTTTACAGTTAATTGGAAAAGGAATAACATTAAATTATTGACCTGTCGTTTTATTTTGTGGTTAGATCTTGGTGAGAGAACTACAGGGCAAGACTTTACCGGTTAACCGTAGAACGTATTCACATTCATCCGATATCCGATATCGGTGTCGGACGCCGATAACTGACATCCGATAACCGACACCGTGTGCTGTTTTCACATTTATCCGATAAAATCGGCCCAATACGGCCATTTGGTCGAAAGCTCAGACTAGTTGGGGATGCTAGGGATGAAAAAAGACAAAAAAGGAGCAAAAAAATTTTGACCCTAGGTTGACGTGACTTGGTATCCAATTTTTTTCTTATATTCGTGATCAGTGTCATCAATCAACGCGAAAAGGACACGTTACTAGGAAAATTTCATTAAGGTCGAAAATTGCTTGCTGTCGCTGTTTTAGTCTCTTTGTGATCCGATATCCGGCCAAAACAGTGGTGTTGGCTCCGATAACCAATATCGGGCCGGACAATTTAAAAGACAGATACATATCTCGTATATTTGACTTCCTCTGATATCGGATGTCGGATGAGTGTGAAAACGCTCTTAGAATTGAACGGAGAGCGGCGGAGGGACCCAGTACACGAGTATAACATTGCAAAGTTTTTATTTCAGTGTTATCATATTCTTGTGTTTGACTGATGTGTCTACTTGACAAGTACCTAAGCTTAGAAGCGCATTCATAAGCCCAAGTACTCATTATCCGTTCTTCAGTCACACTTTTTCCGTTCCCATGTAATAGGAGACGAGGCTCTTATCATGTCACTCCAGCAGAAAAACAGTAGAAGCTATTCCTAACTCGCCCTATAAGGCTGAAACCAAACGAGCGTTTTTGAGTAGCGAGTCGAGTAATTTCGGTCACTGCGTTCCATTTTATAAAAAACACCTATTTACAGACATCTCATTGTGCGTCGCCATGTGGCACAAACTGGACTTTTGTATGATGAAACCGAATTCAGCATAAATTACACAACTCATAAGTCACAAAATGAGAATTACGGTACGTTTTGGCCTTATTCTAAGACACCTGACTGAATGATAATCTACTTCACTCGGAACCACAAATTTTGCGAAATCCTGTACAGATAAATGGTGGCTATTATTTGTCCAATATTTTAGGATATTAATACAGATAAGGGAACGATCGCATTATGAGCTAATCTATCACAAAGTTACGGGTGGCGCAAAAAAGTGCTGTATTGTTTTGTATAGAAAGTTAACGCTGAATAACGGTGGCGTGACTTTGGTGTTGATACGGCTTACTGGAATGTGAAAAACTGTGAGCTATTTTTATCTTTTGGCTATAGGGGTCAGGGTTACTTCATTTTTTTTGTGTTTTTAGAAGAACTGTTATCCAGAAGCAAAGCCCCAGAGCATTCTCTGCCGCAGCGGCTTCGTGGACTACTCCTTACATGGTAGAGTGCCCAGTCATAGTGTCTTATTTATTCTGTGGCCCAGTGTAGATATAGTGTTAGATGTCGGAGTTAGGTCCGGTTGTAAATGCCTACAATGCATTTCTTTTTTTATACTACTGAGTTGGTATGTACCACTTCAGTAGTATCCATTAGCACACGGTCCACCTGATGGAAAGTGGTAACCGTGGCCTATGAACGTATGCAACATCAGGGGAGTCACGCTCGTAGTGCCGACCGTGTAAGCGAGCAGGAATAGCCTTTGGTCTTCCCACTGACAGCACAAAAACTCTCCAGTGAGCTCTGGCTACCCTACTCACTGCCGAGATCACAACACGAGGTTATTATGGCCGCGGTATTCTGTAGGGTGAAGGTACTTCCCCAGTCGGACTGTTCAATTGGACGGAAATCATAATGGCCTATCTCCTAAAATACCTATGCAGTAAAAAAATCACTTTTCCTATTTACAACTTCACGTATTTTAACTGCATCGCATAATGATGTTGGCCCACGTTTCGCAGTGAAAAACTTTACACTGTAAACCGTGGTATAATTATCGTTAGCAGTGAGAGTTTGTGCAATGTAATCAACTTGTTTCACGAAACAATATTGCGCGCCAAGGAGGTGTAGAAAATGAAAGACCTGGACAACTCCAGCAGTCTCAGGTACTTCTGCGCAGGGCCATCTTTACCCAAGGTGTAAGAGGTTTGGGGCATACGGACTCTGTGTTCATTTGATCGGTTAGATGTATGTTACTCGTATATAACCTACTAAATATCTATCAATCCGAGAGAAAACCCGGCTGAATCCAAAACTTACATGCCACTTCAGCTCTAACACAAATTCGTTATGTGGTTGACTTGATTTTCCGGTTGAAATTCTGCATCAGACCCTCATCTGTCCTTAGGCTGGTGTTTTACTTACAGATGACGTTGGCTTGAGTCCCGAAGATCTCGGTACAAGTAAAATGACGCACTTGAAAGTGTACACACAGTCAGTATGAAAGCAACTTCATCCACCGCACGCTTAAACTGTGGAATCCACTTCCTTCCGTGGTTTCTCCAAGTGACTACAATATGGGGTTCCCTAAGTAGTGCATTAGAAGGTTCTTCCAGGTGTTGCACACGTCCATAGGCCACGGTAACAACTTCCTATCAGGTGGGACGAGTGCTTGTCTGCCACCTAAGTGGTATAAAAAAGCGTATTGTTAAAAAGTACGTACAAAATTTGACATCTACCTTCTTAAGTGAGAATTTAGTCACTTTAGCCAAGCTGTATCTCAATATGCCTAATTTTAGCGCGAGTAACACAGTTATGAATAATCCGACCGAATTGGTTTACAGGTTTACCTGTGATTCCGCTTTTTTTTTTACGTGTGGAAACCCCCACGGGCTTCACCCCAACTGTGCCGACGATAGGGTGGGCGTGTCGGAAACGTACCGACTAAAACCACACGGTGTCTTTCCCAAGTGTCCATTACCGGGCACCCCGGGTAGGCCCTTGAAAGTATAACCCCAGGGCTGTGATTCCGCATACTTATGCAATTCGCGTTGCCAATTGATTTTGTGGGTATGCCTTCAGGTGACTTGTGTAAAAAATGTTATGATATAGTAAACTACAGCCACTACTAGGCTCGGGTTCGATCTCCGCTCAGTGCAAATATTTGTATGCATGAATGTGGGTATCCGCATTGGCCTGGTCGTGCCTTGGAAAGTACGTTAAGTTGTGGGTCCTGTTTGCTATCGATCGCAATCCTTACAGGTAGCAGGATCCCTGAAAAGTCTAAAAACTGGTCTAACTTAGCTTCAATATCGATAACGGCTAAAATATCGAAGTTCAACCAAATCCGCAGTTAGACTGTAAAAAGCGGACCTCAGACTCCACAGCCTTTGCGCTAGGATTAAGAAAAAGAAGTAATGATCTATGACTACGTTACTGGTCTTGTAGCATAGGTTTACGCTGTATTGTATTTTGTGTGAAATTGAAGTTCTTAAAAAAAAACTATTCCAGTCTAATCGATTTAAATAGAAAAATTTGAATTGGTCTAGTCGGGGTTTGAACCCGCGATCTTTGCCTTACAGGGGCAATGCTTTGACCACTTAGCTACCAGACCTCGCCCTAACCAATTTTTTCTCCTTCTATATCTGTCTTTGAGGTGGCAGTGGAGCATCTACCGACAAAATAATATTGTAGTCTAGCTGTCACATCCCGTCTTGGGACGGGATATTTACTAAAATATCACCAAATCGTCCTCTAGGTTGATCTAGCAAGTATTTTAAATTCTGTAACTTAGCATGGGAAGATTAAAGAAATCAGACCAAATAATTCGAATAGTTTTGAAAGGGTATTTTAATCCAGGTATATTAGACGAAATAAAATGGTAAGCTTGCATAATAAATTTGCAAAGAGCTGTAAATTGGTGGGGGTCTTAAATAAACCACATACTAAAATATAGGGCGGCAATTGATTCCGAAGCCACGTCTGTACTTCAGGAAATACTACATTATAAGCGTGATTTTTAACTGAACCTTTGGTAATAGTGACGGAAGAAAGACTAGGTTTTGACTTGGTAATAGTATAGATAGTGAATCGATATTTGTTAATCCCAGACTGAGTAATGGGTGCTAGGTATACTTGAAGAGTCATCTTTTCTCCATAAAAACAATGGAAGTACCGATCTCTGTGTGGTTAATAAGCTTTATTACATTTGACCTCTTATTTAATGTACAAACGTAATTTATACGAAATTTAATATAGATAAAGAATGTAAAAGTTACTAAAGAGTTATTTTTTATAGTTTTAAGGAACCTTCCAACCCCCCCCCCCCATCCTTCGGCTCAGGTTCCACCTTCGGGGTCTGATCATCAATTGTCACGTTCATTTAAAGGGAGTAAAATGATTTGATTTTATCTTTATAAGAATAAACTTAACAAGCAAAACAGATAATAAATAGGTAAATGCAGGTTGCTACTTTGGAGGAAAGAATTTTTGAGAAGTTAAAGTGAAGTTTTAAAAGATAAATTTAAATTCTAGAACGAAAAACTTTTTGCCACCTTAAGTTAGTAAGTTGAAACGAGAAACGTTTACTTAACGTAGGGACAGCAAAAGAAAGAGAAATAATTTATGGAGCACTCTAAGAATGCGACTTTCAGAAAAGGTAGATTCTTACTCATTAAGAAGATGGTTTAAGAATATTTTTTACTTTTTGTCGGTATCGCTACTTTTCCGGGTGCTCACATTTATTCTTTCTGCCAAACAATTGCAAAGGCTGAAAATATGGAGAGAGAAATCAACAGCAATCCACAACAAACTATTGCAACTTATAAAATATTCACGTTGTTCATTGGTTCCATTTTTTACAGTAACAATTACGAACAATTTGAAGTATCAATTTCAGGTTTCATATTTGAATCCCTTCATGCTTGTATTTCAATATGTTGAAGATTGAATTATATTGCACCACACACAAGATTGTATTTTTTTGTATGTGTTTGATATCAATCAATCAATTAGCTCACTGCAGTCTACTGCTGGATATAGGCCTCTTCCAACGTGCGCCATTTCGTACGATCCTCCGCCTTCCGCATCCTGTCCGTTTAATAAAATAAAAATTTGAATCGAAAAACTCACGACATAATCACCTTTAAACGCAATTTTCGTTGGCAAAGTTGCGAGAAAAGTTATTATTCAATCATTTACAACACAAAAACGTGCAATTATTAATAAGAAAACAACAAACGCGGTAAGAAAGTTATATAATGAACTCAATTGTAGGAGTTCTTGGAAAAGTTTGAAACGTAAATTAGAAATACTTCGAATATCTTTCATAATATTCTTAGATACTGCTGGCAAATTACTAGCTGATGTATGGTTTCCCTCTAATATACAGTAAAAATCTTAGTATGTCCGTAGTTATGTTATGCGCTGTCGCAACATTGATCGGATTGCAATAATACTTTGTAAACTAAGACCTGGAACTCCTTGTCAGCTTGTCAGCTCAAGTGTTTTCTACTTACTACAGTACCGGGTCCTTTAAGCGGGGTATGAAAAAGCATCTGATGAGGCCGTCAAACTGAGGGCCACTATTGTTAACATGGTACGTGTTTGTAATGTAGACCCTCTTTTGTGAGACTTTGCCTGCAGCTTACCATCGAGCGATGAAGTCAAATTGTCGTGTACTGTATAAAAATAAATTGTGTTGGGTGGCCCTTTAATTTTAATATACCTAGTCGAGGGACTATAGATCGTTCCGATAAAATGACGAAGTGCTTCACGAGTTAGGTTGATTCATTCCACTCATGTTACAAACTCAGAACTTTACCTATTCGCAATAATCTATTTCTAGATATATAAAAGCGAAATACCACTTACTGATTAATCAAGAAATCTCAGAAACCATGACACCTACAAACTTAAAATTTCTCAGGTAGGTTTCTTATAGGGACAAACACATGTGTAATAAAAACACGTAGACATCCAATAAAACGGATTTCATGCCCCTAAGGACATAAAACGGGTCCACGCGTACGAAACCGGCGGCCGCTATACACTCGTAATAATTGTATAGAACATGAAAAGTAGTTACAGAAAACACGCTAACTTCTTATTTCGGGGTGCTGGTTGGGTAACCTCCACGTCGGCTTCTCCGTTTCTTCCCCCTTTGGACCGCGGTCCTGGGGAGCGGAAGCGGGGGGGCTGGTGCACCCTGGACAACGGCTAACAGACTCCTACCATGGGAGTTCTGTTGGCCGTTGACGAATAACCCGACGGCTGACCTCACGAGGAGGTCGTGGGATGGCGGGCCTTCAAGGCCCGCGGGAAGGGGTCCGTAGGACACCCTTCCATTCCAACAGCCCTTTTAAGGGCTAGCTGACCCCATTGCACGAGGGGGTCGTGGTATGGCGGGCCTGCAAGGCCCGCGGGGAGGGATCCGTAGGGTTCCTCCCACCTCAACAGCCCTTTTCAGGGCTAGCCGTCGCTCCCAGTACCCCTCTGCTTTAGCAGAGGAGACATGGGAGAGGCGACGGGATCCGTAGGATCCGGGGACGGGTCGGCCCACTGCTCGCGCAGGGTCTGACGGGCATTCGTGCCTCCGTCGGCGTTGGGAGAGTTGGCTACTCCCCCGCATCGCGTAACCTCCGAGATATCGACAACGACCTGAGTGCTAGCCACACTCGGGAACGCCGATATCCTGGAGGCCGCGGGGCTTGCCTTAATTGGCCGGCCCACGACAAGGAAAAGTCTGAAAACCCGACAGCGAAGTCGCTTAAAACCTGTGGATACCGGGGGACCTCCACAGTATATACCCCGCTTCCTGGAATGGCCGTCACCCAGGAAGTGTAATCCGAACGGTTCAACTCGTGGGAACATTATGGAGAACTTTAATACAAACACAAACAAAAACCAAACCCATCCAAGCGAAACAGTCTGCGCGGAGGTCGCGCAGCACCATGACGCGGAAGTCGCGTCCCAGGCGGTGTCGGAGAACTTCGACACCGCCACTGACAGCCGGGACAGCCGAGACCGAAGCCCGGTGGGTCTACGGACCCGTAGGTCTAAATGGCGGCCGAGGACCGTCAGAAAAAAAAAAGTCCTCACCCAAAAGAAGACGGGGTCGGATTTTGAGCCCACGCTCTCCGACTCGTCCTCCACCAGCGGCACTCACAGCAGCAACGAGATGCTGCGCCCACCCCCGCCCAAACTGGTGGCGGTTAGCCGCCAAAAGGCGCGGGGTGGGGAGACAGGTGCCCCTCAGGCCCGTCCATCACGGGCCTCTGCCCCGGAGGATGTGGTGGCGCCGCCGAGTTCCTCCACCTCGGCGGCGCCCTTGGCCTGTACCGGCGACAGCACCTCCATAGAGGTGATGGAGGCCCTTAAAGGCCTGGCCAAGGCCCAGACCGGGGCTATGAAGCCGGAGGAGGACCGGCTCATGCGGGTGACGTTGCGCCTCGTCGAGCGCCATAACCTGCTCAGGGCGGAGCTGGCCAGCGCGCAGCGCGAGCGCGCTGAGCTCAGCAGGCAGCAGGCAGCGGTGCTCGAGGAGACTGGGCGGCAGGCGGCTGAGTACCGCAAGGAGATGGCCAACATGGCGGCTGAAATCGCAGCGCTCCAGGAGGCCATCGCTGCGAAAACTCGGCTGCCTGACGAGCGCGTGACGCCGCCGCCATCTCTGGCGCCGCGGTCGCCGCCGTCGCCACCGTCGCCGCCGGTGCGGTCGAGGTCACCGGTGCGGCCGAGACTGCCGCCTCGGGCGCGGCCGGTGTCGCTGGCGCCACCGCCACCGCCTGTACCGGCGCGTTTACCGGCCCCGCCGCCGTTGCCGCCGCGTCTGCCGGCTCCGCCGCGCCTACCGGCCCCACCGCCGCCGGCGCAGCCGAGGCCCACCAATCCGGTGGAGGCCTGCATGGCGACGATGGCCGCCATGGAAAAGCGGCAGGCGGCGCACGAGGAGTGGACGCGGAGTTGTCTGGAGGCCATCATGGACTCCATCCGTCGTCCGCCCCTGGCGCCGCCGAGCGGGGGCTACGCCGGAGCAGTAAAGCGGGGCCCCAGCCGTACGGTGACGGCGGGGACCTCGCAGGAGTCGGCCCGCAGTGTGCCCACTGCGCCTGCTGCTCCGGCCGCTACCGCCGCCTCAGCCGGGAGCGCCCAAGCCAAGGGCAAGGGGAAGGGGAAGGGCAAGGGGAAGACGTCCCAAGTCCCAGCCCCGGCCCCGGCCCCGGCTTCGGTCCCGACTGCCTCCACGAGCTCCGCACCGGCAGGGGGCTGGGAGGTGGTCGGCGAGGCCAGAAAAAGCCGGAACGCCCGTAAAAAGGCAGTCAAAAGGGCCAAGAAGGCCCAAGCTGCTGCGAAGGGTGCGCCAGGAAAGCTGCGCGTCCCCCGTACCACCGCTGTCGTCTTAACGATGACACCGGAGGCGACGGCGAGGGGCGTGCAGTACGTGGACCTGGTGAAACAGGCGAGGGGCCTCATTGATATGAGGGCCCTCGATGTGGCGGGGACTCTCCGAGTGACACACACTCGGACGGGTGCCCGTCTCATCCACGTCCCTGGCGCCTCCAGTGGTCCCAAGGCCGATGCCATTGCGGCTAGGCTGAGGGACACGTTGGATGCGGCCGACGTCCGGGTGTCCAGGCCCACCAAGTGCGCAGAATTGCGCATTTCGGACCTGGACGACTCCATCACGGCCGAAGAGATTCGGGTCACCGTGGCGGAGGCCGGGGGTTGCCCCCTGGAGGCGGTTAAGGTCGGAGCGATCCGCTACGGCCGTCGCGGACAGGGGGCAACAGTTGTCGGCTGCCCCATCGCAGCAGCCCAAAAGGCTGCCGACATGCGGACCCTCGCGGTGGGCGGAGTTGTAGGGGTGCGGGTACGCCTCCTACAGGGCCGACCGGCCAGGTGCTTTAGGTGCCTGTCGGTCGGCCACGTGGGAGTGCAGTGCACGGCGGAGGTGACGGTCGGAGACCGTTGCTTCCGCTGCAGCCAACCCGGTCACAGAGCCGGCAATTGCGAAGCTCCGCCGCACTGTTTCAGGTGTGCGGCGGAGGGCAAGCCGGCCGACCATAGGGTTGGCAGTAAGGCCTGCACCCGCGGGGAGCCGCTGCCACGAGGCGGGCGTTCCGCAACCGGTTCGAGGCGGGATGCGGAGATGGTTCCATAATGGATCCCCAGCTCCGCATCCTGCAGGCGAACGTGGGCCACGGTGTCGATGCTCAGGCCCTTCTGCTCCAGAGCATGGCACAGTGGTCCATACACGTCGCCGCTGTCGCCGATCCATACACTCACCGGCCCCTCGGGCCCGCCTGGGTGGTCGACCTGGATGGATCGGCGGCACTGGTGCATAACGCCGCTGCGGGTGCCCCTCCCCTTGTAGTGATCGCAAGGGAGCATGGCATCGTAGCGGCGCGTGTAGGGGAGATTGCGGTCGTGGCCGTTTATCTCACGCCGGGGTCACACCGACTCATTGGGCAGTATCGGCGGTCGCTGGAGCGGCTGACCGACGTCGTCAATGCCTGTACGCCTCGTCAGGTTCTTGTGCTCGGGGACTTCAACGCCTGGTCTCAGGCTTGGGGTTCCCGGCGCACAAACGCGCGGGGCAGGGCTCTGGAGAGCTGGGCCGATTCTCTCGGCTTAGTTCTCCAGAATCGCGGGGCCGAAGCCACGTATGTGGGCACCTTTGTGGCGGGGGAGCGCAGGTCGATCATAGACCTTTCGTTCGCGAGCGCTTCCCTGTCACTCCGCGTGCGGGACTGGCGTGTCGCCGTGGAGGTGGAGACACTATCGGATCACCGATACGTTCGGTTCGATGTCTCCCCTCCTGCGGGTGATGCGCCGGTCATATCGGCCCAACGCGAGCCGCGCTGGGTGTTGGGGCGACTGAATCGGGAGGACCTCCTGGAGGCCGCCATCGTACAGGCCTGGGCCATTGCGCCGGACAGGCCTGTCGACATAGACGATGAAGCGGCCTGGTTCCGGGAGGCCATGACACGGGTCTGCGATGCGGGTATGCCTAGGGCTCCAGCCTATAATCCGAGGCGTCGGGTCTACTGGTGGAATGCGGAGATCGCGAGGCTGCGTCAAGCCTGCGTGATCACGCACCGCCGGTGGGCTCGACTCCGTAGGAGGCGTAGCCGTACCGCAGATTCGGAGCCCCGACTGGCGGAGCTTCACGAGGGATACAGGGAGGCCCGGAATGCCCTCCGAGCGGAGATCAAGCGGTCTAAGGCCGCTTGTTACCGGGAGCTCCTGGAGACGCTGGAGCGGGACCCATGGGGGCGGCCTTACCTTATGGTAAGAGAAAAGCTGCGCCCCCGGGCCCCTCCGCTGACCCAGGTGCTCGAACCGGCTCTGCTCGGAGGAGTGGTGGAATCCCTGTTCCCGGCGCGAGCGGAACATGTTCCGCCGCAGATGGCTCCGCCGCCTCGGTCGCCTACGGCGCCCAGTGCGGTGATTGACGACGACGTGCCCGAGGTCACTTGGGTAGAACTAGAGCTGGCGGTGCGAAGGCTGAGAGCCAAGAAAAACACCGCCCCGGGACCCGACGGCATTCCAGGCCGCGCGTGGGTCCTAGCTCTAGGGGAAGACGGTCTCGAACCCCGACTGAGAGGGTTCCTCAGCGCATGTTTGGAGCGGGGCCAGTTTCCGAAGATGTGGAGGACGGGGAAACTGGTCCTCATCCGCAAGAAGGGACGCCCGGCGGACGAGCCGTCCGGGTACCGGCCCATAGTGCTGCTCGACGAGGTGGGCAAGTTCTTCGAAAGAGTAATTGCCAAGCGCCTCGTCGAGCATCTCTCTAGAGTGGGGCCGGACCTGGCGAATACCCAGTTTGGGTTCCGCCGGTGGCGTTCCACTGTGGATGCCATCATGCGTGTGAGGACTCTGGCGGAGGATGCGGTTGCCCGGGGCGAGGTGATGTTGGCGGTGTCCTTGGACATCTCCAACGCCTTCAACACCTTGCCCTGGAGTTGCATCAGGGAGGCACTCGTGTACCACGGTGTGCCTCTCTACCTCCGCCGCATAGTCGGGGCTTACCTGACGGAGAGAGCCGTCGTCTACCCGAGTTCGACCGGAGTCGGTAGGCGTGAGATGTCGTGCGGTGTTCCACAGGGATCGGTCCTGGGACCGTTACTGTGGAACATCGGTTACGACTGGGTGCTTCGCGGTGACTTCGCGTACGGTGCCACCGTCACGTGTTATGCGGACGACACGCTGGTGACGGTGAGCGGGGCTACGCACCGCGAGGCAACCCTGAGGGCCACGACCGCGGTTGGCCAAGTCGTCGAGCGGATCCGGCGGCTGGGTCTCGAGGTGGCTCTGCACAAGTCCGAGGCCATGTTCTTTCATGGTCCTCGGCGCAGGCCAGGCCCGGGAGCCAGCCTTACAGTGGGAGGCACTCCCATCGACATCAAGCCCCAGCTGAAATACCTGGGGCTCGTGCTTGACGGTCGATGGGACTTCGGACAACATCTCCGAAGCCTGCGCCCCAAGTTGGTCACCACGGCGAATGCCCTGAGTCGGCTGTTGCCCAACTTGAAGGGCCCAGGGGCCTCCTGCAGGAGACTCTACGCGGGTGTCGTGCGGTCCATGGCCCTATATGGGTGCCCCGTGTGGGCGGACACCCTGGGGGCCAGATTCCTGCCTCTGCTCCGTACGGCGCAGAGGACGATGGCCTCCAGGGCCATCAGGGGATACCGCACGATATCCTTCGAAGCGGCGAGTCTCCTGGCCGGATCGCCACCGTGGATCCTGGAAGCGAGGGCCCTTTCGGCACTATACCAGTTCCGAAAGGAGGCGCGGGAGCGGGGATTCGATCCCGAGCCCGAGGACATTCGGGCCGAGAAATCCCGGCTCCACCAGGTCATGGTGGCCGAGTGGGAGCGACGACTTGGGCAACCACGCGCAGGGCACGCCGTCATTGCGGCGGTAAGGCCCATCATGGGGGAGTGGCTAGAGAGGCCACACGGGAGCCTCTCGTACCGTCAGACGCAGATGATAACCGGGCACGGTTACTTCGGGCGGTATCTGCATCTGATGGGTATTGAGCCAACGCCCGAGTGCCATCACTGCGACGCGAGCGTGGACTCGGGGCTGCACACGCTCACCGAGTGTCCGGCGTTTGAGACGCCGAGGCGGGAGCTTGTGCAGGCCCTGGGGGTGAGAGTGCTCACGCTCTCCACCCTGCTCGCGGCGATGGTCCGCTGCGCGGATGCGTGGGCGGCCAGCGCCTCTTTCTGCGAGCAGGTCATGCTCGCGAAGGAGACAGCAGAGCGGGCGCGGCGCGGTGAGCGAGAGAGACTCGCTGACATCGCTGCTCGCGCCCGAAGGCGGCTCGGGCGTCGGAGGGCGCTTACAGACCTCCGCCCCCCATGAGCGCGGGCCTGAGGGTGACGGGTGGAGCCACCCGTCACCCTAGCAGAAGCAGGCCACGGCGGCGGCGCGCATCGTAGGACGATGCGCGCCTCCCCACACCGGGGTTGAGTCGGGGACGGCGTGGTCCCCACCTCCCGAGGAGGGCCAGACCGAAAGGGATGGCCCTGGGTCAGCCGGGGTGCGAGGGATATGTCGCAAGACAACCTCACCTCCGGCCTAGCACCACGACCCACAGACGGCGTGCGGTTTAGTCGGTTCGAGTCCGACATAACCCACCCCTCCGGCTCCGGAGGGGCGGGTATCCGTGGGGATTTCCCGCACGTAAAAAAAAAAAAAAAAAACTTCTTATTTCAAATGCAAAAAAATCGTACGAGTTCTAAACAAAACATATTTCTTCCAATGTTGGTAGGAGGTAGAAATATCCAGGCACGCTTATTAGTGAAGTTTTTGTTTCACTGGCAGAATTCACTGTGGATTTATTATTCATTCTAGTGCCACCTTAACTGAGAAAATATAACTTACGAGTATTTTTTCTTTTTGTTTTGTCGGGAATATTTTCGTTCAGTTTCCAGTGCTTTGAGGTTTTGAGTAGTTTGTTTTTACGTTTTACGGTATCACAACTACTGTTTTTGCATCAGTCGCAGTGAAAACTAGAGCTTGAATCTTTTTCTAGTGATTAAAATCAGTCAGTAGTTAAATATTAATTTAGCAAGCCACGACAACAACTCTAGGAGGCAAAAGTCCAAATTATGAGTATTTAATATGTTTGGGCATTTTCGAATGTTATCAAGTTTTGCACGTATAAAAAGTGACTGAAGCATCGGTAGCTTAGTGGTGAAGAGGTCCGAATCCTGGTCATTATAACCAACTCCTAATACAAGCAACGTAGCTTAGCTGGAGGGGTTAATGGGAATACCAGTAATTCCTGTAGCAATATTCCTTAAAAAAGACGGGTTGCACTCCGGGAGTGCCGGCAGTAGTGAAAACATTTTCTTTCTTTCTTTCTTCGTTATATACAGAGAAAAAGATAAAAACAACATACCATACCGTACCATACCTATAATATAGCGCCAATTATAGAACCTATCACTTATTTTCTGCAAATTTTCTGTCAGAAGAAATTAATAAATTACGAAAATAAAAAATAATCACAAAAAGTAATAAATTACAAAAAGAAAAAATAATCACAAAAAGTGTCAGAAACCCAGGTTCGAACTCTTTACTATCTGAAACCATAAGGACTTACAGTCGAAGCGCTTACCGCTAAGCTACGAAGCTAGGAATGATGTATGACGTCATGTCGTCCTACAAAGTCGCCGGTTACGGGTCAAAGGTCACGTGATCCTGACGCGAGTTTAACACTTGATCCTGACGCGAGTCTAACACTTTTTACACATCCAACGCCGCTAAAGAAGTTTTCACTTCAAAAATGACACTGGAAAAACTAAAGGTATATTCCAGCATTACAATTGTACAGTAAGTAGAAATATAATATGGTCTTTGCCCACCCCATTGGGAAAGAGGCGTGATTGTATCTGTGTCAAGCTTTCACATAAACTTACGAGTTAAAAGCTTATTTAAAGAATTTAGAATAAATAAGTGACCCGTAAAATGCGAGTTCATTGTCAATGTGAACAGTTTCTTTGATCAGCAGTGCATTGCCAGAGGCAAATTGTGCAGATTTTGTGAATGACAACGTTCTAGGTTCATTAGCTTGTCTGTGGTCTGACTGAATAATGTGTTTACATTCATCAGATGTTTAATTTAGTGAAACAAAGGCAAATTAAGCTTGACAGATTTAACAGTATTTAAACAAGGTTTGAACTAATCCGACTTCTTAACATTTGTTACTTGTATGAGTTTAATCCTAGTTAATGTTGATTGATGGCATATAGGGGAACTTGCTACACATATTGTCTAGAGTTCAATTCCCGGGTTAGATAATGTAGTGGCCTGTTTGTTAAAAAAAGGGCCGCAGCTGGTGGTCTGTAAACGTACTTATTAGATGACAATACTTCATGTAAATATTTTTGAAGATATGTGAATGTAATAAAACCAGGGACCGTCATTCTAGGGACAGCATCTGAAATGGCAGCCACTATTCTTTGAACTGCATGTACTGAAAAAAAAAAGATCTGATTACAGCTTCTTTTTTTAGTTATAAAGCTCTCCTTTCACTTAGAAAACAGTTTAGAAAAACTCTTATTTAATACGAGAATTGAATACCAGCTCGTCTCAAAGCGACTGCAGTTGACACGCGTGCAATAACCGCTGGATTCTCGCAGCACTCGGTGAAGTGATAAATGAATTGCGAGTGTGAACGTTCCGGGCATGTAGTGTTAGTATGAAGTTTTTGAACTGTTTTATTTACGTATTTACCCTTAAGCCAACGAAAAGCATTTTTGTGTTAGTCCGAGAATTTATCAACTTCATGAAATCAACAAAAAATCAAACAGGTGATGAAATCTGTTGTGTGTAAGAAGTATAGACATAGTTAATTTCTATTTGGCTAGATATGAATAATTCTGCGTGGCGAAATGTACCCCGGATCAGCGAAGTCGACAAGTAAAGTAAAGTAAAAGTTTTATGTAGCAAGTCTCGGACATGAAGGCTTGCAGTTTGCACTTGCGGGAGTATTTCACGCTATCCTTACGCCTGACTCCACATATCTATTATAGCATAGTCATCTTTGTGACACACAGTTCTTGCTTTTCGCAGCAGTGAATAAGTACAGGCCTAATAATGGTTTTATAGACTTCCCCTTGAAACGAATGCTGTTTTAGGATCCCAAATGACACCAGTCACCTCACATCATTTGACCCATGCGGCATCAATATGTGCCTTGATGTCGCAGCCAATGTCAACAACCACGTGAAAAACAGATCCCAGGTAACCTGATCCGTGCACTCGACAACTCATAGTCTAATCGGACGGGTACAGATTTGAGGCTGTTTATTATCGTGTGAAATTTGGCTAGACTTATTAGATGTCTTTGAAGTGGTAAAACTATGATAGTTATAAGATGTTAGAAAACAAGGATATAATATTGTGTGGTATCGCTCTGTGGTCGCTTTGTGACTTAGTCACCGTACAAACACAGCCAATATCAAAAGTAGTGGTTTCAAATATCGTTCTTGTGAAAGGCCAGATCGATGCGATTGCTTTATTCGGTTCCGTTGGTGCTATCAAAGAAATATGCTTATCAAAGAAATGCTTAGTACCGATTCGATTTCTGATAAAAGTTCTCGGTAGAGGTGAAGGAAATAAGAAGGATTATTTAGAAGGTGCGCGTTTACAATACTTATCAAAAAATCATAATAGTGCCTGGAATAAGTATATAAATAAAAATGGGTACATAATCTTAATCGTTACATGCAATACACAGACACAAATAATAATTAATATAGTTCAATTTATAATAGGTAGATAGTAATGTTCATCTCCTAGAATCATAGCAATTAGCAGCTCAAATAGAATAGGAATAACCTAATCCAATTATCGGGAACAAATTAGTCTGAAATGCGATATTATTAGAAATTTCAAAACGATAGAATGAGCAATATATCTCTAATAACTAGACCAGACACAAAGGTTGAGATTTAAGCTATAATTTCTAGACTGTTCTATACAAGTAACAAATATATCTGATTGCAAGACGAACATATTGACGATTCTACTAATATTTTAAACGTGAAAGTTTGTAAGTATGGATCTGTATGGATGGATGGATAGATATTGGTTACTCTTTCACGTAAAAACTACTGAATGCATTTTAATGAAACTTCACAATAATATAGCTTATATATCAGAATAACGCATAGGCTACAATTTATAACGAGAACCGACATCCACGCGGGCGGAGCCGCGGGCAACAGCTAGTAAGTAATAATTTATACGACGTGTTACATTAGATAGCAGAGGTGAAGGGTGAAAATTTTCAAACTGTAAGCCAGTGGAAAGAAAAACTTACCTCGAAGTAGTATGTCATGCATCGTGTGACCCATTAGGAACCTGCCCCTCTAGACAAGTGGCAATTCGTTAACCAGCGTTTGATGGAATAGAATGTCGAATGTATGGGATTTGACATATTTGACATGCGTTAACGACTGTCATATACGTCAAATTCCATATATTCGTCATTCTATTCCACCAAACGCCAGCTAGCGAATTGTCACTTGTCTAGAGGTGCTGGCCAGAATCGGGCAATGGAGGTCCCCCGCCACTGCTAGATAGTTTAGTTCTCTTTTCTTTGACGTTTCTAAGTCTGTGTTAATGGCGTATGCAAAATAAATACCTTTTGAGTTGGGTTTCAATTTTAAGCCAGAGAGCACGGACGTGTTGTTACGTTTTGTATACGCTCAATAGAATGATTAATTTTTTCAATGTTTGATTTTTGGAAATTACAAATAAATCATTCCAAAAGTGTGTCATCAAAAGAGTCCGATTCGCACTTGACCGGTTTCTTTTTCATCACCTATCTACTAATTGGCAGACGAGGCTCTCTCTGGTGCTCATTTACTTTAGCGGCCTCTCCCGAGTTGAACGCCTCGGATGCAACCGAGGAAAAACACACTAAGATGCAGACAAGCAGAAATGTTTTATACCCTCAATATTTTATCCGTGTGGTGACTAAAGCTTGGGTCCCACGGCTCGTTTTAATGACAGGCCGCGTCGCGCCAGAACAGACCCACGCGTTGTTCGCGGCCTGTCCCGGTCTGGTGTGGCGCGTCCGATCCATCGCGAGACGGTAACTTCAAAGCCCCGGCACGTCGAGGTGCAAATCTCAGCACGAGGCCTGTGATTCCATTCGCCCCACGCACCGGTCGGTTCCAACGGCGTGGCGCGGCGCGGTCTGGCGCGGCCTGGTGCAGCCTGTGCTTTCGACAGGCCGTGGGACCCCGGCTTAAGAAAGAATACAAGTATAACCACCCATCTCATCCGAATGGTGTTGAAAAAGAAGAGTGACCCTGTATCAACCCGTCTGGCCAGCGTGGATACAGTAGACCAAAGTCTCGCAGTCCCAACATTAGAAGAGTCCCATGTCTCAATATCGTACAACCATAATTATCAGTTTGACAACCACTTTCGCACTTCACAAGTACTTAACATTTGCAGAACAAATAAGCACTAAAATTTACGATCTCTTTTCATGCCGCCATTAAACGTTTTTACGTTTATCCGGAGTATTTTATCTGATAGATGGTTAGGGTACCTACATTTTATTTGTTTCACTCACGAATGTAAGTAACCTTTGTGTTTAGAGCTGTCAATTCACTGAGTTCGGTACTGTTATATTTATAAACACTTGATATGTTATGGACGATGCGGAGTCATATTTTATCTGAATTGCTAGGCTGACTTACTTGACTGCGAGGTTATTAAATAGCTCTAGGCATATTTAGGTCACAAGGAACATTATGAACCTCAAGATTAATGCTTTAACGTTTAGGATGGAGAGAGAGTGAGGAGAATTAGTTGAGCCAAGGGTGACGGGAAGTGTTGCACTCTAGATAGGTGTCTTCCTATCTAGAGTGCAACTTCTTCTTAAACTTGTTTATACCTTATGATTTTTTATACTTTTACTGTCCCCTATGTATTCTAAATATGCCTAGAGCTATTTAATAACCTCGAAGTCAAGTGAGTCAGCCTAGCGTCTTTGTTTTCCCTTCCTCGCTTTACTTTATTTCTCTTGTATAGGTTAGCGAGGAGCATCTGTTCGAGAAATGATGCAATCATTGATGAATTATCCTATGATATTCGCTTAACTCGCAGAACGACCTCCGCCCCCCATGAGCGCGGGCCTGAGGGTACAGGGTGGAGGCAAAAAAAGCAGGCCACGACGGTGGCTCCCCATCCGGGGGCGAGTCGGGAACTTCGAAGTCCCACCTCCTGAGAAGGGCCAGACAGAGAGGGATGGCCTTGGGTCAGCCGGGCTGCGAGAGATATATCGTTGACGAAAGCACAACGACCCAAAGAAGGCGTGCGGTTTAGTCGGTTCGAGTCCGACACCGGAGTCGGTTCGAGTCCGTGGGGATATCACGCACGTTAAAAAAGGTATCCGCTTAAACTTTAGGTGAGCCCATGTGCCTGTTTGCCACGTGCTTGTTTATTAACTTAGTAAAAAATAAAAATTGACACAAGTCAATACAGGTTTCATATAAAACTATTCACCATCACATTCGGTCCACAGTGTGAATAATATCTTACACTCAGTCTCCTATTTGAAAAGATTACTCCCAAATATATAAGTTTTTCTCACCTGAATTACACATTTCCTCTAAAACCTTTGAGTATAAAAAGTGCTATATCATACCAACTAAAATATTTCCCTAGAATTGATGTGGGAATACCAATCTTATTTACATAAAAAGAGAGTCCAAATTATGTTGTTATTTGCCAAAAAATTCGGATATGTTACCCCAAGTAACGAAATGTAATGAAGGACTCTGGTGTATTAAAGTGTGAATCGCACTAAAATGGTTTGTATAAATAAATTGAAAATAAGGCCAATATAAGTTGATCTGCCGGTTTAGTGCTACGTCGCAAAAGGTGTGTGATGACTCAGTTACAGAATGATACAAGCTCATCCATTTTCAGACAGAATTAAACCTTATTCGTGTTTTGATTAAAGTTCAGATCTCATTGTAGCGGTGGGAGGATCTTTGCGTATTTCCATGTGGTGTTTCTGTCAGCCAGTTAAGCTACGAGCTTTAGTGATTGTAGGAGAGATCATATGTCTGATGGCAGTGGTTGTACACCTCACTTGGAAGGGAGTCAGGGTTAATGTGATTTGAATCATCTGCGGTAACATAGGAAATGAGATATTAATATCTTCACATTGGAATGTTGCTTTTGAATCCAACTATATCCCACGCCACGGAGAAGATGATAAAAAGTAAACAGTCAGTAGTAAAAAACAAAAATTAATCAAAACAATTGAATGTTTAGATGCCTGAACGGCAACGAGTGGATCTGGCTTATTCAACATCAAAATTCAATGCGGGCGAAGCCGCAGGCATCAACCAGTGCTTAGTAAATGGACCATCAGTTCGAAACGCTGTCTTTGAGATCAGTCTCTCTTTCTTATTGTACTCTTTCGTTCAACGTGTAAAGGTTTTTAATAAGTCACCTTAGTAATAATATTCGAAATAATGTTGCCGATTCTTAAATCAGTTCTATTTTCATTGCACAATCAATCAATCAAGCAATGCCCACTGCAGTCCACTGCTGGACATAGTCCTCTCCCAATGTACGCCATTTCGTACGATCCTCCGCCTTCCCCATCCAGTCCGTCCTCCCAGCCACCTTTTTCAGGTCATCTGTCCGTCTGGCTAGGGGGGCGTCCCACACTTCGTTTCTTTTTCTCGCGGTCTCCACTCTAGGACTCGTCTGCTCCAACGGCCACCATCCAATTTCATTGCACAATATCTAAATCTAAAATAATTAATATTATAAAATTAAATAATAAATTTTCTGGAACATCATTTATTGTACTTACAATGTATGTAAGGTAACTTCAAATGTAAATTACTGATTGAAGTAAACGGCTGAAAAAATATTTTTATGCCAATATAACATTAATTGACTTTTACTTTATAATAAATTCTTGATAACCTACTTATTTATGGCAATCGAAGTACCTTTACATTAACAATTATTAAGGCAATCTACTGAAAAATCAAATTCGGCTTCAATTTCTTATACAAATATTTAAACGAATTGAATATAAAGAAGTCATTATCAATTATTTAATAATTCAGCCCTCAGAGCTGGCTAATGGTTGAAAGTCGTTTAATAACATCTCTTATAAACCTTGAATAAGGGCAAAGATTCGATTTTCATCGGTTATCATCATTAACGAATTTCTTTGGGTGATTGCGGCCATATTGTATATTTCTCGAAAGATCAATGCTAACCAAATTAATATATGTTTTTTTTTTTAAAAAGGACACGTCAATTTGCCTTCATCTCGTCTGATGGTACACTGAAGGCCAATTCTCAGGAAAAAGGGTCACCATTATATACACGTACCATGTTAACAATGGTGCCACTGAGCTTAACAGCCTCACCAAAAGTGCTGCGCTGTGCTGCCGGTCCCACTAGTGCTGCGACCACAATCCCTCCTGCCCGGCTATCCCCTGAACGCAATCCAACCGATATTGGATGGAGGTTGAGGGGAGGGTGGAGGGGAGTTGTGCACGGTGGTACCCACCCGACTGAAATTTGTGCCATCAAATTTCTACCATATATTATGTTATTAAATTTTTTATCATGTTATTATTACTTTCGGATAACCGGACGTCCCAATAGGTGGTGCAATATAATCCCTAATTATTTGTGGGATATTTATTAAAATCGTATGAAAATAGAAAACAACCGTATTATTTATCGAGCTCTGCAAAGGGTTTCGCACTTTAAAAAGGCGATAAAAACAAACCCTGGATTTTAAGCCAGTGTCTCATTTGGTTTTAGCTTTGTTCCTGACGATAAATCCATCTGACTGAAAATGTAACGTAAAAAATACAAGCCAGTAAAACGAATATTGAACATGGCGACCGGCAGACCTAAATCATGTCGACGTAGACCGAACATGTAAAGGAGCTTAACGAAGGTACATACGTATATAAGTAACTGTACTAAAGCTTCGTTGGTATGCGTTGAACCAACAAATGGTCCAATCATAGACCATATATGTACTGTATAGAAACAGCCCGTTAACATAATGCATCGAAAAAAAAGACGGGTTGCACTCCGGGAGTGCCGGCAGAAGTGAAAACTTTTTCTTTATTTTTTTTCTTCGTTATATACAGAGAAAAAGATAAAAAGAACACACCATACCATACCTATAATATAGCGCCAATCATAGAACCTATCACAAATTTTCTGTCAGAAGAAATCAATAAATTAAAAAAAGAAAAAATAATCCAAAAGTGTCAGAGGCCCAGGTTCGAACCCAGTACTATCTGAAACCATAAGGATTTAAAGTCGAAGCGTTTACCGCTAAGCTACGAAGCTTCTTAACGTACCTAACAAAATTAACAATCTGTAGCTAATGTTGTATGACGTCAGTCGTTGGTTACGATTCAAAGGTCAAGTGATCCTGACGCGAGTTTAACACTTTTTACCCATCCAACGCCGCTAAAGAAGTTTTTATTTCAAAAACGGCCTGAAAAATGCGTTTTGTGTGTGAAGCTCATGTCAATATTGTTTTTTAAACTGTCAATGTGTGCATATCAACTATAATATGTCAACTTATACCGAAGTAGTAGACATTTTATTGCTGTGTCTAGGTATAGTGTTTGATAAACACTATGCCTAAACACAGCAAAAAGGGCCAATATACTGGACAAACATTTAGGATGCAGTTGATATTTTGAAGAAGAGACTTTGAGTTAAGGATAGACATAAAATTGTTGATTATTTGATTATATTATTAAAATTAATCATCTGTAAATGACTTACGTCTGCTATGCTTTCTTCTTTCTTCAGTCCCGGATTCTTTAAGCGGGACGTGAAAAAGCATCAGATGAGCCCGTCAAACTGTGAGCCACCGTTTCACTGATGGTTTTCTGAGACTTTGCCTTCAGTTTACCATCGGGCCGGGTTAAGTCACATTGGAGTAATCTATTTGAAGAGTGAGCTTCCAGAAAAATATTTTCAGTATTTAATGCGATACAAAATTTAAAATTAATTGTTACGCAGTTTACATTGTAAGGCTTTGTCCTGAAACAAAGCGGTTTCGTGATCACTGAGCGAATCAGTGACTCGATCAGCGCCCGAATCAGTGATTCGATCATCGCCCGAATCAGTGATTCTATTGACGTGTGAATGACTGATATGATTATCGGGTGACCTTGCCATTAATAATATTATTATATAAAACAACTTTCGCGCGAATATAAATCACTACTCGACTTGTCGGTCATCAGCAGTCTATCTCAGTGGGATGACCCTTGAGATAATTTTGAATACTTTGCATCGATTCGATGCTGACTGTACTAGAATAATATTGATTTATATAGTATGCTTGCATGTGTTTGCGAACTGTACAGTTAAACGAAGTTACTTATATTTGATTTAAAATGGTATGTATGAAATGTAATGTATTGTAATGGCTGGTATGAAATGGAAGTCGAAAGCTCCCGTTTGTCAATGCGTGTGTTTCTACTTTGAAGAAAAAAGATATCCTCAATTCGGCCTGTTCTTCCCCAAGTCTATTCTACTACTTAATATATCAAGCGGACGGGATGGAGTATCAATTAGTATGAAATTAATTGATACCCATCAACAGAATCCTTTTTACAAAATTTATAAACCAAATTATATAAATTCAAAGTGGCTTGAGATAACTTATATTTCAAAGTATGAAAAACTAGTTTTTGCCCGCGGCTCCATCTGTATAACATAGCCTAATCAAGGTCTGATCTACCCCTATCTATACATCTATACATATTAATAAAATTGGAGTGTCTGTTTGTAATATCGAAATAGCCTTTCTGAATTTAATACGATACATACACCTAAATATTTTTTTTACAATTTTTGTCTGTCTGTCTGTCTGTTTGTTCCGGCTAATCTCTGAAATGGCTGGGCCGATTTTGACGAGACTTTTATTGGCAGGTAGCTGATGTAATAATCAGTAACTTAGGCGACTTTATTTTAGAAAAATTAAATGCTCAATAGCGTTGACTAAACACTAAGCGATAACCGACATCCTCGCGGGCGGAGCCGTGGGCAACAGCTATACCAAATATAATCAAAATCAGTTCAGTGGTTTAGGCGTGAAAGCATAACATACAGACAGATCTGTGCCCCGAGCGCGAAAAATATTCGCATTCGTAACGTAAACGTATGGAGACAACGGAGCATTTTGATTGGCCGCCTGCTTACTGCCTGCTAATCGCAATGCTCCATTCTCTCGATACGTTTGAGTTACGAATACGAATATTTTTTGTGCACGGAGCTCTGGACGGAGTTACGTCCGCATTTATACATTATTATGGATTTTTAGTCTGCCCGACCTTGGCCGCGGAAAAGCAGACAAAACGTCTGGATACATGTAAGTAATAAAATAAGAATAAATACTGGAATAGTGTTGCGAAACTGCATTAATTTCTCAAGCGTATGAATCCGCAGGCAACATAAGAGACAAATAAAACAATTATACGTGTATCGAAAAAGTAACGGTTTTAAAAATACTCCCATTCTATCAAAATCATTGAAAATCTCGTCAATAACCGAATGATTAAATTCATCTGCAAAAGTAATCTCCCCAATTCCTTTCAATCCAAAATCTGGGAATAATCGTTGACTCTAATCTACCCCGGGACCCGCAGAAAGTAAGTAGGAAAATATTTGCTTCCGAGGACTCCAAATTTCTTCCGATTGCTGTGAAAAAAATCATTTGGAATATCGTTATGTCTGTGTTTCATGTTCTCTTCGCTACATTGGGGAGCGTGGTTTCGATACCTGCTGAATATAAATATTAGTATTGTAAGATGTACGTATGAACGTAAGTTTTAGTTTTTAGAGGAATTTAATATATATGTAATACAATGTATTAATATATTATTACAAAAATTATGTTTCTAATTATTTGTTGTTGTTTGAATTTAATCTTTATTTTTTAAATATTTATTTGTATTGGTAGTCGTGTGATTTTAAATACATTCTTTTTTCCTTTCATATTCCATATTTATTTCATATTCCTTACTTGTTATCGTTACAAAATATCGTTACAAACTGTCATCGTCATAGAACTGTTATTAGTGTTTTAGAACTTATGAGAAGATTTATTGACGGTTCCCGGATTCGAGATGCACAATATCCAGGGTCCCTATCTCCTCCGCTCGTTTTTTTTTTAATATACTTTTATGAAAACGACTGTCATATAATCTCCCAAACCCAAAAGAAAAGCTTCGTTACCCCGTATTCAATGCCTAAACTAACACTTTTATTAGTTTTTATAATATTGTTCTTTGTTCACTTAAATATTTCAATCACCAATACAAGCTATAATTTCAAAGTCACATTTCACTAGAATGTACAAAATTACAGGAAAATGTGGTACAATACAAATTGCCCAACTACCTCAATCGTCTGGTTTCTGAGTCAGTGAGCACGTGAAAAAGGTTTGAAAGCCAGATTAAAAAATATATATTTCTTACAAAAACAATTTTACTTTGGATCTGAAGTTATATATTCATAGTCAAAGGTATATACAAACAGGACTTATGGTAATTCTGGTGAAGGAAAACAGGATTTTGGGAGTGGTGTCAGGGGAAATACGAATTGTACCATACATGGATTTGGTTATTATAAGTTTTTTCTATTAGTATCGGACTATCGAATTAGCAACAGGTTTGCCTGTGTACATTTTAGAAAAGGATCTGAGCTCTTAGGAATTTTGAATGAATAACATATACCTATTTGGATCGGTATCTAGGTATAATATTAACAAAGAAAATATACATGATAGAATCTATATTATAAGCCCATTTTTGTTTTTCTACAAGCTCTTTCGCGTAATTTAAACTTACATTTAATGCCACTTACCTAAGCGCAATTCCATCAGCTTTATCTTCACTGGCTATACTCGATCTCGGGGAACTCCCGAGTCGACTGCTGGCGGACTTCCGACGAATCTCACGCGGATCTGATTCATCTTTGCTGGTGAATGAGATCCGCGGGGCATGGGCACGTAGACCGGACACCTTATGACTTGAGACCCCACGGCATAGCATTTGACTTTGGGTTACGTCTGAAACAATAATAAAACTATTTGAATGTTTCTCAAACGGCTGAGCGGATCTGGCTGAAATTTGATACAGGGATAGTATTCATCCAGAATTTCATGAGGGCGGAACGAGGCAAACAATAGCTAGTATTTTTATAGTGACAGAAACTATTTAATTCCTGGAATAGGATGCGAGAATGGGATCAGAGTGGGTTCGAAATGAGATCAGAATTACAAGGGTGAAGCCGCGAGCATCGGCCAATAAATCAATAACTAATTTATGTGCAATTGTTTTTGTAATCTACAGATATTTTGATTTAAGTAGGTAGTTGAACATCTAAAATTTAACAATGTGCCTTGAGCACGACAGTCATTCGAATTCGTAACGTGACGTATTAAAAGAACGAAGCAATGCGATTGGTTCACAGTAGTTCAATGGCCAATTGCAATACCCTGTTCTCTCGATTCGTTAACGTTTCGAATTCGGACATTATTCGTGCTCGTATTTCTCGAACTATCGATAAATACTACAACCCTCTGTGGTGTGTAGTGCGGTATTAAACTTAAACCGCTTTTGAAATTCTTGAATATTTCATCCCCGTCTCTCGTGTTAAATCGATACAGCTAAGTCCCACATCTCTCATTATTCAAATTTAGTATAATGCGGTTAGTTAGCTCATAATTCAATTATAAATTAGAGGGTCCCTATTCTATAAGCGGTACGATAGTTCAAAATTCGAAACTCTAAAGTGGTTAAATGAAATCAAATATGAACCCTAAAGTTACTTAGAAATTTAAGTTGCTAGGGTGTACTGAAGTGAATTTTGAAGGACTTATTTAATATGAAATCTAAAAGGCCCATACTGTGGAATTGAGCTATTTGGACTTCAATTAATCCATCACCCCACTGCAATGTGCGCCATTTCGTACGATTCTCCGCTTACCGCATTCAGACTGGCCCAGCAATATTGGCTACCTGGACATAACTTAAAAAAAATGTTTAAAATTGTCGAAAGAAATAAATTATGTTACGCTTTCACGCCTAAACCACTGAACTGATCTTGATAAAATTTTGTTCAGAGGTACATTAGAGCTTGGAAACGGAGGCTTCCTTTTATCGCGAAAAGGGGGATTATGGAGGGAAATAGGGTATGAAAGATTGTATGAAAGTTTGTCATTTTTGAAGAAATCCTGATGAAATTTGGTACAGAGGTGGATTAGAGCTAGGGCTAGAGAGAGAAAGTGGAGAGGTGACTAGATAGGCGAGTAGAGAGTCGAGTGCAGAGGCGAGTTTAATTCTCAATAGCGTCGGCTTAACACCCGACATCCACGCGGGCGGAGTCGCGAGCAATAGCCAGTTATAAAATATGTGAAGGTTTGTGAAAATGTCAGGATGTTTGTTACTCAGCCACGCCCTGACGGTAGATAAGATTTGGCTGATATTTGGTACAGAAATATATTGTAGCATAAAATAACATTTTATACCGGATATGGTCCAATGGGTTACAGGAATTCACTACTGAAGAAAAATTCAATAGTGGTCTCACAATTTTCCTGTCCCGTACAGTCACATCACTAATTTGATCTCATTATCATCATCATCATATCAGCCACACACAGTCCACTGTTGAACATAGGCCTCTCCTATAGACTTCCAGAACGATCGATCTAAAGCAGCCCGTATCCAGTGCTACCCGGTGACTTTGATGAGGTCGTCCTTCCACCTGGACGTTGGGCGTCCTACACTACGTTTGCCCGTTTGCGGTTACCATTCCGGAGTTCTTTGCTCCGTCGGCCATCTGTTCTGCGCGCTATGTGTCCCTCCCACTGCAACTTCAACGAGCTAATCCGCTGGGCTACGTCGGTTACTTTTGTTCTTACTACGGATATCATTATTTCTGATGCGAACACGTACGGAAAAGCCGAGCATAGCCCTCGCCATAGCTCGTTGAGCGACTTTACTAATTTGACCAATTTGATCTAAGTACATAATTGTACAAAATTGACCATAGTAAACTCACTTTCAATTCGTTAAAAACATATAAATAAAGCAACAAACAAAACCAATTATAACTTATTATTCTCTTTATCGTAGGAATAAAACCACATCGCTACATAAAATCACAGAAATCAACATTGACCCCGAACGATTTCTTCAGATAAATGAAATGTTTCATTCTACCCTCGTGACCGCTCAAACCAAATCCTTTTGCCGAAAAAATCAACCGAACAATAAGAGACAAGTATCCCCAATAAGCATCGTTTGGAGCAATAAAAAAATTCCTTCCGTCGAATTTTCGTTGTACGTACCATTTTCGCTGATCTCTGAAGGGTAAGCAAATATTTTTCGTCCATTGGGAGATGTAAGAGGTTATGTTGTGGAGACCTTTATTGTCGATATAGCAACGCCGGTTTTATTTTTTTATAATAATCTACTTATGGTATTGTTCTCAAATCTGTATTGATTCTTGTTTCATAAAATAATGATCCTTTTAAATTTATAATAATATGTACGGAATTGATCTTTGTAATAAAATGTCCTCTGTCAACCTCTGTGTAGTGTAGTGGTACAGCGTTCGATTGTTAAGTCAGAGATCGTGGGTTCAATTTCTACTCAGTGTAAATCTTTTTTTGTGCAGGAATATGTATCGATTTAGTCTGAGTGATTTCTAATGTAAGACAAATGTTAGTATGTTTACCCTTTATAGGTAAAATCAATAACACAAGCTACTTTAACTATGTTTATTTTGGTTCTAGAGTCTTTTATTACTTAATTATGATCATTTATTTACAATACTTTTATGATCATCTTATATCAATTTAGCTACCCTTGAAGTGGCGTGCAAATAAATTTCATTCAGTGTATCCCATTTTGCAGTAACAAGTGTGTATAGACTTTATTCTTACATAAATTTGCACCAATATTCCATATTGCGACATCCCCGAGCCGATGGCTTATGAAAGATAATAGGACTGTATTGGCACAATAAACTAGCTACGGGCATATGTTTGGATTGCACGTGAATAAATCCAAACAAACTGCGACTGCATCGCGTATTGTCGACAGAATTCTAAACAGTTGGTCCAATCGGGCAAAGAATATTTTAGTAGGAACAAATTTAAATTCATCTATTTTCTGACAATTCTATGGCATGTCAAATAGTACCTTATAAAAACCAATAATTAGATATTTTACTGTCTAGTGGAATTAGTTAAGTCATCCAGTCATCACAAAATAAAAGGCCCGTTATGACAGTCACCTTTCTGACGTAATTAGTGAAGTATCTATACTGCTCTGCACTCAATACTCACGATAAAACGATTCAATTTTACATGAGTATTTAATCGATTTGAAAATGTAATGTAAAGTTTGGTATGTGATACAGTGTAACGAAATGTTTTTTTTTTTTCATTTAATATTTTTGTTACAATAACATGTTGTCAATATTCAGTAGACATCAGGTGCTCTTCAATAATTAATTGACCTAAGCAATAATATGTAAATAATTAAAACCGACTAAGTGCGAGCCGGCTTTAAACAACTCGATTTTTTTTTGCCGTAACCGATTATTAATAGTTTGTGGACAACAGACTATCAATAATCGGTAAAAAAATAGAGAACTTCATGGGCGTAAACTTTCAAAACGGAACCATTATTCTGTGAACACTAACTTAGTTACTAAACTGAAGCATCAAAACGGTAAGTAATAAATAAACTTGTGTGACAACAACAAGTTGGATGGTTGAAATAAATGCAAACTATAAAAAGTGTGTGTGTGTGTGTGTGAGTGTGTGTTTGTCCGTCTTTCAGGGCTAAACCACTGAACCGATTTTGATGAAATTTGGTATAGATTGACCTTGAGGAAGGACATAGGCTATGTTTGGTCGCGATAACCGACATCCACGCGGGCAGAGCCGCGGGAAAAAGCGAATCATAATACAAATTCGTTAAAAATATGTTACTTAAACATTTTGTTTCAAGAATAAAAGAAATTTAAGTAGGGATATGTATTAAAAATTATTAAGCTTCTTACTCCAAAGTACGAAATCGAGATCCTCTCTAAAAAGGTCTTCAAATATGTTACAATACATGGAACCTTTTAACGAAGGAGGTTCTGAACGGCCCTCGATATAAGCGACTTGTATTGTAATCTTAAATGTACCTTGCAGACTTCACTAAGGTCCAATCGACCTTCTAGGAAAGGTTTTGTGTTACCAAAATTGGTAGAATAAGAGCTTAATAATGTCTGAAGAACGAACGTATAATGGCCATATTTTAATATGGGTTTAGCTGTTGAAGACATGTGTTTTGTGGGTAGAAAACCTTTCGAGTGGGTTTTTGTGAAAATATTTATTTCGTTTGTTATAATTCCAAACGCAAAAAGAGGGGAGTTATAAATTTAACATGTTTACCTGTGTGTATTGTAGCTCCTAAATAAGTGAAATGATTTGAATACTGGGTCTTTTGTTTGAAGTTTGATGTGATTGGATGTGATGCAGTCTTTCTCGAATTTAATCATACTAATATTATTAATGGGAAAGTGTGTGAGTCTGTTTGCCCGTCCCTCACGGCTAAACCACTGTACTGATTTTGATAAAATTTGATATAAGAGTAGGTTAAACCTTGAGAAAGGACATAGGCTATGTTTGGTCGCGATAATCAACATCCACGCGGGAGGAGCTTCGTGCAAAAGCTAGTTTATAATAAAATTTATATGATATTTTCTAGTTTATGCGAACATTCACGATAGAATTCGTTAAAAAGGTGGTTGTATTTCAATGAAATTTATACTTTTTTTTTCAAATTTATCTATCTACTAGCACTTGCTGCTGCTATACCAGTGAGGCAGTCATTAAGCCTGTGATTAATGTAGGTATCTTTGTCTATAAATCACGCTCTCTTTGAGTTTGACAAATACTTATAACAAAAGTGAAGTGTCAGTATTTAATAATTTGTCAAAGCGAATATCTTCAAAGAGTCCATTTATTTGCACAAAGTTTGAACGAACCTCAGCATTTGATGTCCAATGTACCGTACAAATCAGGCAGATAAGAGGAATGGCGACGTGGAGAGTGGTGGAACTTTGAAATCGATATCCCTTCAAGTTATTCAATTCATAATCAGAGTTCCTACAAGTTTTTTCTATCATTCGCCGCATGACAAGTAAACAGTGATTTATATGACATTAAATTCGCGCTACCTGGGTTCCAATTTGTGAAACATTTGATGCGCATACGTGAGAAAAATTCACACTAATCTTCGATACTCGTCGTTCATGGAGTCTGTTTCAGAGATCTACATCTACTGTACAGAAAAAAAACCTGTTAGAGAACTCTCCAGAGAATATTGGTTTCTTAGAAAACTATAAACTTTACAGGTACCTAAAAAAATTGGCTATAATTGGGTATACATAAGTTACCCAGTTATAGCAGATGTACAGGGCCTTCCTATCAACACCTTCAGGGCCCAAGCCAACCTAACCTACTGTTCGATGCACCTGCTAATCAAGAGTCAAGGGTTTGGCGCAAAATTTCTTCTAAGGGTTTGGAGGTCAGATGACAGTATTGCTGGACAAATGTCAAAAGCAATTAAAATCACGAATGCTGTCTAAAAGATTGAAACAAGTTTGACAGCAGCAGGCTCTACACTACTGCCGATCGTAAACCAAAAGAAATATTAAAAGGTACGAATCTTCTTTCAAATTTCTTTCGATCATAGCAGTTGGGGATAACCTCTAGCGATACATCTATAATTAATCAGTTATCTAATTACGCTTTCAATTACAACTGTTGCGTGGCGTGGGATATTGAATGATACGTACCGTGATCAAGTTGAACTAAACGGGGTTAACATATTTTTAATATCACACTCTATTGAGTGTAAGCTGAGTACCTTGATCATCTATTAATGCATTTTTAGACATAGCTGAGGCTGCCTTAAATAAAGTATGTAATAACCATAAAACAGTTGTTGTTTGTGGAGATTTTAACATAAATATATTGGACAAAAATTCTGATAGTTATAACTTTCTAAATTTATTTAAATCATTTAATTTAATTAATATTTTTATGGAACCAACCAGAATAACGAGCACTAGTGCAAGGTGCATTGATAACATATTTAGTAATGTAAAACCTATACATAAATCAATTATCAATAAGGTTAAATCTGATCACACAGGGCAGTTGGTTTCCTTTCCGAGTACCCAAAGTATTGTAAGAAAACAAATAAGTATTATACCATTCAGCGAAAGCCGTATAGAAAAATTTAAATGTAATATTGCAAAAAGAATCCAATTGTTGCCCTGTCACGGAAATGCGGATCACATGTACAACTCATTATTCAACCTGATTAATGGTGAGTTTAGTTCAGTTTTTACTCCTAGACACTGTTCTATAAGTGAAAAGCTAACTTTTAGTGATTGGGCAACTCCTGGAATTTTCAAAAGCCGTAATAAATTATATGAACTCTATGAAGAGAAATCTTACAATCACAGTCCCAAATTTCAAGAGTTTGTAAAAAAATATTCAAGAATATTTAGACAAGCCTGTCTCGGAGCAAAATCAATGTATTTAAAAAATAAAATAAAATGTTCAAATAATGTTATTAAGACAACTTGGAATGTCATAAATAGTGAGACCGGTAGAACGAAAGTACGTAGTCAGGATTTTCACCTAAAAATAAATAATATTGATATTAAAGAAGACTTTGAGGTTGCAACTGAATTTGAAATTTTTTTTTCCAACATTCCAATTGTCGTTACAAGAAACCTTTCGTCTTGTTCTAAAACTGCCGAGCAGCTTCTTAAGCACGGCGTGAATGAGTGCGGCACAGAGTTTGAATTTTCAGCTGTTAGCCCTAGAGATGTTTCAAATGCCTTTAAATCAATTAATATGAAGAACACAAAAGATTTATGGGGTTTATCTGTTAAAACTATTTCACATATTATTACTGTAATAGCTCCATACCTGGCAGCTGTATTCAATTGCTGTGTCGCATCTGGTGTGTTTCCTGACTTGATGAAACATAGTAAGATAATTCCATTATTTAAAACTGGTGATACTGGAGACCCCTCTAACTTTCGGCCTGTTTCCGTTCTACCTACTCTAAGTAAGATCTTTGAAAAGCTTATGCTTGGCCAGTTGCTTAGTCACTTTAATGTACATAATTTACTTCACAGGAAACAGTTTGGATTCACGAGGGGTTGTTCAACCATAGATGCAGGGGTTAATTTACTAAAAAGTATTTTTGAGGCTTGGGAGAATTCGCAGGATGCTTTGGGTGTTTTCTGCGACTTATCTAAGGCATTCGATTGTGTTCACCATGAGACTCTTGTCAGAAAACTACACCACTATGGTATCAGAAACAGGGCTCTCGATCTTCTGACTTCTTACTTGTGTAATAGGGTTCAGAGGGTCGAAGTAAAAGGTAAACGATCTGCAGGAAGCCCAGTTGTAATGGGCGTACCGCAGGGGTCAATCCTTGGTCCATTTCTGTTTTTAATATACATAAATGACTTACCTTACTATGTAGGGGATAAGCATGAGATTGTATTGTTTGCAGATGATACTTCCTTGACGTTTAAAATTAATAGACAATTACACAATTATGACAAAGTTAACAGTGCACTCTCAAAGGTTGTTCATTGGTTTAATGTTAATAATCTTCTTTTGAATGATAAAAAAACTAAAGTAATCAAATTCTCGACACCTAATGTAAGGCAGGTAGCTACCAATGTACAACTTAATGGATCTGGGTTGGACCCTGTGGGGACTGCTGTATTTTTGGGTATCACTATTGACTCAAAACTGCAGTGGGGACCGCAGATTGAAAAATTATCAGGCAAATTAAGTTCTGCAGCATATGCAGTAAAAACAATTAGACGGCTTACTGATATTGAGACAGCTAGAATAGTTTATTTTAGTTATTTCCATAGTGTTATGTCATATGGAATTCTTCTCTGGGGTAATTCTGCGGACATTAATACCATCTTTGTATTGCAAAAGAGAGCTGTAAGAGCAATATACCAACTTGGTCCTAGAATATCTCTAAGAGAAAAGTTCAAAGAAATAAACATTCTTACGGTTATTTCGCAATTTATTTATGAAAATTTACTTTATGTGCATAAAAATATAGACTCCTTTACTAAAAAGAGTGATATACATGGTATAAATACTAGACATAAAGGTAATCTTGTGTTACATACTACTCGTCTCCAAAAAATAAGCAACTCTTTTATGGGGCAATGTATTAGATTCTACAATAAACTTCCCAATGAAATTAGAACATTGTCCATAAATAAATTTAAAACAACAATTAAGGCCAAATTGTGTAGCAGAGCATATTATAACATTTCAGACTATTTGAATGATAAAAATGCTTGGGATTAAGTAGCTCTAAGTCAACACAAGAAAATGATTGTACATACATGACGACGTTTTTTTAAAAAAAGGATTCCTACTGAGTTTTTTGGCAGTGTTTCTCAGTAGTTGCCATGTCACGCACTGCACGGTAGGGGAAAAAAATAATGACGATTCCAAACAAATTTAATATTTTTATGGAATAAATGATTTTTTGATTTTGATTTTGATTTTGATAATTATTGTCATTGTCATTAGGAGAATTCTATCGGAGAACATAATAGGTACCTAATGTAGTACTAACTTAAGAAATCCACTACAAATCTTCGTGGTTTTAAGGAATCTGCTATGCCAAAAAAGTGTATAATATTTCATTGTGAAATAAATAGTTTATATACCTATTTTGAATCTTAAAAAACTTATTTTATGAATTCTATACAGTTACAAATTTAATTACAATTAAAATGTGTGGGTTTATGTAAATTATACCCAACAATTTGATTTATGATTTGCCTATGTTAGAAGAAAAAATCTTTGATGTTTTCGTCCTAACTTCATTTGATGCAGCTAATTGATCTAGAGAATTTAATGAATGTCTTGTAGGTGTTGTACAGACTGTACTAATAGCAAAATTGTGATAATAGACAGATTAATTAGACAGAAACTAGTATTATAAGAAACTTGTCGCACCGTGGCATCTATTTGTACGAGTATGACCTATAATGCCATTCCACTTAATAAGGGGTAAACCGATTGCCATCATACTGGCACTTGGTCACGGACTGTAAAATTACTGTCGATTAGAGAATTATTTATAGTTGCCGCTATTTTAATTCAAACCTTCAAGAGAGGATCCGTAATCATATATAGTACTCTTTATAGACCCTCTCATCCTGAAAACCTCTAGCATTATATTATTAGAGTATCTTATAATTCAAACCATTTCTAAAACAAGAGTGCCTTTAACTATACGCACCACTCACAGTGTTCTTATTTACCATATGCAGTGTACAATGCAGTATACAGTGTTCTTATTTGCCATATGCATTCATACACTGAAGTCAAAGAATACTTAGTATTGCTCGAGTATGGCTTGTGAATACAGCTCTTGTTATGGACTAAGTGAAGTCAAAGAATACTCGCGGAAGTATTACTTGAGTGTTGTTTATGAATGTCTTTCACAGCTACTCTATTTCAATAAGTACCAATTATTTTTAAAAAGTATTCGTTAGAAATAATGAATCTTGTGCCCAGTGATACTTCGGTTAAAAACTTATGATAAAAACTTCAGTAGCGTAGTGGTAGAGCATTCGAGTACTAATTCAGAGGTCACGTGTTCGATGCCTGCTTTGTGCAAGTATTTTCAGCCTGGGAGTCGGAATTATTTATGAACAAAAAAATAAAAGAAAAAAATGTAGAATGGTTATTATGAACACAAATCGCTAATAAAACCAAAATTAGGAATAAATTTTTCATGTAATCCAACTCGGATCCAGATTATCTAATTCTCATATCGAATAATCATAAATTTAAAATGCAAATTCCGTTATGACTTATGATATAATGGAATTTACATTTCACTTTCAAATTTGGGAGCTTGCGAACGGATTTAATTGGAATTGTAACAAATTTGAAAACTTTATTGAGAATTTCGTGGACAAATTTGATGGTCCATCTATAATTGATCAGTTATGTAATTACGCTTTCAATTACAACCGTTGCGTGGCGTGGGATATTGAATGGTACTAAACGTGATCAAGTCGGACTAAACTGGATTAACACATTTTTTCTAACCGCATTCAATTGCGTGTACGCTGAGTATCTAGTACTGAACTATACCTGATAATTATTGTCATTAGGAGAATTCTATCTGAGAACATAATAGGTAAAATTGAATCGGTCTAGGCGGGGCTTGAACCCTCGATCTTTGCCTTACAAGGGCAATGCTTTAACCACTAAGCTACCAGACCTCGCCCTAACTGTCCTCCGTGGCCCAAACCAATTCAAATTTCTCCTTCTATATCTGTCTTTGAGGCGACAGTGGAGTGTGTCTCTGATATTATTACGAACTAACAGACCACATGAATGATTTTTCAATCATTTTTAAACATTGATTTTTGACTAGGTACTTCGCTTATACAATTTGAATAAAATTTTTAAGCATTAGTAGGTAAGTAAATTCATTTATTGCACGAAACATGGTCTGGTATAAAGAAGCATGTCTCACAGAAATTTCCGCAGGCAACATTGTCTATCAATCAATACTGTATAAGCTAAATATTCAAATCGATTTAAATAGAAAAAAAATTATCAATCTAGACGAGGCTTGATTTTTTTCTATTTAAATCGAACATAATAGGTACCAAATGTTGTTTATATATTTAATTTAAAAAAAAACTTGTTTTATAGATTCTACAGTAGTCTCGGTAGCACACGCGAAATTACCTTAGTTATTCATCCAAACACCCAAATTCAAAAATATTTACACTGAGCGGGAATCGAACTCATACTTTCTCACGTAGGCGTGTAGCAGACGAATGCATTGTAGAGATAAGTTGTAATTTCTTGTTCATCCCAGCGTTAATCCCAGTCGCATCTAAAACTTTCAATTTGGAGTAGGGGGGTTCGCTTTTAGCAGTTTACCTGTGGATTTGGTTGAACTTTGACATTTTCCGTAAAGCGACTGCCGTCTGTACTCCACAACTCAAAGGCGATATCAAAGCATTGCAGTAAGACCATTTGTTGAATTTTTGACGGCTCCAACTGCATAGATGTTCGTATGGCAGGTACGATCAGACCAATGCAAATACCTATATTCATGCATACAAATATTTGCATAGAGCGGGGATCGAACCGAAGCCTCCTGCTTAGTGGCCGTGTTCACTATCGCTACGCCACGGAGGCTGTCCTTTATAAAACGTTAAAGTTTAAAACTAATTTTATGTAAGTAAAGTGAAGTCTTCAACATTAGTAAAACAAGTGCCAATATTCTAACCAATCGAAGCTGTTGTAGAACATCTAAGAAGACAAGGGTCGAAATCTGAGATGAATACAGAATGAAACATTATTAGATCACTCACTGTTGGCATTACAACTCTGAATTTATTACACGGAATGAATTCATTGGAATTTCCTGTGTCTACAGCCAGGCCTGGATGTTCCGCAAGGGGCGCGCAGAATTATAATCTTCTAATATATAAAATTCTCGTGTCACAATGTTCGTTCCTATACTCCTCCGAAACGGCTCGACCGATTCTTATGAATTTTTTTATGCATATTCAGTAAGTCTGAAAATCGACTACTATCTATTTTTCATACGCTGATCCGCGATAACCGACATCCACGCTGGCGGAGCCGCGGTCAACAGCTAGTAATAACATAATATAACGTCTTTATTAAATACCAAGGATGTGAAAATACAAAATGTGAGATACAACTTATGTGGTACGTACAGATCGTGGCCTTATCGCTCTGTGGCAATGTCTTTTACAGGCAACCTTAATTATGTTTCTTGTAAGGCCGTAATGTTTCTTATAAGACCATTATGTTTCTATACAACTTAGGTGGCAGACACGCACACGGCCCACCTTATGGAAAGTGGTTACCGTGGCCTGTGGACGTGTGCAATACTAGGGGCGTCACACTCGTGTTGCCAACCCTGTTAGAACAGAGAGTTTCTGTGCCGTCAGTGTAGAAGATTAAGCAGAACAAGAATAAGGTAAGCATTATGTTCCTTGTAAGATCATAATGTTTCTTGTAAGATCATAATGTTTCTTGTAACACCATAGTTTCTTGTCAGACCTACAGGGTTAAACCAACGTCACCTATAACCTGCTATATGTGCAAATTAACGGATGCAGCTCTGGCGCAGGCTTTTTAAATAAATAGTGTGATAATCCCCACAGAGACGGGATAACCCCTCCCTCCCGCTGGTTCCAACGGACTACAGAATATCGCGGTCATAATAACCTCGTGTTGTGTTCCCGGCGGTGAGTAGGTTAGCCACAGCTCACTGGAGAGTTTTTGTGCTCTCAGTGGAAAGATAAAAGGCTATTCCTGCTTTGTCTTCTGCACTGACGGCACAAAAACTCTCTGTGTTTACAGGGTCGGCAGCACGAGTGTGACCAACCGGGTATTGCACACGTTCATTGGTCACGGTAACCACTATCCATAAGATGGGCCGTGTGCTTGTCTGCCACCTCAGTGGTATAAAAAAGGTGTTTATCTCGGACTCGATCTGACTAAAACCGCACGTTGTCTTGTGTCATTAGTTGTCCACGGTGACATTACCTCTGGCAGGCGCATGCTTTCCTTATTGGGTTGAGAATACAGACGACACTGGTTTCATTAAAAATATCGTTTGGTCGCTTCGTAGTCAGACCGAGCACTTAAGGCTCGTTATATGAGCTTATGTCTTAAGCTCACCCACTTCTACTGCACAAATACGTCTCATGAAACACGGAACTTGAAACTACAGATTCGATATTACTTGGCGTAACTTGTGGGTATATTAAATTATGTTTAGATCCTCTTCATCAAACATGTGTGAATGTGTGCGTGGGTGTTCTCTCCTGGTTAGAAGCTGATCTTCTGTACACATTTATTTTGCGGTAGGTCCCTACTAACGAGTCAGCCAAATTGAGAAAAGGAATCAACGCCTCTATTTATTCATACTCGGGTAATTAATTTTACTTGTTCAGTTAAGGATGTAGTCACATATTTCTCTGTAACTAAAAACAGTGTTACGTTCATCCGTAGGTAAAAATACTTTAATTATACCACTTAGGTGTCAGACAGGCACACGGTTCACTTGGTGGAAAGTGGTTACCGTGATCTATGCTGCCGACCCTGAAGAAACCATTTAATGCCCTTCCTAAATAAACCTATATTGTTGTTACTTGGGAAAACCACAGCAGGGAGTTCATTCCACAGTTTGAGATGAAGGTTCTTTCATAATGTGCAAAAAAAAATCACGAATTTCGCTACACTATAGGGAGATAACTCTTTATTGTACACCAACATTAGATTAGGGGCGGTGTTGACCCAGCCCGCAGAGCCGTCAAGTCCGCTGGAGGTCTGCATGGCGGCGTTGGCCGCCATGGAAAAGCGGATGGAGGCGGCTCAGGCGGCATATGAGGCGCGGCAGGCGACGCACGAGGAGCAGACGCGGTGTTGTCTGGAGGCCATCATGGCCTCCATCCACCGTCCGCCCCTGGCGTCGTCAACCGGGGGGTACGCCGGAGCGGTAAAGAGGGGCCCCACGCGCAGTGGTCCCACTGCGCCTGTTACTGCTCCCGCCCCGGCTACTATCGCCGCGCCGGCCGGGGGTGCCAAGGGCAAGGGAAAGGGGAAGGGCAGGGGAAAACGTCCTCGGCCCCAGCCCCGGCCCTGGCACCGAAACCAAATCCGGCCCCAGCTGCCTCCACCAGCTCCGCACCGGCGGGGGGCTGGGAGGTGGCCGGCGAGGCCAGGAAAAGGCGGAACGCCAAAAAGAAGGCAGCCAAAAGGGCCAAGAAGGCCCAGGCTGCTGCAAAGGGAGCGCCAGGAGCGCTGCGCGTCCCCCGCACCACCGCTGTCGTCTTAACGATGACACCGGAGGCTGCGGAGAGGGGCGTGCAGTACACTGCTCTGGCGAAGCAGGCGAGGGGCCTCATCGATATGAGGGCTCTCGACGTGGCGGGGACCCTCCGAGTGACACATACTCGGACGGGTGCCCGGCTCATCCACGTCCCTGGCGCTTCGAGCGGTCCCAAGGCTGATGCCATAGCGGCTAGGCTGAGGGAGACGCTCGACGCAGCTGACGTCCGGGTGTCCAGGCCCATCAAATGCGCAGAGCTGCGCATTTCGGACCTGGACGACTTCATCACGGTTGACGAAATCCGGGTCACCGTGGCGGAGGCCGGGGGCTGCCCCCCTGAAGCGGTCAAGGTCGGAGCAATCAGCTACGGCCGTCGCGGACAGGGGGCAGTAGTTGTCGGCTGCCCCATTGCAGCAGCCCAAAAGGCTGCCGACATGCGGACCCTCGCTGTGGGCGGAGTTGTAGGGGTGCGGGTACGCCTCCTACAGGACTGACCGGCCAGGTGCTTTAGGTGCCTGTCGGTCGGCCACGTGGGAGTGCAGTGCACGGCGGAGGTGACGGTCGGTGACCGTTGCTTCCGCTGTGGCCAACCCGGTCATAGGGCCGGTGGTTGCGAAGCTCCGCCGCACTGTTTTAGGTGTGCGGCGGAGGGCAAGCCGGCCGACCACAGGGTTGGCAGCAAGGCCTGCACCCGCGGGGAGCCGAAGCCGCGAGGCGGGCGTTCCGCCAATAGTTCGGGGCGGGATGCGGAGATGGTTCCATAATGGATCCCCAGCTCCGCATCCTGCAGGCGAACTTGGGCCACGGTGTCGATGCTCAGGCACTTCTGCTCCAGAGCATGGCACAGTGGTCCATACACGTCGCCGCTGTTGCCGAGCCATACACTCACCGACCACTCGGGCCCGCTTGGGTGGTCGACCTGGATGGCTTGGCGGCACTGGTGCATAACGCCGCTGCGGGTGCCCCTCCCCTTGTAGTAATCGCAAGGGAGCATGGCATCGTAGCGGCGCGTGTGGGGGAGATTGCGGTCGTGGCCGTTTATTTGGCGCCGAGATTACACCGACTAATCGGGCATTATCGGCGGTCGCTGGAGCGGCTGACCGACGTCGTCAACGCCTGCACACCTCGCCCGGTTCTCGTGCTCGGGGATTTCAACGCCTGGTCTGTGGCCTGGGGTTCCCGGCGCACGGACGCGCGAGGCAGGGCTCTGGAGAGCTGGGCCGATACCCTCGGTCTAGTTCTCCAGAATCGCGGGGCCGAAGCCACGTTTGTGTCGGGGGAGCGCAGGTCGATCCTAGACCTTTCGTTCGCGAGCGCTTCCCTGTCACTTCGCGTGCGGGACTGGCGTGTCGTCGCGGAGGTGGAGACTTTGTCGGACCACCGATATGTTCGGTTGGATGTCTCCCCTCCCGCGGGGGATGCGCCGGTCGCAACGGCCCAACGTGAGCCGCGCTGGGTGCTGGGGCGACTGAATCGGGAGGACCTCCTGGAAGCCGCCATCGTACAGGCCTGGGCCATTGCGCCGGACAGGCCTGTCGATGTCGACGATGAAGCGGCGTGGTTCCGGGAGGCCATGACACGTGTCTGCGATGCGGGTATGCCTAGGGCTCCAGCCTATAATCCGAGGCGTCGGGTCTACTGGTGGAATGCGGAGGTCGCGAGGCTGCGTCAAGCCTGCGTGATCACGCACCGCCGGTGGGCTCGACTCCGTAGGAGGCGTAGCCATCCCGCAGACTCGGAGCCCCGACTGGCGGAGCTTCACGAGGGATACAGGGAGGCCAGGAATGCCCTCCGAGCGGAGATCAAGCGGTTCAAGGCCGCTTGTTACCGGGAGCTCCTGGAGACGCTGGAGCGGGACCCATGGGGGCGGCCTTACCTTATGGTAAGACAAAAGCTGCGCCCCCGGGCCCCTCCGCTGACCCAGGTGCTCGAGCCGGCTCTGCTCGGGGGAGTGGTCGAATCCCTGTTCCCGGCGCGAGCGGAACATGTTCCGCCGCAGATGGCTCCGCCGCCTCGGTCGCCTATGGCGCCCGGTGCGGTGATTGACGACGATGTGCCCGAGGTCACTCGGGTAGAACTAGAGCTGGCGGTGCGAAGGCTTGGAGCCAAAAAGAACACCGCCCCGGGACCCGACGGCATTCCAGGCCGCGCGTGGGTCCTAGCTCTAGGGGAAGACGGTCTCGAACCCCGACTGAGAGGGTTCCTCAGCGCATGTTTGGAGCGGGGCCAGTTTCCGAAGACGTGGAGGACGGGGAAACTGGTCCTCATCCGCAAGATGGGGCACCCGGCAGACGAGCCGTCCGGGTACCGGCCCATAGTGCTGCTCGACGAGGTGGGCAAGCTCTTTGAGAGAGTCATTGCCAAGCGCCTCATCGAGCATCTCTCTAGAGTGGGGCCGGACCTGGCGAATACTCAGTTCGGGTTCCGCCGGTGGCGTTCCACTGTGGATGCCATCATGCGTGTGAGGACTCTGGCGGAGGATGCGGTCGCTCGGGGCGAGGTGATGTTGGCGGTGTCCTTGGACATCTCCAACGCGTTTAACACCTTGCCCTGGAGTTGCATCAGAGAGGCGCTCGTGTATCACGATGTGCCTCTCTACCTCCGCCGCATAGTCGGGGCATACCTGACGGGGAGAGCCGTCGTCTACCCGAGTTCGACCGGAGTCGGTAGGCGCGAGATGTCGTGCGGTGTTCCACAGGGATCGGTCCTGGGGCCGCTGCTGTGGAACATCGGTTACGACTGGGTGCTTCGCGGTGACTTCGCGTACGGTGCCACCGTCACGTGTTACGCGGATGACACGCTGGTGACGGTGGGCGGGGCTACACACCGCGAAGCGACCCTGAGGGCCTCGACCGCGGTTGCTCAAGTCGTGGAACGGATCCGGCGGCTGGGTCTCGAGGTGGCTCTGCACAAGTCCGAGGCCATGTTCTTTCATGGCCCTCAGCGCAGGCCAGACCCGGGAGCCAGCCTTACAGTGGGAGGCACTCCCATCGACATCAAGCCCCGGTTGAAATACCTGGGGCTGGTGCTTGACGGTCGATGGGACTTCGGAGAACATTTCCGAAGTCTGCGCCCCAAGTTGGTGGCAACGGCGAATGCCTTGGGCAGGCTGTTGCCCAACTTGAGGGGCCCAGAGGACTCCTGCAGGAGACTCTACGCGGGTGTCGTGCGGTCCATGGCCCTATATGAGTGCCCCGTATGGGCGGACACCCTGGGGGCCAGATTCCTGCCTCTGCTCCACGCGGCGCAGAGGACGACGGCCTCCAGGACCATCAGGGGGTACCGCACGATATCCTTTGAAGCGGCGAGTCTCCTGGCCGGATCGCCACCGTGGATCCTGGAAGCGAGGACCCTTTCGGCACTCTATCAGTTCCGAAAGGAGGCGCGGGGGCGGGGACACGATCCCGAGCCCGAAGAAATTCGGGCCGAGAAGTCCCGGCTCCACAGGGCCATGGTGACCGAGTGGGAGCTACGACTTGAGCAACCACGCGCAGGGCACGCCGTGATTGCGGCGGTAAGACCCATCATGGGGGAGTGGCTAGAGAGGCCACACGGTGGCCTCTCGTACCGTCAGACGCAGGTCATTACCGGACACGGTAACTTCGGGCGGTACCTGCATCTGATGGGCATAGAGCCAACGCCCGAGTGCCATCACTGCGACGCGAGCGTGGACTCGGGGCTGCACACGCTCACCGAGTGTCCGGCGTTTGAAGCGCCGAGGCGGGAGCTTGTGACGGCCCTGGGGGTGAGAGTGCTCACGCTCTCCACCCTGCTCGCGGCGATGGTCCGCTGCGCGGATGCGTGGGCGGCCAGCGCCTCCTTCTGCGAGCAGGTCATGCTCGTGAAGGAGACAGCAGAGCGGGCGCGGCGCAGCGAGCGAGAAAGACTCGCGGACATCGCTGGCCGCGTTCGAAGGCGGCTCGGGCGTCGGAGGGCGCAAACCGACCTCCGCCCCCCATGAGCGCGGGCCTGAGGGTGACGGGTGGAGCCGCTCGTCACCCTAGCAGAAGCAGGCCACGGCGGCGGCGCGCATCGTAGGACGATGCGCGCCCCCCCCATACCGGGGGCGAGTCGGGGACAGACCAAGAGGAATGGCCCTGGGTCAGCCGGGGTGCGAGGGATATGTCAAAAGACAACCTCACCTCCGGCCTAGCACATCGACCCACAGACGGCGTGCGGTTTAGTCGGTTCGAGTCCGACATAACCTCCCCCTTCGGCTCTCCGACGGGGGGGGGGGTATCCGTGGGGATTTCCCGCACGTAAAAAAAAAAAAAACAACATTAGATTACAAGAGACGATAGTATGGATTACAGTAATTATAGTTAAATGCACAATGGGTGGCCTTATCGCTAAATGCGATCTCTTTCAGGCAACCGTGGGATGGAGAAATATTCAGTAACACGCACGTTATAATTTGTGGTCTAGTTGTCACAGTCAAAAGTCAATCACACATAATGTAATTTCGTTTAATAATGGAGTCTTATTGAACCAAAATAAATATATTTTTCAGGGTCAAGTCAACTCATCAGCAAGTCGGTTTGCTGCTGATTGTTGACTGAAGCTCTGCTGTGGGCTAACCTCTCGACGTCTGATCTCCCAGACGGCAGTTATAAATAATATCCTTTAGATAGTAGTAGTACGGTTTTAATTAATCCTACCAAAACTAAAGGAGGGGAAGGAGTAGGTAAGCGAACCTTAAGCTCCAAGGCGAAAGAGTTTTAGAGCGTTTTCACATTCATCCGATATCCGATATTGGTGTCGGACGCCGATAGCCGACATCCGATAGCCGATACCTTATGCTGTTTTCAAATTTATCCGAAAATATCCGCCCGATACGGCCATTTGCTCGAAAGCACAGACCAGTTAGGGATTCTAGGTATGAAAAAAAAAATATTTTATTGACATGACATGGTATCTATAATTTAAGTTTTTTTTTTTTAAGTTTTTATTATATATTCGTGATCGGCGTCATCAATTAACGCGAAAAGACACGTAACTAAGAAAATGTCATTAAGTTGTTGTCTGTTTTAGTCTCTTTGTGATCCGATATCGGGCTAAAATAGTGGTGTTGGCTCCGATAACCGATATCGGGCCGGACAATGTGAAAGAGAGATACATATGTCATACATTTGACTTCCTCCGATATCGGATGTCGTATATCGGATATCGGATAATGTGAAAACGCTCTTAGTCACAACGTGGAAACACTGATGAATGTAAAAAAGGTTTGGTTCTATTCACTCAGGTGCTATTCAGCTGGGTGCTCTAAGTGGACTACACCAAATAATGCTACACATAGTGTACAAGTCAACAAATGAGATACGCTTGCACCTTTCCCTACAACTTTCTATGAAAAAGTTGACTGTAACTATGTTGCCTTACTGTATGCAAAAACATAACGGGGAATAAGAACACATATTGAAGTTATTTAAGGGTGAATTTCCCAAATGGCTTTTTTTATTGTCTTCGGTGAAATTAGTATTTAAAAAAAGGAATATTGATCTGAATTATTTTTTTTAGTATTCAATAGGTAGTTATTGGGTTGTGGCAAAAATATATTTTGGCTAGGACTATATATAAAGGTAGAAATAAATACAGAAACCTCTATTTTTTTCACATCGGTGCTGTCCCTCTACTTTTTTTACAAACAAAAAAGCTTATACACTAATAAAAATAAGTAAGTTAGGTATATAAATTATTATATTTCATAGAATATTAGTTTTCTTAGTAATATATGGTATATTTTATTACATAACTAACGATTATTATTACTGAGAGGCACAAACGTACTTGTCCTGCAAAATGTTCTCATATCGCTGGACAAAAGTAATTTACACCTAACTTTACATCAACGGGTCTGACAGTGTCCCCACCCCAATTTTATTTCTCTCGTTAGCCCGTGCTAGTGCGCAGTCAGGACGGATGGGTGTCAAATCGCTGCATATTCCAGCCAATAACGTATGTATGCCATTTAAGTTGCTCCCGGACAATTATTTTATACTATCGGTGGTTGCATCTTTCTAGTGTAATGAGCAGTTTTATTATTGTTATTTGGTTCTAATAGGGGTAGTAAGTGAATTAGCTTCATTGACTGTTATTGAATTTATTCTAGATATTATGCATTTTTTCTAATTTTCTAAAAAGTGTGTAATTTCTCACGTCGCTGTTCTCATATCGCTGTAATCGGTGGTCTTTATTACCACGGATATAATAATTTACACCGAAAATGATAAGAAAAAATCAATCGGTGTCTTACATCTAATATCGGTGTTTTGATTCATGATCAATGCACAGTTTTATCACATCGGTGGATTGCTTTATCATATCGGTAGATCATTTTATCATCTCGGTGAGTCGTTGTATCATATCGGTAGATTCCGTGTGATTTCGTTAAGTATACAAAGAAAAAATAGAACATACAAGAACATACATATAAATACATACATGTATAAAAAGTATCATAAGGGGAGGTCTGTATTCGGGAATGTACGTCTATAGGCTGAGATGATGATGAGTGAGGTGGAGCAATTGAACGCAATAAAGGTTTCTCTAGAAAATATTTTCTAGTTAAAAAATAGGGTAAAGGTAAGTATATATATTTTGTTTAAGAATGCCGACCCTAAAACTAAAAGAGGAGGAGAAAATGAGAGAAAGAGGTTGCTGGAAAGAATATATTGTCGTGCATATTATCAGAGCAGAAGGCTAAGGCAAATGTTGCCCGAAACAACCAAACAATTGTTTCAGTGACCGAGCATTGGTCACTGAAGCACTTGTTTGGTTGTTATAATGATGTAACAGAATCGCTACTGAAAAATCGGGATAATAAACCTGGTATTTCTAAAAACCAATAAGTCCTCATAGCCCACGGCTATTGCGACAGAATGTTCGATGTTATAGTCCTAATCTGCATATTTTTGCCATAGTAGCGAGTTTTTCTCACTATTTACGTACAAGCAGTCCTCTAGATTTGTCAATAGCATCTCCTTTACTGACGCCAAGTATTAGTTCAATAAATTCAGATGAATCAATATTACGTCCAAACAGTCCTAACTTAGAATCGTCCCTTGCAACTATTAAATTCAATTATTAAATTAAATTGATTTAAGCCATAGTTTCATTAGAAAGAAAATAACTGCAGAATTTGGTTGATCATTTTATTTCTTTTCACCCATTGAACTCTATTAACCCCGGTTTACTCAGTATTGTGAAATTTTAATCTATAAGAGATTTTTAGTTTTTTTGTTTTTTTTTATAATACTTCATTTTAATAAATGGCAATATATAATAAACGTTCTTTTTTTAATTAATTATCGATAATAACAAAAGAAAAGAAGAAAGTGAAAATAATAAAATAGGTAAATATATAATTTCAAAAAATATATTTTAATTGGATTGCCAAGAAGTCAGTTCTCGCTGGATATGATCTTCTTCAGGTGAGGTCTTCAGTATTAAATCACCCTTGTAAAAAAGAAGTACCTTCTAACTATTTCCTTTATGATATTCAAAGGTGAATAGATTATCATTTCGCTGGATATATTATCACATCGCTGGATATGCATGTCATTTCGGTGGATAAACTTATCATATCGGTGTACAGAAAAAATAATCGGTGCCGGTTCGTCATGTCGGTGGAAACCAAAATTCAAACTGAATTTTCTCCATAATCTTAAATGATAGGTTGATGATATTAAATTTGGGGATATATTGTATCATAAAGATTACATAAAGCCTGAAAAATATTCAAAAAGCATATAAATGAAAAAGTTCACCAATATGATAAAAAACATAGCATTTGTTGAAATTCACCCTTAAACTACTCAAATACTTTTATTCAAATCTGCCAGATGCGAACGCGTCCTTAACTGATTTGGAATTTCTAACGAAGGTAGCTGCTTTCCATGTAACTTATATAATTTACTTACTGTTTTGTTAATCATGCCATTTAATTAATACGCTTTTCTACGGGTTCCGTACATCAGCTTAGCGAAAAGGTCTAATGTCAATTTAATATTATCCTATCCTACAAATAATGTGAATGGGAAAGTGTGTGAAAATGTTTGGATGTTTGTTATTCTATCACGCTAACGGCTGAACAGATCTGTCTGAATTTGGTACAGGAAAAGATTACAGTTTTTTTTTTGCACACCTAGTTGACATTTATACAATAAAGCGATACATAATATACAAAGGCGAGCTTAACTTAGAGTTTTTGAGTTTTCTTCCAGCAAACCCGGGAGTGCACAGAGGAATTCCTATAAAATGAGAGGAATAATAATTTACTTTTTATCTTATAAATTAGTTCCCACAGTTGCGGGACTGAGACAACATTCCATGAGGGTGAAGCCGCAGGCATTAACTAGCAAATGTTAATGATGTAGTAAAAACTTTAAATGCGTTGTCTGGACTTTAAAATGGCGACTAAAAATGATCTTCTTGTTTTCGTGTGGTTGGTGGCCAAACTGTGATAGAGTTGTTCAATTCGCCCATGTAGGCCTCCGTCTTCACCTAACGACTGTTGACAGCCGGGACCGACTTTTAACGTGCCCACCAAAGCACGGAAGCGCTCAGATGTAACACAACTAAGCGGTCACCCATCCTAAAGTAACCTTCGCCTAGGTCACTTAAACAACTAATCAATGAGCGCACCTGAATACGAGCGCTATTCATCATTTTATGCATCAATCAGCGACGCAATAGTGCACTACGGAAAAAATCATAATTATATTGAAATTATCGATATAAATAATATTTAATACAATTCATATTGTGTCATTTTCCAGGCAGAGTAGAATTTGGGCTACCCCTGGTCTTCCCATGTGGTGTACAAGGCGACTAAGGGATAGGGCTGATTAACTTTAACATCATACAGATATGTACAGCCCAGACTCAGCATCAGAGGCATGGCTCGAGTCAACCATAGCACCCAGAAAACGGCAATAAGCTCACCCCCTATTACGTGTGGCCGAATACAGATTGGTGAAATGTGGTTGTTAATTTACCTCTGCCTAACCCTCAGGGGATAAAGGCGTGAATATTACGTATGTATGTATAATTCATATAAATTATAAAATATTGACGTATTACAATTTTGTCAAATTTAATTTATAAATTCAGATTTTATGGACTTCCTTTTATTTAATTTACCATGATTGTTAGACAGATTTTATCCTTATGATTGACACTATCGATTGATGTTATAAAAATACAGGTGTTACTTTTTGGGATTTTAGTCGGTTCGATTACCGGGTGCGGCAAGCGAGTTTTCAAGTTAGAGTACTTCCCCTCCAGGTAAGGTTAAAATCTTCCAGCCTGTATATACTAAGAAGGACATTCTATTAGAATGGGCTTGGTGGTAAATATCCCATTCCGCTACGCCCAGAGCCGGGTTTGAATCCCGGTATCTACAAACATTAACCCACTGTTAACACAATTTAGTTTTAATGACCCTCCATTTTCTAATAATTCGGGTTACTACTACACTTTTAAAAAGAAAAATTAAGCACAGTCCATTCATCTTTTCCTGGGCCCACCTTTGCGCAACCTTTAAATAATTTAATTTATATCATTGAGCAGTCGCCAAAGATATATAAATAAGAAAAAGAATCAAGAACAAACCAATTGAGTTACGAGCGAATTCGGGACCTTTCTTTTAGAATGTCGAACATAAAGTAGAAAACGGCACTTAAATAACTTCTCCGATAAACATTTCAAAGATTCTAAACGAAGTTAAAAAGGCACCGTATCGCGTTATTCAATAAAAAAGTTTCAATTCCATCGAAAACGTAATTCGTTAACCAAGCTCTGAAAGTTGTCCTTCTTTGAACAAGCAGTAGTAACTCAGGTACCTAAATTATTAACCAAGAGGCTGGGTGGGTAAAAGGCCTATGGAGTCCATAATAAATAGAGTAACAGATATTTTTTTAAATGTTCTGCTACATATCAAATTTCGTATCTCATGGTATACAATACAATTGATGATCTAATAGTTATAAAGCACTGGTTTCTCGGGTGCTTGTGGCTTATTATTTTGTAATAATCTATGTCTGGTAAATTTGAGCTCACCCAGCGCCGTAGAACCCCGTGCTATCCTCAACAGACACCCTAGAAACGTGTACTACGCATATATAGACATTTCAGGTCCAATATTTATATCCCACCCATCCCCCAATAACAGTAGGGACTGTAGGGACTATAGTTTACACCATAGCACAATTAAGCAGTACTAGCCATATTAGTCTTGTGACTGGCGGCCATTCTCAACACATTAAGACCCCTCCGTGTTTTGAAAAGCACGTTTTGCTATCGACCGCGGTCACCACAAGGTGATCTCATTTGTTATCTGTTGTAGGGTTCGCATAAGAAATCAGTAACACTTCGAGAGTGCCCACAGATGTGAAATATTAAATACTTTTATAATGAGGTATAACAATCTGTCACAATTCACAACAGGTGATGAATTGAATGAATTTTGAAGCATTTACTATGCAAACTTTTCAAATCGATTAAGATAGGAAAAAGTGAATTATTTGGGCGGAGTCATCGAAAAACAATGTTTAAAAATGATTGCAACATCATTAATTGTTTCCGATAATTCGTATGAATGTCGGTAAATGGCTCCCACCGTCACCCTAAGACGGTAGTATAGGAGAATTTGGATAGATTCAGGTGTGGCCCGGTGGCTCAGTGGTCAGAGCCTTCCCCCTGTAAGGGAAAGATCGTGGGTTCGAGTACCACCTGAGCGATTCACTTTTTCCTATCTTAATCGAGGTGATGAATTCTTCATATTTCATTTTTTTTTTGCAAAAAAAGGCACAATGCGCCTAAAGAACTTCAGAAAATCGCAACATAACAGACAAAGTAGATTCATTGCATTAGTTACGTGTCCTTGAACCAATTGCAATCAAGTTATACCATGACCCGTAAGAAACATTTTACTGAACACATTATAAAAGTCTATCAACAACACCACAGGCTTTTATTAGAAACAGCGGGAGTCCGTTCTAGTTCTTATTTTAAAACGGCGTTATTAAAAAAAGCGGCCAAGAGCAAGTTGCTTACGAAGGGTTCCGTAGCAGCAAGTACGTATGGGAATGATGAAAAAAAATTGAGATTTTCAGTTCCAAATATAGGACCCCCAAAATTTATATTAGTTTTTTTTGCTGTTTTTGGGTGAAAATCTTAATCCTGTTCACATAATACATCTACTTACCAAGTTTCAACAGTAGTGCTTATAGTTTCGGAAAAAAGAGGCTGTGAAATACAGTCGGACAGACAGACGGACATGACGAATCCATAACTCGCTCCATTTTTGCCATTTGGCTATGGAACCCTAAAAAGATTTACGCGGAATCTGTCCTTATAATATATATATATAAATGCGTTGATAAATAAAAAAACAGAAATGTAGACAGAAAATAAGCTTAGCTCGTAATATGATTTCTAGAATGCGGATATACACTGTAAATGTATAAATATTGTTTGTATATGGTGGTGTATAGGGTCCCACTAAGATCTCCTGAATCCATGTCCTTCCTACATTATAATGCTCTGGCATAGGTTTTCCTTCCGGGGTTGGGGGGCCACACGGCTGTCGCTTCTGTAGCAAGTTGGCAAAAAGTGGGTTTTAAAACACGTCTGCCTACTTACCTCTCCAGGGATACCGGCATGTATTTATTGTATAGGTCGCATCGGTAAATAAGAATTTGGGCAAGGTTTCTATAGCTAGTCTGGAAGTAACGAATTGGCGAAAAAAAAATTTTCACCCCATACTTCATTCTTTTCACTTGTAAATTCTTCCCATACTTCATAATTATTATTTTTATGTTCGTCAAATTAATACTTCCAGACATCCAAACTGTACCCAAATCCTTTTTTTCCGAAATAACTATAAAATCAGAGTGTATACAATGCTCTTACTACGTATGTCGTGAGCTTCGAACACACAGATTCCCTTGAGACTAGAACTGTTAGTCCTCTACACATAACATAAAATTTATGTTCATAAAAAGTCCGTATTCCACCCTGGGAATTGTGTTGGTACGAAATATCCGCAGAATCACTACGAAATACAATTTGTCGGTCATAAAAATATCATTATCCGACAAAGAATAATTCTGTGTTTTCTACTAGAGTGGTTGTACGAAAAAAAAATTACTACTGCGAAAGAGCATTACTTGAACAACAATGGGCAAAATTATTGTAGCGGGGTACCCCGGAAAATCTACATCTGAGGCTACAATATGTAATTCGCACTCATCTAAAAATTATTAGGATTGCTCAGAACACTATCATAAATGAAATATAAAAAGTGCTCATCGATCCGATGCCTGGATTTTTTGTTATTCGAGATTATAGCTCATAAAACCGGGACTTTCGTGATTTTAAGCAAAACGGTAAGTTTCGTCATAAAAATATCTGAGATAAAGTCAAAGATCATGCAATTTTCTATTACAATAGGTCAAGTGCAAATCGTGCTCGTTAAGAGTTCCATACGAAACTGAATTTAGGCACGTACTTGTGCAACATAAATCGCAATATACTATGCATTGAATTAGAAGTTTGATTTTAGGATAATTCCCGTTAAGCTAGAATCATGAAATTTTGGAAGAAGCAAGACTTTATAGCACAAATAAAGGAGAAGGATCGAAATCCGTAAATAAGTAGTTCATTACCATAATCCACCTTCATAAAGCAGTACGGTACGGCAGGTAGCTACATATTTATGGTTTTCAAACTCTTTCCTTTAACTGTGGAAGGTCTTATCCTTGCTTCTTCCCAAATTTCATGATTGTAGCTGAAAAGGAAGTGCCGTAAAATCAAAGTAATAATTTAACGCAATCAATAGTACATTACTAGGTACCGGCCGGGAAGAAAGGGGTTGCCGGCCGAAGACATTTTGAGGGCTCCATCATCATCATCATCATCATCATCGTCGTCGTCGTCATCGTAATCATCATCATCATCATCATCATATTAATCATCATCATCATCATCATCATGAGGGCTCCAACTACCAGTAACGACTGCCAAAGATTTTCGTATGGCAACCGGGACCGACGCGACCGTACGGAAACATCCAGACCAATGCAAATAGATATATTAATCCACACATTTCTATCCCAAGAATTGATTTGCAAGGGTAGCGGGAACAGTACCTATTAAAATTTTACGCATGCGGAGTCACGGGTTTCGGCTAGTTATTTCAATTAAACACTCGGGCTAACCTGTTATTTTTTATTGTTATTATCTTTTTAATTTCTTTATAAATATGTATTTCGTGAAGAACAAAAAACGATACTTAAAAGTTTGAAAGCTTTCACGTCATTAAGTTAATGAGGCTCGTTAGCATTGGTATTTGAGTACTTTTAATTGTTTAAAATGGAGTCCAAATGTACTAAGTTTTTAACGGAGATTTCTTTTTTCGGTATTTCAAGCTAAAAATTGTTTTTTTTTTTTTTTTTTTTTTTGAAAAGAATATTAGCAACCGAAATTATCGAAATTACTAATATTCCCTCTAACCCCTCCAACTAAGCTAAATTGCTTGTGCTAGGAGTGGGTTCACGTCGGTAGTGTAATGGCCAGGATTCGAACCCGGGACCTCGCGATCGTAAGGCCGACTCCTTATCCACTAAGCTAAGAAAACAACAATGGTACTTTGAAAATACTTTTCTCTTACCCCATTGCAGAACGCTGACGTTCGCCATAACGCAGAAAAACATGATAACAGTTCACGCGACATAAATATCATAAATATCTTTGCGTTAATCCCGATCCGGGCCCTTCAGCTCGGAGTCTGAGGTACGCTTTTCGGTATTTACTTCTGCACTTCGCACAGTTTTGGACATAATGAGCATCATGATAGTGAGATTATTGTCATGCAAGTCGCCAATGAGTACGACCACAAACAATTCTAGGGTCTACCCCTCCTACCGGGATCCGGCGGGGCCGTCATTGCTAGGAATTATTTTTATCCACGTAGCCTGGCGCACTTACGGACTGAATTTAGACAGTAAAATACTTTGACATGTAGCGAACTTCGAAAATACATAGATCGACAAGTCATTGCATCGACAGACAATTATTAGACAACACACACCTTCGAATTACCACTACTTCGACAGACGATTATTCGAAAGGCAATACTTAGACAAGACACATCTTCGAATGACCACTACTTCGACTGTAACTGTTTTTTTTTTTTCCTTGGTTTTTATGCCTCAAATTACTTCATTATGGTTAACACCTCGACTCAGAGCACCCCGACTCGGATAGGTTAGGTTAGAAGGCTAAGGCGGAATCGAAGCGGAGCGGAGCTCCCGCTTTAGCCTTCGTGATAATTTATTTTTTAAACCACCCAGTGATAGGAGAATGATAAAAAAAATTGTCAAAGTAGTGGTCATTCGAAGATGTGACTTGTCTAAGTATTGTCTGTCGAATAATCGTCTGTCGAACTAGTGGTAATTCGAAGGTGTGTGTTTTCTAATAATTGTCTGTCGAAGCTAAGACTTGTCGATCTATGTGTTTTATTGTACTGTCGAAATTCAGTCCGTAACTCAGCCGCGTAGCCGTACCAGTGATTACAACTCTCATGTAACAATTTTAACCGGACTTTTCCTCTTCTTCTCAACGACTCATCGCGACGCCGTAACAAATTCAAAAGAAGTAGTCTACATGTGTCGTAAAAATTACTACGCTATGACTATAAAAATATACATCAATCTACCTAAATATGTAAGGGAGTTACTTACACGACAGATTGACAAGTGTTTTTATAGTGTGAATGAATTTATTGAATGATTATAATATTAATATTAATGTTTTACTAAACCGTCAACGTCCTTATCTTGCAACTACATAGTAGAATTAAGTAGGTACTTATGTATAGTAATTGATTAATCATTTCATTGTAGAGTTACAATTATGTTTAGGTTAATGTCAAATTTTGCATGCCGGGCATCATTCCAGCGGTGTATGTGAAACAAACTACTGATTTATACCAGCACACTAAATAAAATACCAAACTTCTAGCAAATAAATCTCATTTCATTTCATTTCATACATTTGTAACCACAATAATAATATAGACCTGACAATAATTGAAACAAACATATCTCAAAAAAACCTGATTATATAAAGCTACCAACACTCACAATCTTAAAAGGCTTTCACTGTTAAAATATCAGATTCTATTAGGCGGCAAAAATGTTCCTTCCGCAAAACAAACGGTGCAGGAATTCACGCGGTAATGTGAGGATCGCACCGTTCTGAAACAACCTGTCGTGTGCCATATTTGGACGCTTGCCAGAATAGTGGGCAGTTCAGATTACTATCTACAATGTTTTCCTGCTTTCTCTGAATTACCCAAACGACTGAGTGTCATTATATAAAATAGAAATAAGAAGTAAGTATTTTTGCTTGATGATGTAGACTTGGTGGTGATTTAAAATATGGCTGTACTTTGTTAATGTTCATCTGTCTTGATGTATGCCTGTCACCAAGTTGCGGTGAGTAGGGTGGCCAGAGATCACAGGAGAGTTTTTATACTTTTAGTGGGAAGACCATAGGCTTGTTTTGTTTTGGCTTCTGCACTGATGGCGCAGAAACTTTCTAATTCTTACAGAGTTGGCAGCACGAGTGTAATTCCCCTGGTTTTGCACACACACGTCCATAGACCACATTAACCGCTTTTCATCAGGTAGGCCGTGTGTATGTTTGCCACCTGAGTGGTATAAAAACGGCTGTATTTCCGAGAAGCAACTAACATCTGACCTTCACAACCAATAGGCAATATCGAAGTTTTGTAATTAGGCTAGTTGACATTTGAGGGCTCGAACTACCCCGAAATCGAAATCGAAAGCCTGTGATATGAAGCAAGCTTTCGATTTCGTTGCTCACAATAGCCTAATAATAAGTTAGAAGCCTACGGAATACGTAGCAAAATATTGAATCTATTCAAAACATATTTGAGTGACAGAAGGCAAATAACAACAATTTCCAGAATAAATAATCAATACCTTGAAACAAATTATTATTCTGAGGACACACAGTTAAACAAGGAGTTCCACAAGGTAGCGATCTGAATCTTGAATTTTGAAACGACTGCCATAGATATTTGTATCCAAGTACCCAGACCAATGCAAGTTGTATTTATGCACACAAAACGCATATAAATAATTGTTTTTTTTTTTACATGTATTATAATGTTTTCAAGTTGCCGTTGTAATAAAAACTACTAAAAACATAATAAAAAAAGTATTTAAGGGGCTCCCATATAAACTTGATTCTAAGGGGGGCTATTTATTAGTACGGTACCCTTCGTACGCGAGTCTGACTCGCACTTGGCCAATTATATGTTCCATTTTAACTAAAACACAGAGGTAAAAATGAAATTTATCCAAAGTAGATACTGTTTTAAACTACGGTACTAAGAATGACTAGTCGGAAAGGTGGCTACATCGATCATTGTCACTTCCGTAAGTCCTGGCGCACAGCAGCGGAAGTAGCTTAAAGAAAGACACGTTGCAGCACTCAGGAAACGCCGCCTTACCTGACTCACTATGCAAATGCTTTGGACCTTTTTTTGTTTTTAGATGGCCCTTTTCTTTTTGCCGTTGTGTGGAATAAAAATAAGGTTTGGTTTTCAATTCAGCAATAGTTTGATAATGGGAGAGGTGAGTGAATTATTGTGTTACGGTAAAATGAAAAAATTGACCTGCTGGGACATCTGACATAATGCATAGTATGGAAAGTATTTCAAGTAGAAAATGTACATGAAAGTATAGTTTATCAAGACAAATAAGCTTGCTAGAGAAATGAAAAAATTACCTATGTAAAATTATCTATAATGTCGTCTTCAATATACTTAGTATAAGTTTTGTATTTGGGTTGATCTGTTTTGTGTGCTGCAGTAAGCTGAAATAAACGCATTTTTTCTTTTCTTTTCTCTAGAATAGTTTTCACTTAACCTAAGAAAAAGCAAAGTTAAACAAAACTCTGCATAAATAACAATAACACCAACTATTCATCATAGTTTGGTTAATTTAAAATAACTTCCACTTCAAACTATGTTACAATTATCATCTTTAGCCACTTCCGAACCCCAACCATGGCTGAAGAAAGAAAGAAAGAAAGAAAGGAAAATAGTTTTTATTCTACACAGTAAACAATATTTCGGCTGCTGAAAAGTAGCCGAAACGTCGGGATAAACGTAATAAAAAATTAATATCGCTATAGAATCTATTAAAAATGGTTTTATTCAATGAGTTAGAGAATTAATAGCACCATCTTGACTAAACCACTGAACCGATTTTGATGTAATTTGTTATAGGGGTAGATTAAACCTTGAGAAAGGACATAGGCTATATTTGGTCGCGATAACCGACATTCACACGGGCGGAGCCGCGGGTAAAAGCCAGTAGAAAAATATGACACATTAGTTCATTTATTAAGGGTGCTATGAGCTACGCTATCACTAGATACAAACATATGCAATACATGTTAAAGTTCTACTGACTTCTATCAACCGCCTATTATTAGGTCCTTACGTATGAAATTAGCGTTCTGTCGTACTGATCAATTTGATCTGAAATATCTCCTCTTTGGTTAAGAATTCCAAATTCAAATTAATAAATTCATTTAGATGGTTTTTTTTCTTTGGAATACAGTCATTCATTTGTTATTTTACTCATTATTTTTTTTTTGGCGTCGCTTATTACCGCGCAATGGAAAACATGAAATATCGGTATATTTACGAGTACGAGTTGTACTGTGGCACCAGTGCTGCAGAAACAGCTCGAAGAATTAATGATGTGTACGGCGCTGGTGTCGCTAAAGCTAGCACGGTATGTTTTTGGTTTCAACGTTTTCGTTCTGGAAATTTAGACCTTAAGAACCAACCCCGTGGACGGCCGGAGATAAAAGTGAAAAACGAAGAATTAAAGGCTATTGTGGAAGCGGATCCATCACAAAGCACTTCAGAGATAGCAGCAGGCTTCGGGGTAAGTGACAAAACTGTATTAATCCACTTGAAGCAAATCGGGAAAGTAAAAAAACTCGAACGATGGGTACCTCATGAATTGAGTGAATCGAACTTGCAAACACGGGTCGCCTGCTGTGTTACTTTGCTCAACCGACACAATAATGAATGGATATTAAATCGAATCAGTACTTGTGATGAAAAGTGGATATTGTACGATAATCGAAAGCGCTCATGGCAATGGCTGAACCCTGGAGACCCAGCCAATCCTGTCCTAAACGAAAATTGACTCAGAAAAAGTTACTTGTAAGTGTTTGGTGGACTAGCGCCGGTGTCGTTCTCTACAGCTTTCTTAAATCTGGCCAAACGATTACGGCAGATATCTATTGTCAGCAACTGCAAAGCATGAATGAAGAACTAGCTGTTTAACAACCGAGATTGGTCAATCGCTCTAGGCGACTGCTGCTTCACGACAACGCAAGACCACACACTGCACAACAAACAACCACTAAGTTAGCTGAACTACAATTGGAATGTCTGCGACATCCACCGTACTCCCCGGACCTTGCTCCAACAGATTACCATTTCTTCCGGAATTTGGACAACTTCTTACAAGGAAAAAAATTCCACTCCGATGCAGCAGTCCAAACCGCCTTCAAAGAGTTTATTGATTCTCGCCCCCATGGTTTTTATAGTAAAGGGATCAATGAACTACCCATTAGATGGCAAAAGTGCATAGATAACAACGGTGCATACTTTGATTAATTAAATATATTTTACAAAAAAAAAATCGACTTTTTATTCCTCCCGTACAAAACACCAATTTCATACGTAAGGACCTAATATTAATTTTTATGAGAGCAAATGTTAACAGTTATTTCCGTCCAATTGAGTAGTCCGACTGGGGAAGTACCTCCTCCCTACTTAATACCGCGGCCAGAATAACCTCGTGTTGTGTTCCCGGCGGTGAGTAGGGTAGCCAGAGATCACTGGAGAGGTTATGTCCTATCAATGAGAAAACCAAAGGCTATTCCTACTTTGTCTACTACACCGACGGCACAAAATCGCTCTGTGTTTACAGGGTCGGCAGCACGAGTGTGACTCCCCTGATGTTGCACACGTCCATAGGCCACGGTAACCACTTTCCATCAGGTGGACCGTGTGCTTGTTCACCACCTCAGTGGTATAAAAAAAAGACGGGTTGCACTCTGGGAGTGCCGGCAGACGTGAAAACATTTTCTTTTTTTCTTTCTTCGTTATATACATAGAAAAAGATAAAAAAGAACATACCATACCATATAATTCTCTCTCCAGATAATTCTTTATTGTACACCAATAAATTTACACTAGGACAAGTAGATAGTATGTATACAGTTATACCTATAATATAGCGCTAATCATAGAACCTATCACTTATTTTCTGCTAATTTTCTGTCAGCAGAAATTAATAAATTATGAAAAGAAAAAATAATCACAAAAAATAATAAATTACAGAAAGAAAAAATAATCATAAAAAGTAATAAATTACAAAAAGAAAAAATAATCACCAAAAGTAATAAATTATAATAAGAAAAAACAATCACAAAAAATCCTTGAAGGCCAGGTGGTTTGAACCCGATACTATCTGAAACTATAAGGACTTACAGTCGAAGTGCTTACCGTTTAAGCTACGACGCTATCTATTGTAAATTGCAAAATAGATAGTCTGTACCAACCTTGTATGACGTCAGTCGTCGGTTACGGTTCAAAGGTCAACTAATCCTGACGCTTCCTTAACATTTTACACCCATCCAACGCCGCTAAAGAAGTTTTCACTTCAAAATAAAATATCAAGCTTGCGCTAGGATCTCATCCATCTAACAACAGGCATATCGGCTTCGGTGGCCACGATAAGGAAAATTATACCACAATCGCAAGGAAAAATCGCAATTTTCCACAAGGCCGCAGTGACGGGCAGTAACTAGTCCGGAGTAATATTAAAATGACGGGCTTGACACTGATTTTATCACGTGTATTAATTTACATGGTTGGAATCGCGCCAACACCGCGTGCCGGTAATGCGGTGACCTGCATGCATTAGTATTCCATTATATGCCATGCCATGCCATGCAAAGTTTGTTATTACTGGCACGAAATTAATTGTAGTTTGACTATAACAGTTTACAAAATGTGATCAGAGATGAAGAGAAAGTAAGTAGTAGTAAAGTATTTCTACATAATATACTCACGCCTGTAAATCCCCGAAAGGGTAGGCAGAGGTATAATAACATCCACATTTCATCAACTATTATTTTAGGTCCCACGTAATAGGAGGCAAGCCTATTGTCGCTAACTGGGCATATGTCATGGGCTGTATTTTTACTGTCGGATTTAGATCAACACTATTTTTTTTACGTGTGGGAAATCCCCACGGTTACCCCCCTCTTCGGAGCCGAAGGGGGAGGTTATGTCGCACTCGAACCGATTAAACCGCACGCCGTCTGTGGGTCCATGTCCTAGGCCGAAGGTCAGGTTGTCTCGCGACATATCCCTAGCGGCTGACCCAGGGCCATTCCTCTCGGTCTGGCCCTTCTCGGGAAGATCAACAATCACTGAGTCGTCTTCTACGACACACGCAGGAAGAGATGGAGTGGCCCTATTCTACTCAACCGGGAACCAAACCGGTATACAAATATCAACCAACATGGCAGTAATTGTGATGCCTTATAGGTTTGATACATATATCAATTAAAGTGAGGGTAACGAGTAAGAGAACTTCGTATATTATAAGGTTCTGTTCAGAGCTTCGGGTGATGATGGAATAAAAAATGTGGACTGTATGTAGTTTTGATGATATAATAATTTACATATACATCGAGTACATCGACTTAATTTGTCGGATGGAGCGCCGCTCTGCAGTCAAGTGGTGAGACCTTCCGTGTCCTCTGCGCCCCTCGCCGCGCCGTTCGTCGCGTAGCCGGTTGCTGTCGTGCCTCGCGCGTGAACAGCCTCTCTAGACAAATGGCAATTCGATGGTCGGTGTTTGATGGAATAGAAAGACGAATGTATGGAATTTGGCGTATTTGGCAGTCGTAAACGCATGTCAATAACGACATTCGTCATTCTATTCCATCAAACGTCGAACAACGAATTGCCAATATAGAGGGGCAGTTCAATTTAAATCTCAGAACATACGTTGAAATTACACTAGTAAGAGGTAGGATACGACGGTATTCCCGTCCAATTGAGCAGTCCGACTGACGAAGTACCTCCGCCCTACAGAACACCGCGGCCATAATAACCTCGTGTTGTATTCCCGGCAGTAAGAAGGTTTCCTAGAGCTGTCAGTGGGAAGACCAAAGGCTGTTCCTACTTTGTCTTCTACACTGCCGGCACAGAAACTCTGCGTTTACAGGGTCGGAAGCACGAGTGTGTCTCCCCTGGTGATGCACACGTCCATGGGCCACAGTAATCACTTACCATCAGGTGGGCCATGTGCTTGTCTATCATTTCAGTTGTATATAAAAAAAAAACACCACAAAAAGAATAGGTTAGCAAAATTACATCTCTTATTACTATGTACTTACGATCTTGGTACGACCAGTAAGCAGGTGATAAAAATTACACATATTCTACTCATTCCCAGCATGAATACACACGCAATGTTAAAAATTCAAGCTGTGTTTGGAGCAAACACACATTTCAAAGTGGAATAATAAAAGAAGAGTATTTTGGAAAGGTATTATTCCGAATCTGCATGCGGGCGAAGCTAGCGTTTTATTTGACTATCACTGATTTTTCTGAACGTACGTTCGTTGAATGCTTACGGTATTTACTAACTGCTGTCCAAGGCTTCGGCCGCGTGAAATTTAGAGCCTGTTCCAGCAACCTAACGCCGGGATAAAATGTATGTAGTCTTTATCCTATTCCAGACGATAATCTACGCCTGTGCTAAATTTCATCCAGATTGGTTCAACGGTTTTTGCATGAACGAGTAAAAAATCCTCACATCCAAACAAACTTTCGTATTTATAGTTTGATTGTTGCAAATGTCGAGTCTCGTTCAGTTACATTAGAGAACCGACTGTGGCCAAATAAATAGGAGTATTATGTGATTGTCAGGTACGTATATATCATCATCTTCTCTAGCGTTGTTCCTGGAGTATGGGTTACTCCTTCTCCTCCTTTAAGGTCGACTTATAAGATTTTTTTTGCAAAAGGGCGCCGTCTCACGTCCTAACTTTAAAAGGAATGTACAATTTACTGCTTCCGGGCTGCTTGGCCGTGGTCTATATGAAACTTGCGTTCCAGACGTATCGTCGATCACTGCAGTAGATATCTTTATGGGCGCAGGTCCGGGCGGCGATGAATGGGACCTGAGACCTCTTCTCGTAGGTGAATTTTCTGCGACTGATGTTGAATCTTGATTCACTGACGTATTTATAGGCGTGTTCGGAGGGGGTATACGACGTCCTCGGTCCTGATTGCTCGAGAGCTGTGTAACCGACGTGCTCGATTCTGATAGGTCGTTTGCACTATGATAACGAGCGGCTATCAGTGCTGGGTACCAATCTCGTTGGAGATGAAATCCTTCGTTTTTCCTGTCGAAATTGTTGGGATAAAGACTTATATTTGAAAGGAATGCCTACGCATGAGCTTTAATCAAAATCAAGGCATTAATATTATTTTGACTACTTTGTTAGCCAAGATCTATCAAATGCTGTAATATGTATGATAAAATAGATACATTTCTATTACATGCTCATTATTATGTATGAGGTCGCACCGATTGATGCTTCAAGAATACTGAAATAAAATTTCATTAAAAGTTCGAAGCTATCGGTATAGTTGTGTGACTTTGAATATCTCGGATTCCGTCCCACAATAAGGTGCTTTAATGAGATTTCTCGAACGAGATTAAATAACAAAAGACGCGCATTAAATTTTAAATCACACATAATGAGGTGTTTATAACGAAGCATAATAATGCTTATATTTGATAAAGAAATTTGAACGCTGCATTAAGATACTCGTATTTTTATTTAATGAGGAACCCCTCTAACCAGTGGCGAGAGGTACCTATAAGCCGAGGTCAGAACTTATTTCCACCGGGTTTCCTTTTGAGAATCTTCACCCTACGCCATTGCCATTTACCGTGTTTTATTTAGTCCTACTAATAAAGGTGTGTATAGACTAAACGAACACACAGTTAGAGCTAGAACAAGAGCATTCCTTCTTAAAATTTTAGAGGACTCGATGCCTTATTTTCAAGGAAAGAAGAACAAAAGACTCCTGTTGTTGCATACGTCCATAGGCCACGGTAACCACTTCCGACCAGGTGGACCGCGTGTTTATCTGCCATCTCAGTGGTATAAAAGAACGAACGAATGTTTCATCTCTGTTTACACTAAAGAAATTTGACGTAGAGTGAATAGAATTTAAATTCGCTCGTTTAGTCTAAATGCACCCTAAGTATAAATGTGAACGACTGAAGTTACATATTAGAATGTTCATGTTCATGACTCTCATAACAACGCGGATCGGACGAATCTGGCTGAAATTTGGCACAGGCATAGATTATAGTCTGGAATAACACACAGTCTTTTTATCCTTTAAAAATACCATGTTTTGTGAAAATATGATCAGTGCGAGCCAGATTTTAGTAGTACCAAGTGGTTATAAACATTTTTATTAGGACCTTACTGCGTTGAATTCTGTGCCCCGAAGCAGAAATAGTATTCGAATTCGTAACGTAAACATATCGAAAGAATCGCTGCGATTGGTTCACAGTAGGCAGGCGGCCAATCGCATTGCTCCGTTCTCTGGATACGATTACGTAACGATTTTGAATATGATTCGTGCTCGGGGCACAAAATTCGACGCAGGGACCTGCGATCATTAGTTAGGTCCTAATAAAAGTGTTTATAATCCAGTGGTTATAAATACTTTTATTAGGACCTAACTGTACTACTTAAATTTGGCTCGCTCTACTAGAACTAAATTACGATTTAATAAGGAATTATTATATTTCCTTTTCTCACATCTGTTACATATTTATATTATCCGCAAGGGCTGGTACACTCACGTGCGATCGTGCAATAAACACATTTTCCTCTTTACACCTTTATCTTGAGAATGTTGGTTTTATTGGCGTGATGTATCGTTACGTTTTTGTGCTTGCCAAAGAAGTACAATGTTCGTAAATCACCTCTGGCGTGGTCGGTTTCTGCTCTGCGCTCAGTGCTCATTGTAGATAATGTTGTGAGTGAATATGGGATTTTATTCGAAATAGAATAACCGCGGTAGCCTAGTGGTGTGGGTAATGGACTGCTGAGACGAGGTATCGCAGGTTTATAAGTGCCCGGTTAATGGCAAAAAGCTCGCCACCTATTACACTGGGACCTAAACATAAACTGACGAAATGTGGGTGCTAGCACACCTCTGCCTACCCCTTCGGGGATTTCGGCGTAAGTTTGTGTGTGGTAGAATAATTATTAATAGTAAATGCAATGAAAATCGGATTAGGTGGGATTTTTCAGACGAGGTGCGAATGCGATGTGAATGCGGAGCTAAAAAGGCTCACCAAAAAAAGTCGACTCGTTTCTACACTAAACTCCTTTCTAATAAAAAACAGCATTAGAATCCGTCCGGTAGTTTTTGCGATTATGAACAAACAGACTAACAGATAAACAGACAAATAGAGAAGAAATCCAAAAAAAAAATACTATTTGAAATCAAAATCGTTAATTTAGTATAGATAAATTCTTTTCACGCCTTAGCACATACACGAATATTTTCACAGAACAAGTATCGAACCTGTGACTTCGGACGTAGTCTAACGCTCTATCGCTACGCCACAAAAATCGACAGCTAGTAAATATGTAACGCTATGACGAAGTCCTACTTCTCCACTATAAAACAAACAGCTTATAAAAAAGCAATAACAATGCACAAGTGTGTATAAACATCAAATTCCCATCTGCACACACACACAACACTATAACACTCATAAACCAGTTTTATTATCCCAATGCTGGAACTAGACTACGTGAACATAGCAGAGGAGCCTTAGAAGACATTTCGAGTGCGACAAAATAACGGGGAAATTCATGCATTTTTTTACGTAAATTGTAAAGATAACTGCATCAGTCTCTTGAATAGGAACCTTCTGAATATCGTACAGGTTCTTCTCCTATTATCTACTCCTTCGTACGGCCATACCTATCGTGTAAATCGGCAGAGTAATATCCCTCCGTTACCAGAAACATGGCTTCATTTATACTGTTAAGAAACTTAAAACTCTCTGTTCTAACAGGTTCGGCAGCGCGAGTGTGATGCCCTTAGTGTTGTACACGTCCATAGGCTACTTTAACCACTTTCCATAGGGTGGTCCGTGTACTTGTCTGAAATAAATATTGTTAATTTCGAATGCGAAACTATTAGGTGACTGTTTTTTTAAGTATTTTTTGAGACCTAACACTTAATAAACCCACCAGTCACCTTACCACCACCTTAACAATTTTTCCCCTTTATTATGCTTATTATCACAATCAAATAGGTCCCCACGACTCTTGAGATACACATTTACCTCCCCTACTATAATCAAAGCTCCATATAATTTGTGCAGGTCGTTACTGCACTAATATTGACGCGAGAAACATGACGATTTGACCATTTATGTCACCTATACAAGTTTTATTACTTTGGGTTATGGGTTTTAGTTATTATGCTAACGAATGGGTTTGTGTTATTCCGCGATTTAATACAATTGAAAAGCAGTTCTCGATTAGAAATGATTTTGCAAGCCTCCAAACGTCTTCATATCATTTCATTCTCAGCATGAACGTTACCCATGAAATGTAAATTACATGATATACTGCAGAATTTTCCTGATGGATTGGTTAATCTTTTGGATTTCCACCTACCTTGTGAGGGAATCCTGTGAGAGACTCGATCTTTAATCAATAGGTGTATCAACTACTTACAGGTCACACAGGACGGCATGCGGTTTCAGTCGGCATAACCGACCTTACTGGGTGGCGTCGGAGGTTAAAAACACCTATCTACACTTATCTATCTTTCCAGTGTAGTAGTATACAAAAAAGTTTTTGTAAAAAGCAGCAAAACTTAGAAAACATTCGCAACAACCTGTAAAAATATTTTACACGGTAAAATTTGTTTTAAAGAAATTCAGCTCAAGTTTATGAAACTATAATATGTCAGTCATAACTTTAACGATGACTCCCCTGGTGTTGCACACATCCGTGGACCACGGTAACCATTTTCCACCAGGTGGGCCGTGTGCTTGTCCACTAACTCAGTTGTATAAAAAAAAGACGGGTTGCACTCCGGGAGTGCCAGCAGAAGTGAAAACTTTTTCTTTCTTCGTTACATACAGAGAAAATTATAAAAATAACATACCATACCATTCCTATAATATAGCGCCAATCACAGAACCTATCACTAATTTTCTGTCAGAAGTAATTAATGAATTACAAGAAGAAAAAATAATCACGAAAAGTAATAAATTACAAAAAGAAAAAATTATCACAAAAAGTGTCAGAAGCCCAGGTTCAAACCCGGTACTATCTGAAACCATAAGGAAGCCGAAGCGCTTACCGCTAAGCTAAGAAACTTCTTAGCGTACCTAACAAAATAAACAATCTGTAGCTAATGTTGTATGACGTCAGTCGTCGGTTACGGTTCAAAGGTCAAGTGATCCTGACGCGAGTGTAACACTTTTTACCCATCCAACGCCGCTAAATAAGTTTTCACTTCAAAAATAACTTTAATCTGCTTCTTAGAGCGAATCTGAGGGTCACTTATGGGCTTTTAACCATTTCTTTGTGGCGTATTGATTATTAAGGAACGACATCGCCATCTAGCCCCCAACCCCGAAACGAACGCCTGTACTTGAGCTTCGTTAGTCAATCCTCAGGTGTGCTGGCTTGCAGCTCAAGTTGACTTGGACCCTGGAATCACTGTAATCTATACTATTATCTCTTGTAATCTAGTGTTGGTGTACAATGAAGAGTTGTTATGTATCTATCTATAGATATAAACTATAGGTACCTACAATCCAAAACGAGTAAAAACAAAATAACAACATTGCAAGCAACAATTTATTTCGGAGTTAACAAACACATATATATATTCCAATTTCCTGCATTGCTCAGTAATTAAACCCTGCGAATGGATGACGCTCACGTTTCATGCACCGTGTGGCATACAATCTAATTAAAAATTGCATAACAGACGACAGTACATTTATAACTATAGTTTATTTATACTTCCTTATATTCGGTAAAGCCATACTTTTTTCAAGTCGTCTCCGACCGCCATCTACAGACGCCTAAAAATATAAAAATGATCTTTGAACCGACTGAGAGAGCTGCCTATAACGCCAAGTCTTAATATGGGTAGAACTAATAGGTACCATTGAATATTAATATTAGGTCTTAACGACCCGACTAAAGATGTTCTACTACTGCCGATTTATTAAAATAACGTTTTTTCAGCTCAGTAGCAGTACATCTTGAGTCGGGTACCAACCACTGAATTGAGCTTCATCAACTCAAAGTCCTCTCTACTGATCACCACTACTATACACTAATTGGGCGTCAAGCTATTAAAATTAAAAAATATAAATTTATACTAAGGAAAATGGATTCAAACTAGTGTAGTGGAAACCAGCGCATAAGATACTGAAACCGAAGAACACAGTCTAAAACTGAAGTAGTGAGCATGATGTGTAGCCAGCCTTATCATTCAGTATGAAAGTAATGAAGGGTAGGCGCACATTAAATGTTCCTCGCATATCTCTCAACGCTCGAAAAAAAGTGAAGTCGTGACCACGGGGCCGAAACGTCGGCAAAAAGAAAGGTTTCAAAAAAATAATATCGTGAAAAGTCCAGACTTAGCATATTATCAAAGCTTTGAGTTTACACTGCGATATTTAGAAATAAATACTTTTTTATTTGACTTAGGTAATATGTAGTACGAAAAATATTAAAAACTAACGTTAAAATACAAGCACATAATCTCCACATAAATAAATCAGTGTAACGTAAAAAAGTGAATTACCGCAGCGGTTCTGTACAAACAAGATTATGTCCGCATTTAACTGACAACGTTAACTGAAATAACTTACTATTTTACAGCATACAGTTTTTAATCTGCAATCTGTAACACTACACATTTATTATACAGTAGTAAAAAATATTACAGTGACTATTCTTAATCGATTAAAATAATTTTCAACTGGAAATTGCAGGCAGGTTAATAATGATTCTGGCTGAAAATTGGTTACTTTAAGTGGTTTTAACCGATGCTGTCACTAAAAATATCCTTCATGATATTCGATGATACTCGGCAGTTCTAGGCAATGTAAAAAACCCAATGGCACTCCGGGAGTTGGGACTCGAGTAAAGAACTCATCTTTTTCTTTTTATACTAGTCAGGTGTGTAAACGAGGCAAATAATATACTTATACATAGAAGTTTCGGTAACGGCAAGTGACGCGAATTTAATGGTTTTTCCCATGTCAACAATTCACAAGGCACTTAAAAACAAAATCAAGTATAAAAATATGAATGAACGGCAACCATTCCACTGCTCCTTTTGAACTGTCATGCAATAAGAAGCGGACGGATTTGGACTTTTAAAACAAAACATTTTACGACATACCTTTTTATAGATAGTCCAAGCTGTAGCCAAAGAAATCTGAATTTGTCCCTGTAGATCTTTTCAAGTTTAACTTTATGTGTAACGTCGGGAATTGTTAGAGAAACATCAATTTAAGTTATCGGCTGAACTTCTTCAAGTTTTCGAATTGAGTGACTAGACCCGGATTACTTTATAAGTTTGACTTTTATCTCTGTTCCACTGTCAGTTGCGTTTGATATAATTGTTATAAATAGTGGTTGAGCTCATTTCGAGATCATCAATAGTTTGTTTAATTACTTTTCAACCCTCTTGCTCCTAAACTGATTCTAATTTCACCGCAATTAGGCACCTGTTATCAAACTGTGACTTTTTCAAGACTATTAAATTACGAATGAGTTAATAGTACATTATGGTATAAGTGTGTAAAGTTGGTGATTACCGCTGAGGAGATATTGAGAGCTGAAGACGGTAATCAACAATACACACTTGTATCATACGTCGTTTTTCCATTCATTTGTGAATAAGAAAATAATTCAATTGATATTTACCCTTGCAGTTTTCAGATGGTAAACATTCCATGTTAAGGACTTCACATCAATTACATAATATATCGGACGTTGTACAGTATATGTGTATATATCGGACGGTGTACTTGGTCATACATAGTTTTCTTCATAACCAGTACTTTTAGACATTTTAATTAATAAATAACTATAATTTCATCAGTAAAAACGAATTACGAGACTATTTGGTACTGGCGAGTACAGTTAATCACTTTTTCTATTAGCGCTTATCGCACTGACCATAAACTTAATTTTTTTGTTTATCACATGTACAAAATGGTGAATTTACTTAAAATTTTAAACAGAGAGAAAACGGAAGTTATATTGGAGTAAAAGTTTTGTTTATTACACACGTACAAGATGAATTTTTTTAACCTACGAAGTTGCAAGCACATGATCAAGCAATAGTACAAATAAAATAAGATATTTACATATTACTTACTCATTTCATGCAACTTCCTAGCTTAGATAGATAATTTCAACTTGTACGTGCATAATAGACAAATCTTTCATTCAATTAACTAATAACCTTTGTTTTCTCTGTAATATCTTTATATTCCCCATTTAGTCAGTGACATATAAAAAGTAGCCTCTTTTAGTCTATGGCCGATCGAGGTGCGCGCGCATAGGAAAAAAGAAGACGGGTTGCACTCTGGGAGTGCCGGCAGAAGTGAAAACATTTTCTTTTTTTCTTTCTTCGTTATATACATAGAAAAAGATAAAAAAGAACATACCATACCATACATAATATAGCGCTAATCATAGAACCTATCACTTATTTTCTGCTAATTTTCTGTCAGAAGAAATTAAAAAGAAAAAATAATCACTTAAAATAATAAATTACAAAAAGAAAAAATAATCACCAAAAGTAACAAATATACAACTTAATATATATATAACTTAATCAACCCACCACTCAAACTCGAGTAAACCGCATGTTTCACTTCACGAAACATAATTATTACCTTATTTACTATTATAAGAAAAAACAATCACAAAAAATCCCTGAAAGCCAGGTGATTTGAACCCGATACTATCTGAAACTATAAGGACTTCCAGTCGAAGTGCTTACCGTTTAAGCTACGACGCTATCTATTGTAATTTGCAATATACATAGTCTGTACCTAATCTTGTATGACGTCAGTCGTCGGTTACGGTTCAAAGGTCAACTAATCCTGACGCTTCCTTAACATTTTACACCCATCCAACGCCGCTAAAGAAGTGTTCACTTCAAAAAAAGATTGTTTGCCAGAACATCTATCGTTTTAGATAAAATTTAACATTTCGATATATTTAGTTTGGAATAGCATTTAGGTTACTTTTAATACAAAGTATGATAAGTAGGTCGTTGTAACGGGATCAGTCATTCACGGGTGATCACAATGGCAATAGCTAGTTATAAAAAACCGGCTTACCCTCGCATAGAACTCCTCAACCCATAGGAACCTATTTTAGGGACAAAGGGCTCTTTCAGCATAACTAAGTAGAAACATTCAAAATTGTTCACATACTTTCACATTTATAAACTTAATCAACCCACCACTCAAACTCGAGTAAACCGCATGTTTCACTTCACGAAACATAATTATTACCTTAAATATACTGCTTTTCCATTTTATGAACAATTAAGATACGTATCTTAAACAAGTTTATTTAATTTAGAGTCCAAATTTGTGCTATAATCTACAACTATACGTCTCGTCTGTGAGATTTCAATTAAAATTCAAACATTATGCAAATAAGCTACACCCAAGACTTTTGTCGTCAATTTCGAACGAACCCTTATTAATTCAGACTTGGAGGCAATTTCTCATGTTACCTACAGATTGGTCATAAAGCTAAAAGAGGTATTTAACCAAAAATATGCTAATATACTGGTTCAAAGAAGTAAGACACCCGAAGAAGACACAGCAGGACTTGAACTTGCAATTCACTAACGTGGAACCACTCGCAGCTAAGTTGGAGTAGAATCAACTAACATCAGCTGTCGTCTACGCCTACAGACTACAGACATACTGTCGGTAAAGACAGATTGTCCTGAAGCAAAATAAGGCAATTTGCTTTGACCAACCAGGTATATTTTAGGAATAACTTGATTCTTTTGGAAGAAGGAAAGCAAGGGTCCCGACTCTTTTTGAAAAGTGAGTGTAAAATACAGGCTCAGCGTCTCCTCTTATTAACATAGTAACTGACTGTTCAGCCAACAACATTAAGACCTTCACCGACTTGGTTGTGGTTAAGATATCTCTTTAGAATCTTATTCCAATATTATATTTTTGCTTACAAAATATAGAAATATGATCCTTTAGGGATGAGACTAATGAATGAATGTACCTAACTTTAGTATAAGGGACTTTAACGGTAGTTAAATTGAAACGTGTCCAAATTGCGCGATTCTCAGCAGAGATGATATTCCAAAAACTTATCGGAGATTAAATTTGATTACATAGAACTATTAAATTTAGATACATTTATTACATGCGTATGTACCTATTCAATGTTTCGTAACAGCACTAAGGCTCGTATTCTAGCATGCCACGTAGCTGAATCTCAATTTCTCTGAGAAAAGCTTGTATACATGACAAATTTGTCAGGTTGTCAGGTTGTCTCTACATTTTTTTCTCAGGTAAATTGCAATTTAGTTAAGGGAAATTCTAGAATATAGGCCTAAGATATGTAATTGTTTCAATCAAAACGCGTCAGTCGGTACGATTCAGCATTTTAATGACCATCGATTTGTAAGATTGAAATATAGAATACCATCTTCCATCATTAAGAATTATTAAATGTATGTAATGTATTATTGATTATCTTCGGTGGCTGGTACGCTCCACTAGCTTATTGTTGACATGTTGGGACGGCTTGTGGTATCTAAACTACTCTATAGCCCGTTTTTTTAATTTCAGATAATAAATTGACAACTGCAACTGTCAAATTGTGAAATAATGATACCAGCTTTTAGTGCTTAGTGACGTGCTCGAAACTATCGACAATGTTTGTGGCCTAGATACAAGTGCCTTAACTTTATATTATTAAAAAAAAAATAAGTTTTTTAGTTTCGTACACTATCCAAATAAGATAACTATAAAATAACCTACAAAAATCTGTACTAAATTTAATTTATCTACAACTTTCGAAACTGGTGGCACATGACTATTTTTTAATTGCAATAAACCGGCAACACAGGTTATGTCATATCTATCTATCTATCTATCTATCTATCACATCATTCACCATCCACCGACTTCCTGCGACCGCTTTAATGTCATCGGTCCATCGAGTGGGGGGGATTACATGCTTTTTTCGGTGATCAAGCATACTATGGCGATTTCAAATATAAGTTATTATTTAAATGCCTCGAGAGGGAAAATGAATAAGCTATTATTTATTATTGTTAAATCACAAGTTATTGTCCAGTTTAAATCTTTCACAATAAACTAACCTGGTGTTCGAATTTTAATGTGGAAGCAATACAATTTCGTCTAACTCACTCCACATAATAAATTAATGGGCGAATTCAAAGTGTTATAGCTTCATTCTGTTAAATAGGTGTTTCATGTCCCATGTAATGGTGATGAAGTGGCTCCATGGTCACCGTTATATCTTGGATTGGAGCCAAAAGTATTTGTACACGAACATGACAGGATATTTCTCTTTGATTAGTTATAGACCATTAGTAACACTAGTATTAATATACTTTATTGTTTTAAAAAATATTCATTGTAAAGTACTAATTTATGTGACCTAAGGCGTTGTATGAACTTAGCTTAGCCGATAGGTATTGTACTTGTAGTGGCGAGGACGTATTCCAGTGCCGGAAAATTTAAGGAACACAATATAAACCTTATGTAGTGTACAATAACGGTGTTTTTATCTTAGATGAGAATTGCGTCGTCATTTAGTGGCGGGATGTCGCCTGGAGGCGCGGGCGCAATTCTCCTCTAAGACAAAAACGACGTTATTGAACACTACATAAGGTTTATATTGTGTTACTTAATCCGTCATACGTCGCCGCCACGTCTCTTCTGTATAAACCTCGCCTAACGTTGAAAAGTAGAATGTCAAACGCTGTCAATCTGTCAATGCGTTTGGTATCATGCCTTGATCACACGCACCGAGTGGAGTAAAGAGACAGTGCTGTCGAACGAGTGCGATGTAAGTCTTGTGCAAAATACTCGGCGTATGTTCACATGCATCGAGCAGGGGCCGAGTGCTCTGCCTCGCCACTCCACTCGGTGCGTGTTCTCAAGACATCACTTATAGTAAAACCGACTATTCCATAAACTGAAGAATGGCACCATTGTCCCTTCAATGTTGTCAAACTGTGCTGAAATGGTCATCGTAGTACACAACCACCACCACCATACACCTATTACCGCGCTATTCACAGATGCCTTCTCTTCTCTAAGAAATCAATAATTAATAATTTGAATCACAAAGTAATCTGAAAAACTAACTAACAGTTTAATACGAATGTTATCAAAGAAACTTTAATCAAAGTACACCACATGTCTATTAGTTCATCCAAAATTAGCTTTGGAAATAATAAACAGAATAACTTGATAGTAAAATAGTTATTTACGAATATATTTACCACAAAAGGCGGCATTTTTCGCGTAAGAAGAAGTAATTTCAATCGACTAAAGCGTTCGCTTGAAAGATCATGAAAATTTTCTCACCGATGTTCAGTTCTATGCTTGGCTCGGTGCTTTGTTCATTCTGACAAATTTAGAAACGGTGAATACTCTTTATTCTGTTATACAATTGAATGCTGAAGTCTTTAAGCACCTTAACGCATCAAGAATCAGAAAAGACACTTAAGATATACGGCTGGGCCAACGGATATACTAATTAAATTATTATATTTGTAGTTTCACTAACGAGAACACCCAAATATATTATAAGGTCTTTAACATTAGGCCTAAAACCCTTAACAAAGATCATTCAAGGAAATATTGCTCGAATAGATTTCCTTTCTAACCAAATTGAATTTGTAAATTTTGAGGTTTAATGTTGAAAATGGCGCAATATTTACTCCTAACCTCAAACTGTTCTAACCTCAAGAGTTTTCGTCATTTTATTTGAAAAAATCACCTCATGATATTCTAAATTAATTAGCTATATCGCAGCCAACTAAGGAGCCATCCATTTCCAGCGAGCCAGCGATTTCTAAACCCGAAAGTCTAGTTTAGTCTGCCTAGATATTTTTATCATGGTCCTTAATTTGAGAATAAAATAAGATTATAATACCTGTATTTAAAGAAAATATTCTAAAAAATTTAAGATTCTTTATAGGTACTAAAATATACGTGATGTTGGGGAGCGGGGGAGGGAGTATTCTGAATCTTCACCACGTATCACCAAGGCGGAGGGGGGGTTAAAAAATGCTAAAAAAAGATCACGTGATTAATGGACGGCCCCTAACTTAATCAGCCGTTAAATTACCAGTTTACTAAACAGTGCCGTTCAAGCCAGCCAGTTGTGACAAAACCTACGGCTGATTATCGTTCAGGCCGCTTGTGGAACGAAAGATTTCGTAAAGAGGCTAGGCTGTAGATTAAACGGCTGATTAATCTAGCTGGCTGTGACAGATACCTACATATACAGAGACCACATTTTTCCTCTTGCTACGATCTTACTAGTTACCACTAGTTTTTGTTGAGGCGATAACCCTATTCGCTTGGAAATATCGAGTTTAATTCACAAATAAAAGACTCATCACTGCATACACGAAAGCAAAGTACCTTCGAACTTATAGACTGGCTGATTGGCTATATATCAGTAATGAAAGCTCCACCCTAACTTAATATCGAACCTCATTCATGCCAATCTACATAAATTGGCAGTGATCCCTTCAAACAAGTTTTTCCGAAGGCTTACGACGAAGGTACGAAGACCTATGGCATAGATTCCGTTGAATTATGTGGAATTTTTACTTGTGATTGAAGAATAGGGTTACAATGATCGTGGTAGATTCTTTAGAACTATTCATGCCTTGAATAGCTTTCGAATTTATGACAAATTGAACCTTATTTTCACTGTGATTTAACTTACTATTTTAAGGCTTCGAAATAAATGTAAATAAGGTCTAAATTATTTATAACTAAGCTTGGATAATATCCCTACTCATATATTACTACGCTATAATGTCAGAGCATTGTAATATAACAATTATTTATCATTAGCTGATGCTATTCCCGGAATAAAAAGTGGCCTATTTGTTATTCCAATTTATCCGTATTCCAAAATTCAGTCAGATCCGTTTAGTCGTTGAAGCGTAATTGGATAACTAACATTCAAGCATTCAACCAAATATAAAATATTCGTAGGATAGTCTACGTTCTGAATTACAAAAACCACTAAGGGTTTGAACTCATTCCGGTATGCTGTCTTTTTTCACGGTTTTTGCCTTTTAAATACAACCACGAAAGCCTTAATTGAACTTAAGAAAAACGTTCGGTTACTCACACGACAGCAAGCCATGCATCACATTAGTTTCCACAGATTATAAACGATAAACTTCAACAAAGTGATTAGTTCGGAAACTGTGACCTAACTCAATATACGAGCATCGATATATTACATCCGCAAACTTTACCTCTCGGAGTGACTGAATGTACGGAAGTTCAATAAAATCTCTCTTCAGTACTTCGGAATCCCTTGCCATTCCAACTTTATTACTTTTAAACAATGAACAAAAAGTTACTTTCTTTTGAACTCTAATGCGGAACGTGACGAAAATTTATTTAATTTCTGGATTTTAAAACATTTTTATGTCTGATCATTAGTATATATTATACTTCTTCTTCGTGTGACATTGATGCGTTCAGCCTAAATCCAGTGACATTGACCGCATCCTTCGACGCCTCGTTCAGGTCGGTAATTGAACAGCTATAGGGGCACAGCGGGCATGATCTTAATACTTGATGTACAAAAAGATCAAAAAATTTTTGTAGACCGATTTATATTTTTATAGGAACTAAACTGTAAACAGCGAATTCGTAAGCAACTTATTTTGTAGTTTTCGTGCGTCATCTAAACTCTTTTTCTAAAATAAAAGTCACAGCTTGCAATATTACTTAGTTATCTACCAATGAAAATTCCGCCATAACTGGCCCAATTACTACGGAGATAAGCCAGAACAAACAGATATGAAGACGGATAGACAAAAGCTTAAAATATTTTTCGTACCCAAGTAGCATGTACACTTTTACTTTAGCATTGCAAGCAGATAGATCAATTAGATTTATTTATGCCTATTGAATACTTATATTACAAAAAAAACTAATTTCGATTAGAAGAACTTTGTTGATAATATAAATGATCAGCGTAATCTATTACAAAGTCAAAGAACTTTTGACAAGGGCCTGTCTCAGATAGGAAATTACTTTTTATTACCAATATTGACTTTCAATCTAAGTGTATTGGATAATGATTGGGTTGCTTTTGGAAATTATTTATTACCTAGAAAGAAACAAATGAATAATTTTTTTTAAGGTTAAAATAGTTTAAGGTCTGTGGTCCAAAAGACACATAACAGAGCTCCAATGGATCCAATTATACTTTGAAGGAGGTCCAAAAGATGCCTAAAATTAAGTACGTACGGCTGTTTTTGTAATAGGGTCCAAACTCTGTCGTAAAGGTAAGTAGCCAATAAAATTACGGCTCTATTCTTGTATTTGTCTCTATTTACATGTAGATAAGTAAAATATAAAGTAATGATACAAAATATTCTAGAATATTCTTTGTCCCGCTATGTTTACTTCAAGTAAGCATTGCATAAATAACTCGGAAAAACATTAAAAAAAAACATAAACGTTAGTATAATTACTTACATTTTAGCAAAGCGAAGCAATTAGTCTGGCAGTAGCTAGAGCCCGATTGACTACTAACAGATATCATGTCAACTTCATTAGGTTCATCCATAAAATCCTGGAACAAACCTTATTCAAATCGATTAAGATAGGAAAAAGTGAATGCCCAGGTGGGACTCGAACCCACGATCTTTCCCTTACAGTCCCACCTGGGCATTCACTTTTTCCTATCTTAATCGATTTGAAAAGTTAGCATAGTAAATGCTTCAAAATTTCATTCAAACCTTATTCAATCTTAGATACTGTCCCAGATTGGACTCTTCTAATCGACACGTCTGAAAAACACTATAAAATTCCGGAGGATGTTGGGGTTTCGTCATCTAGACCTGACATATTTCTTTATTCAAAAACGATTAAATATGTGGTCCTTGTGGAACTTGCTGTACCGTGGGAAACAAATATATCGAAAGACCACACACTAAAGAAAAATAAATATTATGATCTCACAAACGAATTATTCAAAAACGGTTACGTGGTTAATTTGTATGCAGTAGAAGTGGGAGCGAAAGGTATACCAGCAAAATCTCTCTATAATCTACTTAAAGATCTAACCCTTCGAGAGCTACAATAAGCTCATTACTAGGACGAATGTCTAAAGCGGTAGTAGGTTCGTATCAAATTTGGTTAGGCAGGGAGGGGAACTTATGGGTAGTGAAGGTGAGTGTTGATGTACATTAACAAAAGCCCCTAATAAACCTACACTTGGGTCGCAAGTCCCAGGCACTGTCCCGAGTTCCCAACGCAGCAACGCGATGGACCTGGCACCCGCACGGAGAATCCATGGATAGCTAAGAATATCGTCTCTTATAATAAACATCGTTCAATCAAATTTACAATTAAACAAAACATTATCTAATCTAACCCCCCAGACACAATGAGAAGTCGATCGATTACCTCCAAGTTGAACCATCAGCTCAATCTAAGTATTCTATCATTAAAAATGTACCCCATGCCAGGAATTCTTACACCCTGGCTGCCTTTACGAAAGGTACTTTGATAGGTCTTTTTACAGGAGCCGAAAGCTCGCGTGACAAGGAAATGCGCAGGCACGCTAAGGAGGAACTATTGTTGAACACGCAAACAAAAATGGAATTTTCCAAACTCACATTACACAGTAATGTATTTTATTTTTAATGAAAGAAGCACACGAGCAGCAAAAGACGCGCATTTAACACGATTGGCAAGGTCAATAAATGCAATGCCATCGGCAAGGATTCTCCTTCGACTGTTTGAAGAAAGTCCAATTGCGTTTGTATCCATACAAACGCATACAATCTGCTAAAATGAATCAATAGGGCACAAAAAATGCATTCATGAAAATCGTCTCGTCAGTCAACGCATAAAAAAATGTTGTGTGAAGAGGTACAAAAATTAAAAAGGTTTCAAAGCTGCAATACGAATCTCTTTGTAAATAGACTTTACTGAGTGACAGAGACACTATAAATAGTTACGACCACAGGTTACGACAGTTTATGAAAATATTATGTATAATATTGGGTGGATTATCGGTAATCTCACCGTGGTGTTTTTTTGCGATATTCAAGACGTTCCCCTGAAAGGGTGTATTAGGTATTACGATGTTCTATAACGCTATCGAAGAGCCACCTGTGCCACCTTTATAATAGTTTATAATCAAGAAAAACTGCCCGAAATTCTGCCTTGTTTGGATTTCGCACTGAGTGAACGCAATACTTTATATTCATCCTATCTCATCGCTATAAACCTACACAATAAGTGCCGTCATAGCACCCAAATTTGAAGTTACCCCATTACATGTACAAGGTCCCATTTCTGATTACATTGGTAACAGTTGGTATACAATCGTATATTTTTCATTTGTATTTATTGCGCTAAAATTAATGATTAAGATATTATTGTATTAGCACCTAATAAAAGCCCACATTTGATCTAAATGCTACAAAATGGTTAGTGTATAGAATAATCATACAAAACACACACACACAAATACAAAAATTACTTTACATCCATACGCAGACTCATTTTTAAATAGAGTATAATTTAAATACAGTAATTCATACTTAGAAAACATTTTTTGCAAATACATTGGCTTTTAATATTTCTGAGAAACAGTTTTTCAGCTGTTCTTATCGGGCCTTTGTTTGCCATCAAACAAGGTGAAGTGAGAGGCGCACACTTGATATAAGGACTTCTTCCTGTTGATTAGAATCGTTAGACAAAGGAAGACTCTTGACGACTCATCTTTTTAGTTTATTTGAAAACAAAGGGTTGTTCACTTTTCAGCAGTCTATTGAATTACACTCAGTGACTTTTATTTTGCTCTATAAAACAAATTAAACAAATATACTAAACTCTTCAAATCGATTAAGATAGGAAAAATATTGAATCGGTCCAGGCGGGGTTCGAACCCGTGAACAGGGGAAATGATCTGACCACTGAGCCACCGGACTTTGAATAGTAAACATCCAAAATGCTTTAAAATATCATTCAAATATTAAACTCTCTTCATCCCAGCACCTATTCTATTCATCTAATCGCACCCAAAACTCGCACACAGTGACACGGGGCGTCTCGCTACTCCTTTGTTCAATTTGTTTCGACTTTTATGAGAGCAACTGCTGATAACCCTTAAAGGAAAGCCTGTACTAGAGACTCTTCCGGTAAGTCAGCAGGTGTATACCGGCATAACTAACTTTTAAACTCTCGCGTTCCACGATATATAATTTACGAAACGGGAATTAACGCGATCATGGTATAGGTACTTACATACCTTTGATTGCCTGACGTTTCGACCAGGTTACACCGGCCGTGGTCACAGGCTGACTGGCTCAGCAGTGGACGCCCGCCGTCTTCGAATCCGTGAGGTGGTAGGTTCTTCATCTACCCGCACATTTTCAATATTTTCTTGTCGCCATGTACCGTCACATACCACACTCACAGTGTCCCTATTACATAAGCAAACTGTCCGGTGTCTATCCGACTGCGTAGAAAAGCCAGGTTGCATGTTTTTCATCACTGGATTCCATGTTGCAGATAATTTAAAACCATCTTCCCGATTGAAATTTTTATGTTTTTTTATTTCAATCGCTTCACGTACAGCTCTTGAGTAAAAGTGACGTGGAAAGAAAGTGAAGAGGACTTGCGTATGGTGAAATTCAATCCAGTGATTGGTACCTGGTCGAAACGTCAGGCAATCAAAGGTATGTAAGTACCTATACCATGATCGCGTTAATTCCCGTTTCGTAAATTATGTATACCGGCATGCTGAAAATGGCTGATGAGGCTATTATTCTGTCTGAAATCTCCTCGGAAACCCAAAAGCCGGACCAAACCGACCGAACAGACTAAAACGTACGCCGTCTGTGGGTCGTAGTGCAAAGCCGAAGGTGCCCTCGCACCCCGGCCGATCCAGGGCCGTCTCCTTCGATCTGGCCCTCCTCGGGTGGGGGGAACCCGAAGTCCCCAACTCGTCTCCGGGTTAACTTATTCCTTATATACTCCCAAAACTCTTAAATCTAGCTAACTTTGTTTAAAACGAAAAAGCTGAGGTATAACTTTTTTCGAAAACATAATTTTGCCGAGAATTTGGTCGACGATAGATCAAGTTAACTATCGCTAGATATAATGTTCTTCAAATTCAATCTATCAATCAACTACGCCGTTCATTGCTGGATATAGGCCTCTCCCAATGTGAGAAGGCTTTATTCGATTAATTGCCGCGTGTTCAAGTCCCTTACGTTAAAGCTATAACTAGCTAGCTAACTATATAATCTCGTCATTATTAGCTATCTCATCTAATGTACTCACCATTCGTCCTCTGCGGATCAATCTGCGCGTGCAGTATAGAGAAGCCGGGTGCAATGATGGCAGGTAGCGTGCGCGAGCGCAGTAGCGGAGGTGGCATGCGCCGGCCGCCTCCGCTACCGCCCAACGCCTCCGCCGCCGCCGCCGCGGCCGCCGCAGCACTGCAAAAAAGCAGTTTTGATTTACTCATCATCATCATTATCAATTCATATATGATTTTAGATTGACATGGTCATTTACATTAAAATTAAAAGTTATAAACGGGATATTTACCATGTTTATTATCTTTTACGAGAATCCGATATTTCGGCACTGTTACAAGTGCCATGATCACGGATATGAAGATATTAAACATGGTAAATATCCCGTTTATAATTTTAATTATCAATTCATTCATTATTATGCCTTGTTTCTCGGCAGCTGCTGCGTGGTTCCTAGTATAATAGAATATGGGCCACCGCATTTCTTCCCATGCAGTGTTGTAGGTATAAGGTGAAGTAATACTACATGCGTCGGCAGTTATCTTATGTGTTTGACTTATGGATCATACCTTAAAGGATAGGGCTGTTTAATATCAGATTAGTACTACTTAATATACAACCCAGACTTAGCCTCAGAGGCATGGTTCGCGTCAACATATTGCCTGCAAAACGGCAATAGGTACATCCTCTATTACGTGGAACTGAATACAATGAATAGTGAAATGTGAGTGTTTTTTTTAAATTATTATTTAGATTTATTAAACTTGACACACATTACATAATAATGGGCTTAACATGCGAAAGTTTTAGTATAGGTTATAATTATAAGTGTTATATACACCTCTGCCTAATAAAGGTGTGTGTTTTTATGGTTACATCCAAAGTTCAGACCATGGAAGTCGAGAGCCACTTCCACGTTTTCTCTTGATTGAGATCATCATGGCTATTTAAGGACAGTGACTGCAATTGACCTCCAAATCCCGGAAGTATGCCTGCGCCAGAATCTCTTCCATCAATCAACAGTTGAACCGGCTAGGAAATGAGTTTGGTTAGGGTCCCATCTATCTTGTTATCCCCGTAGATCTGGAGCCCCAAATACACCATAGTTAACTCATCATTCCCTGAACCTTAGACATCTGCGCTCGATTTTTAATCTATCTGTGATGCAGGTAAAATTTGATGTTCCTCGTGAAGCTACTGCCATCAAAATAATAGTTAACTTTTTATGGGTTGACCACATTCAAGGTCACTTCGAACACAGATTTACTGACTAAAATATCACAACCTAATCAAAAATCGGCGTAAAATACCTACTCTTTATATGGCAAAGACTCCGGATATGTGTGTGAATACACACTTATTATTTGTATACTTTTATGCTTTAAAACAAAATGCTTTGAAGATTTTATGACATAAAAGTTTAATGACGCCACCGTGATCAAACGTTCGCACTCAACGTTACATTATTGGAGTTATTAAAAGCATATTCCATGTGACAATAAATATTTCTATATTTAAAATGTTGGAGCTAATAGAAATTCACTTCAAAGATCTTCGAAAATTAACTTTACGCCATATAACAATTAATATACCGTTTAATATTTTGTTTTTAAACGTCTTATGTCGTTTCGAATACTTATCACTGTAGCGCGACGACGTTAATAGGTATACGTTGTTTTTGTCATGGCGCCGCACACAATGACATTATTTGAGTTTTTTCAAATTGTCCGATATCGGTGTCGGCTTCGATATTCGAAATGAGTATCCGTCTTTCAAATTGTTGGGCCCGAAAAAGGCTATCGGAGACAAAACCCTTGTGATGGCCCGGATCGAATGATTGAATGTGAGAGGGTACCCTTTCGGCCTAGTCACAGAATACCACAGTAGCTAATTAAGCAGGTGGAGATATTATGTGGGGCTCGAACCGCCTTCAATTTTCACGCAGAGTCTAAACAGCGCTTACAAGAGACTTTCGACCATAATGATATTTTTCTTTTTTCTGCTGATCACGAACAAGAAAAAGAAAGAAGACACTATGTCATATCAATGAAGTCGAAAATTGCTTGCACTTTTTTCACGCGGATTTTTCATCTCTAGCATCCATAACTAGTCTGTGCTATCGAGCAAATTACCGAATCGGACTGATTTTATCCGATATATTATGTGAAAACAGCACATGGTGTCGGCTATCGCATGTCGGCTATCTTTGTCAGATATCGGATAGTGTGAAAACGCTCTTATAATAAAATTGTGGAAGCATTTAACACAAATTCTAAATGTCAGTAAAGTTTTCTACGTCTATTTGATACGTTGACGTTAATAGGGTTATACTTCAAAGTTCATCATAATCTTAATGTTACGCGGTATAACGGTAGAAGTTATTCTGTCGTATAATTTTAAAGGACGTCATGATACGTCCTGTTTTATTAAGATTATTATTTTAGCACCGAGGAAAGTGTTAAAGGCTTTGATGAAAACCGCGTATAATAAAATACGTAAATTTCGTATACTTTAAAATACATAGTTATAGCGGTATAGAAGTTAAAATGTACCTACAGTACCGTTTTTGGCATATTTTCTATGTGTAGCTTCTTCTTTCTTCCTTCTTCCCTGGGCTTCACTTCGCTGGAGCCAACGATGAGTTTGTCTCTACACTACAGACTCGAGCACTAAAACTGTACGGTATTTCATGTCGTAGTTCTGTATAGCCGGAAAATCTATGTATGGTATTGATACGTATTTGGGTGTTTATAACAGTCGTCAACGCCTGTCAATCCCATACATTGATCAATCTATTCTATTCCGTTTCTTCGCATCAATGTCGTTGTGGAGAAGCTTTTGACCGACTTGGACACCATGGCCTGTCGTGCTGCAGGAGCGCTGGGCGAATTCCACGGCACGCCAGCCTCAACGACATAATCCGCCGTGCTCTTGTCATCACCGGTGTGCCAGCTGTACTTGAACCATACGGTTTGACGCGCGACGATGACAAGAGACCGGATGGTATGTCATTAATGCCATGGAAAATGGGTAGGACCTGGTGTGGCTGCCTGTGCCGGTGCTGCTGCAGCTTCTACAGAAGCTCTTAAGTGGCGAAAATACTCCAATCCTCTCATACTCCAAAAGAATTTGTACCGTTTGGAGTCGAAACGTTTGGGCATTGGGGTTCGAGCACCCGCAATCTCTTCAGATTGTGAAATGTATGGTCGCCGCTTCTCGTGACCAGAAGGCTGGTCTCTTTTTAGGTCAGAGATTAAAGATTGTCATACAACGGGGCAATGCTGTCAGTCTTCTGAGAACGATACCACAAGAGGAATACGATGCGGAGGAATTCCACGATGCATTTTAATTTTAAACTATAGCTTTAGTTTTGATTTTTTTGCTATTGTGTATATAGTAACCATATTTATTTTATTTTATTTAAAGTTAGTTATGATATTGTAATGCTTTTAACTGAATAAATAACTTTGGTTAACTAAAAACCAAAAAAAAAAACCAATTGTTGCCAATAGGGGCTGGTATGCCTTAGAATAGATATCTCGAAGACCCTGACCAGACTTGGCTACCAACATAGGCTCAGTGTTGTTGGAGATCAAAATCTCCCCGTAACCCGTACGGGACATTCTCAGAAATATTTAAAAAAAAAATGTACTTCTTTCCTGTTGATATTTTTTTTTAATATCACGCAAGAAACCACGAAATAAGACCATTATTAAGTACTTAAATATTAATGCGCACCATTATTTTAATCTCCTCTGTCAGTTACTTCCTAATAAGAGGTTTTAACGAGTAAACGAGGGGCTGAAGAATATTATAATGCCTCAGGAATCCGATATTGTAAAATAATAAAATATTCTAGGATATTTTATATAGACCTGACAACCTCTCTGACGTGGAGGTAGTGAACGCGGCAGCTACGCAGAGGGATCGGCTTTGATCCCTGCTCAGTGCAAACATTAGTATGCGTAAATATGGATCCCACCAATAACATTTTAATGTAAAAAATTTGCCAAGACGAGTTTACGCAGCTTACCCTGTGAAAAAGTTATCAGATCTCGAATAAAGCCAAGCTCTAAAGACTGCACGCTCTAAACCTAAGGTGTAGTGTAGAGCTTGTAGGTTTCATTTATTTTTGTAAGTTGGTTTAAAAATTAGTTTTTTTTATTATTATATTAATTTATTATATTTTAATTAATTTTGACTTATGTAGCACAAACTGTAGTGCAAGTCTCATATACAAACTTCCACCGTAGTAAGTAATATGTGCTTCCACCTCCTATTCCCAGGGGATAGGTTAGGTTAGATTTTTTAATATTTTTGTTGTCTTTGTAGTAATATTAGCTTACATACCAAATTTCAGCTTTCTAGGACTTCAGGAAGTACCCTAACAATTTTGATGATCAGTGAGCGATGAGTCAGTGACGAAATTAAGGGTTTTGAGACATTAATAAAATCTAAAGTATAATAGTTACGACATTCAAACTTACTATGTTTAATGATTGTATACCGATAGCATTCTATCTTGAAAATTTTAACTATTTGACATCATCCAAAGCAAAGTTATGAGAATTAAAAAAAACGACAAAGCGTTTCAAGAAAACGTAGGTAGTGCCCTTGCGCTTCGCTGGGGTCGTCTTGGCGGGGGCACTGCCGTGTCCCCAGAAATTCGCATGGGTCTGGTCGTGCCTCGGAGAGCACGTTAAGCCGTCAGTCCCAGTTGCCATACGATACCGGACGGCCTTACGATTGAGAGGTCCCGGGATCGAATCCTGGCCATTACATTACCGACGTGAACTCACTCCAACATGAGTAATTTACCTTAGTTGGAGAAGTTAGAGGGAATATTAGTAATTTCGATAGTAATGCTAATATTCTTATAAAAAATATATTCATAAAGTCACCCCACAGAAACTCTCTGTTTTGGCAGAGTCGGCAGCACGAGTGTGACTCCCTGTTGCACACGTCTATACATATGTCACAGTAAACCACTTCCCATCAGGTGGGCTGTGTGCTTGTCTGTCTATAAAAAAGGCAAATAAGGTGTACAAATACTTGCACCGAGCAAAAATCGAACCCGTAACCTCTGACTTAGCAGGTGACGACCGCCAACCGCTACACCACGCGCCCTATAAGGCTTCAAATTGGCTCTTAGCATAATACATTAACCAGCTACCAATTTTATCCATTTAAGCACAGTGTACTAATTGCCGACTAGGTATGATTTTTGACCATTAGCCGACAAGAGTTATTAATTCATATACAGTCAGCGTCAGAAATATCTTGACTACAAATTCTTAAAATGATCTTAAAACTAAGGTATTAAGAGCACATCAAACTGTTATATTGATTTAATTTGTATTATTTGCTGATTTAAAGGTATACTCAATATCAGAACTATCAGTCAACAGGAGGGAGAAGAAGGGGGGAAAATTAAGGCATTAACATCATTTTGAGTACCTACTTTTTTCATCAACATCGATCTGATGCTAACTGTATACTAGGACAGCCTCCGTGGCGTGGCGGTAGTGAACGCGACCGCTACGCAGGAGGCGCGGGTTCGATCCCCGCTCAGTGCAAATACATATATTTGTATGCATGAATTACTATAATATTCGGTTTCTGGGTCGTCTCAACCAATAGTACTATCTTAAGTTATTCTAAGAAGCTCATCTGTTCCACTAGATTAAACCTTTAGTTGTTAAATTTATGTGCATTTTTAGTTCTTGACGTATTGCCATGAGCTCAATGTTTACAGTCGAATATAGAACTGCCCTATCCCTTAGTCACCTACTACGATATCCACGGGAAGAGATATAGTGACCCGGGAACCAACACAGCTACAATAAAAGCGTTTTCACATTCATCCGATATCGGTTTTTGACGCCGATAGCCGACATCTTGTGCTGTTTTCACATTTTTCCGATAAAATTGGCCCGATACGGCCATTTGCTTAAAAAGCACGAGCAAATAGAGATGCTAAGTATGAAAAAAAGAAACAAAAGTGCAAGCAATTTTCGACCTTATTGACATAACATAGTATCGAGTTTTTTCTTGTATTCGTGATGACAGCGTCATCAAATAACGCGAAAAGACACGTAACTACGAAAATGTTAATGATATTTTGGTCGAAAATTGCTTGCAGTCGCTGTTTTGGTCTCCTTGTGATCCGATATCGGGGCATCACAGTGGTGTTGGCTCCGATAACCGATATCGGGCCAGACAATGTAAAAGACAGATACATATCTCATTCGGACTTCCTCCATCTTCATCGGATATCGGATGAGTGTGTATTTTTCGTATCATCGTCAAAAACAGCCAGAACAAATGAAGAACTTGATATTTACAACGGGATATGAACAAAAGATGCTTGTTCCTTTTTTTGTGGTACCTTGATATTTGGCGTATAGACTAAAGGTTGCGAACAAATACGAACGAATACTAAACCTAAATCCAGTACCTACCTACAGATTACTATTACTAAGTTTATTTCAAATAAATATTATTGTTATCGAGACCAAATTTTAAAGTGTTCAATATTTAAATATGTATTCCAGAACATCTTGTATCCTCCTCAACCTGTATCTCAATTTATATCTAGATCTGAGGGTAGTTTGTATTCTGAATGATTGTTATTTTTATTTAGTTTAATTTATTTGGGACAAAAAACAGTTATGCCTTACAAAAATACTTAAGAACTAAGTTTACAAAATAAAAACGCACAACCCACACTATTTTCCACGAAATAATCCATGTGTTTTGAAAATACGGACGCGTAGTTCCACACACGTACTAAATAAACAAATTTTGTTTCGAGAAATCAACCCTTATAGAATGATACCCGATTAGTAATCATTTGTGAGAGATTCAGATACCATTTTCTTAAATTTATTCTCCGATAGCGCAAATATATCGAGTTCACCAAAATGTGAGTTGCAGGTGTCCGCTCCCTCGCGTTGTTCTAAATTTTTCTGTGTAAAACAATGTTATGAATGATGTTCGGGAATACCGGTCTAACTGTTGCCAGCGGCCCTGTTCCCGCCACTCATAAGAACAGATTCCAGTGATAAAAGTAGTCTGTCTGTTATTGCAATCTATAATCCAGTCTTGTTCCAAATTTCAGCCAGATCTGTCCAGACGACTTGCAACAAAATTAGTCAATCAAATGGTTGAACGGACCGAAGTTTCAATGTTTATTCATTATCTAATCAAATATTAAGCTTTGCAATTAATTATTTTGTATAAGAAAAGAAAAAGTCATTTGTTTTACTTTAGTAATATCATAATGATAATTTTCTACGTTTCATTCAAATTAAATAGAAAAACAAAGGTTGCTATATCGAAATCCGATTTCGATCTATTTCATTAATTGTATGACAACCCTTATAAAGATATACCGTAGCCTATTATTTCATAAAATTAATGTGGTCTCGTCCCTAGTATCATTTCATATGACATTGAACCTAATAAATAGTTTTAGTAACTTTAGATAGACACTTAAGTTATTTTAACTCTTGAAAAGGAGATAGACTCTTGACTTTTGCTTTGTATAATATTAAAGTTGCTAAGGTCATGTCTGTTCGTATAGGTATTGTCTTTCTGATGTAATACCCTACGGTTCTTCATGTTGCTTTGTATTTTGGGACAAGAGAAATCCACGCGGTGTTTGAAGAGAACTTTGATTGCGCGATGCAGGTGCGGTAGTACTGTGGTTGAATGGTACTACTATTATAAATATGAATGTTTGTTAGATTGAATGTATGTTTGTCACTGTGGATATTTGTTACTCTTGGTAGTGACAACGATTGAACAGATGATTGGGATGAATTTTGGCAAAGTGATAGATTCGGCATCTTCCGAGCTTTTACCCAACTCAGGGTCGGTTTTCGTCTATCTATTCAATCAAACTTGGACATGTGATTACTTGTACATTGTACTTACTTTATATTAATGCCTGATATCTCCTGTATGTTTGTCAAATGCCCTATAGTAATGCAATCTCGGTTGGATTGCGATCAAGGGTCAGCAAGTGCATAGCCGGGCAGGAGGGATTGTGGTCGCAGCACTCGTGGGGCCAATGGGCGTCACGCGGTGCTGCGACGGCAATCCTCTTTTGATGAGGCCGTCAACCTGAGTGCCACCATGTTAACATGGTACGTGTATATAATGGTGACTCTCTTTCCTGAGACTTAACCTTCAGCTTACCATCAGGCGAGCTGAAGTCAAAATGACGTATCCTATATACTCATATATAAAAAATATGGGAACATTTTGTTCCTTGTTTGAAGTCGTCAGTTCAATATTCACTCTCAATCTAAATTTCTATGAAAATAGTATAATAATTGTTTATTCGTGTTCTAAAATCCGCGTTATGCTTAGGTTGGATTCATACAACTATATGTAACACGTCTCAAAATATTATTACCATATTATATTTGTATTCAAATTACTTAACATCCAGTGAACCGAGCCAAAAACAGCATTATAAGCAGCGTACCAACTGATATAGCTCCATTACACACGGATATAACACCCTGTACCTACATCATATTATCACAATACAAAAAGCCGGTATAATCATAAAGGTGATCAGGGAAACTCTCTTGTACGGTGAAAATGACAGCCTTAAATGTGAAAAGATAAACAATAAGTACTGTGCGAAAAATGGAAGCTTTGTTAAAAGAAATAATTAACCCATTGAAGAACTTTTTGTGCCGGAATTGTCTTTCCTTTATTGCATACTTATTCTGAACCGAGAAGGACGTTGCTTTGATTGTCTTTGTAATCTTCCTTGCTTTTATTCCTTTTATTTTTAGTACAATATCATAAAAGTTTAATACACTGTGTACACATAGCTTAAGAAATAAGTATGGTGTAGGTGTTTTTGGTACTTATTTTAGGAGAATTGAACAATATTTTTTTACATTAAAATTGAATACAACCCAAGCTAAATTTGTTGCAAAGCTCAAAATTTGGGACAGCAAGAAAAAAAATCATCAACTTTTCGCAATTTTGAAAACAAGTTATAGAGGAAAGAAGGCAACCCTATAAACGTGCATTCGTCCTTACAAAATTGTTCAATTTTTGCAATTTTACGCCCTATAACATAGATTATTGAATCAAAATTCGGATGGCAGGAGACGATGATTTCCACCGCGAGGCCCGCACAGTCGTAAAACTAGTTTATATGTATACGAATATTTAAATTGCGAAACATGTCTGTTTTGTTGATTCTGTAAGTAGTTTTCGTTGCATGTTTTGAATGAACGAGCTTTCTTTCTTCGTTCTCCCTGTAGTGCTAGTTTGTTGTACTCTCATAATAATTAAGTAACCAACACAACAGGAGTACTGAGTAGCGTTTTACAAATAACAAAACGGTCTCCCGTACTAAAAGCGTTTTCTTCTCTCTCTTTTTCGATAGGTTCAAGTATAAAAACTGGAAAAGAACAAGTGCCTTATTCAATATATGTAAATTTGAATTGACAAACTTTAGTCTGCTATTTTAGTTAATTAAAATAAAAAAAAATATAGTGATACATAGCCATTTTGTTCTTCCTCATATTGTTTTAACAGAAGCCAGGTGCTTCTTCAGACTTCAGAGCTCCTGTATAGAAAGTTCAAATTACCTTGCCGATTATCAAGATAATGATTATCATATCAGCCACACATTGTCCACGGTTGAAAATAGGCCTCTCTATGGACTTCCAGAACGACCGATCTAAAGCAGCCCAATCAATTTAAAAAAATGTCACACCAAGAAGAAAAAGATATTATAGAAATAATTTTAACAATGGTAGGTTGGAAATTACCATTTGATAAAAAATCAAAATCAGCTATTTAGGTATTCTATTTGCATTCAATTCATTCATTTAGTTGTACATTGATACATGCACTTCACATAGTGGATTTATGGTGATGACAGAAGGATTTAGGATGATGTCAGAAGTTATTGATATTCACATTCATAAACATAAATAAAGCAGGATCATTTTAAATTCAACTTTATTACTATAAGTATTAAAGAGCATTCATAATACCATTTCATATTACGGCTTGAGGAAGCGCTTGAGGTATAGCTTGAGGCACAGCTTGGGGAATAGCTTGAGGAACAGCTTGTGGAATTGCTTGAGGAATTGCTTGTGGAATTACTTGAGGAATTGCTTGTGGAATTACTTGAGGAATCATTGGCGGAATAGCCTGTGGTGTTAATTGTGGCGAGCGCAGTTGTCCAGGAAATCCCACAGGGAGTTGGTTTACTCCAGGAACTAGGCTAGCAAGAGGAGCAGGATTCTCATTGATAGGTCCTTGAGTTGAAAAAGTAGTAGGAATAAGAAGATCAGATATTGTGACGGCATTGGTTAGAGTTATTCCAGCTATAGATGACTTGTCAGCGTTTGTTTCAACTGGAGTTGTCGTTTCGATGCCTTCCTCAATTTTCGACTCGTTATTGCCTTGTCTAGTCGCGTCTGATAATCGTGAATTTTTGTTAACACAATCCAATAAGCTCCGGTCTTAAACAAATCATTATAAATAAAATATTAAATCATCAGAATAAACATGACGTGAATTCGCAGTTATACTGGAAAAAGCGGGCCCCAGACGCCGAGGTGAAAACTTTGGATGCGACTGGGATTAGCACTAGGTTGAAAAAGAAGGAATGACGAGAGTGAAGATAATATTGAAAGACAAATAAAAAGACTGTCAGTTAAGTTATTGTAGTTGTAAGCAGTTGGAGTTACATTTGAACATGCCGAGTAAGCTCGAGGCAGTCAGGATGGTACTGTGAATAGGAGATGACCGAGACCAGAAAACGATCGAGCTATTGTGGTGAAAGGATTGCTCAGCTTGGACTCTGTGATACACATGGACTACTGATGACTAAGTATATGTGCGGGCAACAGAAAATGTCAAAATGTCATGGCTACTCTGGATATTTTAACTCGAAGAAGAAGAACAGTGTCTTTAATTGAATAAAAGCTAGTTAGGTTAGAAAATTATTTAGCCCTTACCGACAAAAAGATTGCTCAGACCCGGAATGAATACGGCACTATCACCAACTCCCAATTCCATGTTTGCTTGACCAATATTGGATATTCCAGTTGAGTTAATATTGATCACTCCTTTGCCTACAATTGCACTATACGTTAATGAGTGATGTTAATAAGCCAGATGGACAGACGATCAGGAAAAGGTGGCAGTAACAGACTAGATTCACATCATCATAGACATCTAGATGTGTAACCACAGTAAGATATTCTCGTATTGTGCTTGGGAACACAACTTTACAATTTTTTCATTGGCATTGGTGATCGTTTAGTCGTCGTCGAACTTCTTAATGAATGTCATTGGGTAAAATATAAACACCCTACTTAGTTGAATACAATTTCCTTCATTGGTTAAAACCGACCTCAGTCGTACGTAACCATCATTGCCACTCAATTAAGCGACAGTGAAATAAATTGTACATTTCCAAGTTAAGCGCGCGAGAAGCACGGAAATCAACCAATCATATGGGCGATTGGATATGAGACTTGGATTCAACCAATGTTATCAGTTGATTTCTGAGGCTTGTTTCTTGTTTTCGCTCGTAGTACATTACAAATCTGTAAACCGATACTTCTGCTGAGTGACAGATGAGGCTCTAACGCAGGTATTCATCTCCAGGTTTTAAGGTCAAACTATGGGAAAGTTACCTAAATTCCGCAGTGGAATTTTACCCACCACATTTGGAAATATATTCTAAGGGTAAAAGTAGCCTGAGATGTAATATTCCAGGTTAACGTATCCTTATTAAAAAACTATCCGAGATATCCATTCCAGCAGTTTGGCGTGACTGAGTAGGTGATATACAAACATTTCCGTACACTTTCACATTTATCATATGAAACGCAACAAGGGTTTCAAAGTGAATGGCACTCATGAGGTTTCATAACCTAATAATATAATTACCGGAATTGCCGTAATTGAGTTTCAAACCCGCTTCTCCAACAGCACTAATTCCGTTTATTACCACTTTGACGTCCACGTTTTTGAGCATACTCTCACATTTCTCACGTACGGCATCAATATGGCTTTTTTGGTCGAGAGCTTTCTTCTTCTTTTTATCTCTTACTTCTTTCAATTTAGATTCTAGCTGTAATACCATTATTATTATATTAAACAAAACCTTACAGATGTTGATAAAAAAAATGATGACGGTGAAAGAAATTTTTGAAGCGGAGGTGGGATCTAGTAGCCAATTTGTCAAACTTGCGAACGAAAGATCACTGATTCAAGCTACGGCTATTCCTATACAGATATCATCAAAAGAATCTGTGCTTGATGACTGATGTGGTCCCTTGATCATCACAAGCAATTCAGCTAAGCTGAAGTGGTTAAAAGGAATACTATACGTAGTTTAGCAGACACTCGTATCGTTTCCTTAGGAAATCGTCTTTTCATATTTGCAAGAAACTAGCCAATTCTCTAACCATATTTACTCTTTCGTGACTACTTAAAAGATTAAGTAACTAGTTCAATTAAATTTATCATCATATCGTGAAAATTGTACTTATGCCGTCTAAAAGTCAATTTCGACATTTATTACAATTACAACATTGTTTTGCAAATGTTCGGTGATATGTTATCCTCTTGGTAATTCAAGCTTACGAAAAGCGAATCCAATCTAAAAGGTAAATAGCCTTATACATATGTGAAAACTCAGTCCCATCTAAAGCCCAAAGGCATCAGCAGGTAATTGATTTGTTCCGAAGTTCGCGCATTGAGGGGTGAGAATGAGATATTTACGTATGTATCGTAAAGTATCAATTTGCCCTAATACCAAATTCGACTAGACTGGTTCCTTGATTTTAATTCAATACATTCTGTATTAAAAAAACCACCAAGTGTGAGTTGGAGTCGCGCACAAAGAGTTCAGTGCCATTAAATTTCCTTTTTTGTTTTTAGTATTTGTCGTGGTTCCCGGCAGAGTAGAATTTGGTCCACTCCTTCTCTTCCCATGTGGTATCATACAAGGCGACTAAGGGATAGGGCTGATTAACTTTATCATCAGATAGATATGTACAGCCCAGGCTCAGCCTCAGATGCATGACTCGAGTTAATAATAGTGCCCGGAATACGGCAATAGGCTATTAGACAAATTGGTGAAATATGGGTGTTGATTCACCTCTGCCTAACCCTCCGGGGATAAAGGCGTAATTATATGTATGTTATAGCGGCAATAGAAATAAATATAAAAAATAAAAGGTATACGGTCTAATTATTACGGTTCATGGTGATACGGCCTGGTAACAGACATGCATACAGCGGCACGAAGGGTACCGTACCATTACGGTGCCAAACAGACAGTGGAGTCTGAGTAAATGTACTCAATAATATGATGGGAAAACATAGGGACGGACACCCTAGAGGCACAAGCCTTTGAGGATCTGAAGGTGGGACAGATCGTAAGATTCTGCAAAGAAACAGGTAGGTTCGACGGAACGCCGTGATTGCTGGACGCCTCTTGGCCTCCAAATGGGAGGAATAGCGGAATTGGGTGAAATGAGGCAAGGGCATATCACCCGTCCGGTCTACGACGTCATCCGCTGGAAGTAAGTAAGTAAGTAAATAAGTTGGGTACGGAATCCTAAAAAATATTGTAAACTAGCGATGCGCCCTGGCTTCGCACAGGTCGTAAAAACGTTCCCGTGGAAATCGAAAATAGCCTTTGTTACTCAGGCTGAATGTTGCTTTCCAATGGTGCAAGCGTTTTTGAAATCGAAACAGTCGTTTTTGAGTTTATTCATTACAAACATACAAATCTTTCCTCTTTATAATAGTAGTTTAGATCTAGATGTAGATATAGAAAATTGCGGTCTTTATTTAGATAGTTTCGATAGATACTTTTTCTTCATATTGACTTTGAAATACGTACCATGTCTAATAATACATCTTTTTGTTCTAAAAACGCTTCATCGACTATATTGCTTCTCCTTTTTGGATCAAGGATTGATGAGGGATTATGTGCAGTTTTATTAGCTGCACTGTCTTCAAAAATTGCCACCATCTAGAACCATTTCTTTTTCATTTAAAGTAATATTATGTGATTATAGATTGGATCGTGGAAACGTTTTGCAGTCAGCGTCAGAACTATCTTGACTGCGAAGTCTCAAATTGTCTTAATACTAAAATATTAAGAGCAAATCAATTTTTTTTATTAATTTAAATTATATAATTGCCCGAACTAAAGATGTGTACCAAATATCAATCATCAAATTCCTATAGTCCCGGGTTCTTTAAGCGGGGTGTGAAAAAGCATCTGATTAGGCCGTCAAGCTGAGTGCCACCATTGTTAACATGGCACATGTATATATAATGGTGGCCCTCTTTCCTGAGACTTTGCCTTCAGGTTACCATCAGGCGAGGTTAAGATAAATTGAGGTGTCCTATATTAAAAAAAATCAGAACAATCATTCAACAGGATATTATAGGGGGGGAATCAAGGTCTTAAGATCATTTTGAGTACTTTGTTCATCAAGTTCGATCTGATGCTGACTGTATAATGTTACTACTTATTACTAAAAGGAAGTCTTCCAGCAGATCGGAAAGAAAAACCATATTAAAATTATATACGAGTATATTTTGAGTTTTATATTTTACGAGTATATTTTTCAGTTGTACAGTCAGTATCATTAAAATGTTACTAACAAAAGTACTCAAAATAATCCAAATCCCAAAATCCCAATTTTATATTGGTTATTAGAGTACTCAAATAGTTGTAAGTATCCAGAGTGTTCCAAATATCTTAACAATCGATCTTCCAGAATAATGTCAGTTAGTAGAGTATTCATATTCATATACACAATCATGCCGGTTTTTTTTTTTTTTTTACGTGCGGGAAATCCTTACGGATACCCACCCCTCCGGAGCCGAAGGGGTAGGTTATGTCGGACTCGAACCGACTAAACCGCACGCCGTCTGTGGGTCGATGTGCTAGGCCGGAGGTGAGGTTGTCTTTTGACATATCCCTCGCACCCCGGCTGACCCAGGGCCATTCCTCTCGGTCTGGCCCTCCTCGGGAGGGGGGACCACGCGGTCCCCGACTCGCCCCCGGTGTAGGGGGGGCGCGCATCATCCTACGATGCGCGCCGCCGCCGTGGCCTGCTTCTGCTAGGGTGACGAGCGGCTCCACCCGTCACCCTCAGGCCCGCGCTCATGGGGGGCGGAGGTCGGTTTGCGCCCTCCGACGCCCGAGCCGCCTTCGAACGCGGCCAGCGATGTCCGCGAGTCTTTCTCGCTCGCTGCGCCGCGCCCGCTCTGCTGTCTCCTTCACGAGCATGACCTGCTCGCAGAAGGAGGCGCTGGCCGCCCACGCATCCGCGCAGCGGACCATCGCCGCGAGCAGGGTGGAGAGCGTGAGCACTCTCACCCCCAGGGCCGTCACAAGCTCCCGCCTCGGCGCTTCAAACGTCGGACACTCGGTGAGCGTGTGCAGCCCCGAGTCCACGCTCGCGTCGCAGTGATGGCACTCGGGCGTTGGCTCTATGCCCATCAGATGCAGGTACCGCCCGAAGTTACCGTGTCCGGTAATGACCTGCGTCTGACGGTACGAGAGGCCACCGTGTGGCCTCTCTAGCCACTCCCCCATGATGGGTCTTACCGCCGCAATCACGGCGTGCCCTAATCACGCCGGTCAATGGTATCCAGTCAAGCATAATTTCAAAAAATCTAGACATTGTCATTTAATCGCATTTTGTATCCCTTTCTTACTTGTAAGGCCATCCCTTTCACACAGTGGTGGAATGATAAGGGATGGGTATATGAGTAAGAAAAAGATACAAAATGTGTCAATTGACAGTGTCTTGTATATTTTTTTACAGATGACAGTTGCATAAGCCATGACCTATCAACTTGCATTAATAAGAAAAGTATGAATGTCTAGATTTTTTGAAATTATATTTGAATGGATACCATCGACCGGCGTGATTGTGTTTATGAATATGAATACTCTATTAACTTATATAATACTAGAAGACCGATTGTTAAAATAGTTGGACCACTCTGGATACTTACAACTATTTGAGTACTCTAATAACCTATATAAAATTGGGATTTTGGTATTTGGATTATTTTGAGTACTTTTGATAGCGACATTTTAATGATGCTGACTGTACGACAACCACCAATTTAATTTTTCGAGGACCAAAACGATACCAATATATTATAATGTGTTCTTTCATTCTTTGTGTACCATACAATAAAGAGATTTTCATTCATTCATTCATTCAAAACAGCAGCATCCTAAGCATTGGGCATGTTGAAAGTGATAAAAAAACAGAATAAAGAATGTTTACGCGGCTCTACCAATATCCTTAATGCCACAAGCCATACTCAGCTGCAAATCAGCGCTACTGCTTTTGGCTTTTAGGATTTTATGGGAGAAACTACTGTCTGATCTCCCTGCCCCGAGAGAAAAGCCTGAACCAGAGTCTCCTTCGTCTATCAGCATTCCTTATTCCTACAGTCCCGGGTCATTCGGCTGCCGGGTTTGGAAAAGCATCTGATGAGGTCGTCAAACTGAGTGCCACCATTGTTAAAATGGTACGTGTATATAATGGCGACCCTCTTTTCTGAGACTTTGCCTTCAGCTTACCATCAGACGAGGAGAAGTCAAATTGACGTGTCCTATTTAAAAAAATGTATACTAGTTTGCAGGTGAGGTTGACTTGGTCTTGAATGTTTTGGTGGAACCGATATATCGATTCTTTCAATTTTCTTAAAGAAGTTTATACCACAGGAGTACGCCAGTAAATGATTCGGAAATATATATAAGAGTATTGTCACTATCTAACTCATACTTCGTTATACTGTGGTGTTGTTACGTATATCACAAACAGTTATAATGTGTTTAAGTATCAGTATTATTGCCAAACGTTGCTATAATTACCGCAAGTTCGGGATAAATATAGCGTATATTAAAATTGAAGGTACTGTTAAGTCTAATTTGAAATTATTTCACGTTTCAAGTCCTTTTTGAAAAACATTACTTCAGTAGGGATGTAACTTTATGGGTTCCCTTTGACCTTTTCAAATTACGTAACTTATTCAGACGGTACTCTAGACCCTTCAAACACTAAATCTAAAAGGTTATTTTATTCCTGATGAAAGGATTTATTATCTTCTGGAACGATGATGATGATGAGGCATCAAAAAAGTTTGTAAAGTTGCGCTTTACTCTACTCGTGAAAATCAGAACTAAAGTTATCCAAATCAGTATATTATCACAGCGCAGTAATATGGTGCAGCTAAGATTGTATATTTAAGCCAACGATCGAAAGCTCTTGCGTACGAGTGAAGCCGCCTAATCAAGAGGATATATTTAAACGATATTTATTATATCGACGTGATATTTACACTAATTATTTATGTACTGTGTAATGTGTATTTACATAATTATTTACCCAGATCAGCGGGTACGCAGTTTGAACGGTCCAGGGGCCATTCAGCCGAAAATACAAGGGCTAGTTAGGCTGAACGGCCCAAAGCGAATACACACGGGCCGTTCGAACGTACGACCAAAAGGGTATTTAGTTTGAACGGCCCAAAGACGGGAAAATTTGGAAAAAAATCGCAGCAATGGAGTCTACCAGGTGCTTTCCTATTTATTTATTTTCATCTGTTAATCCCCGCAGTCCTCTAGCCACACTCGATACCAATAAATCTGTAACATTCATGCTAAATTGATTTTGATTTGCTATGAAACAATAGGCATTTGTCAGTTCCGATTAAATTCATTTTACGGATTCGTTGGTACTTTCATTACAATATGTTACCCTCCCAATCTTATTGCTCATTGCCAAATAACTGACAGACGGTATTTAGATATTCAAACTGCGCTCTGAATTCACAGCGGCTGAAGAACATCACCGATCCCAGGACAAAGAGTTTGCATGCGTGGGCTGGAACCCGCCTATGTGGATAAATATAAACACTTGGGTCCATTTTTTACACAGACGCAGAATTTCCGCTTTCTGGATGACAGCCGCTCTTGTAAAAGCCGAAATATACGACATCATGAAAAGGTGAAAATAACGTAAAAATAACGACGTAGTCAGCTTATTACAGATTCAGGAAACGATTATGAAGATATCTATAACCCGATAAGGAACCAAACTAAGTAACTGAAAACATCAAAACATTATTACAAAGTAACGAAAAGGTATTGAGCCATACCGGTTAAAACAAAATGGCCGAATTCCACACGTGTTAGTACTTACCAATAATGCGAATGCCAAATGCGTGAGCGCCATTTCGCGTTTTACTGTTAGCATGTAACAAACCAATAAGTCCGAGTGTTGCCAGGAGAAGAATTTGGTTTGCTCGTGGAATTAAGACATAAAAAATGTGACGTAAGCAATAGTTCCGATCGTATAGGCAATTATTACTTTATCGCAGTTGAAAACTATTTTCTTCGATATAATAAAACACAAAGAAAGAAATACAGAAAGAAAGAAACATTCATTTTGTGCAAATACTTTTTTCTCGTAGGTTTTGTTTGTGTATACTAATTTTACTAAATATTAGCCAGGACAGTCTCTGTCGCGTAGTGGTACTGAACGAGGGTTCGATCCCCGCACATCGAAAATATTTGTATGCATAAATATGGGTATTTGCATGGGTCTGGTCGTGCCGTTGGTTCCGGTTGCTGGTCTGGTCTAACTGCAATGCTTCGTTATCACCTTCTGTGGAGGTTTGATGGCAGTTGCTTCTCAGAAAATATCGAAGCTCGGCCAAACCCGCAGTTACACTGGTAAAGCGGACCCCGGACTCCAAGTTAAAAGCTTCGGGTGCGACTAGGATTAACGCTAAGATGAAGAGAAGACTAGGCAGGACAGTTTGAAGATGGACGACCATTCTTAAGATCCCTCCACAGAAAGCACGAGCTTTCAGTCCTCGGTTAACATACGAAAAAGTCGTTACGGGTAGTTGGAATCCTAAAAAGGTCGACTTGTCTAACTGCAGTTTTTTGATGTCACCAGTGAACTATGGAGGTAGTTGGTTAACAGAAAACATTGAATAACTGCAATATCACAGTTAGACTGAAAGCTTCACCTTATCTGACCCCAACCAAAAGTAGGTTTACTAATTTAAATGTACTATGCATACACTTCATATTTTTGGATTTAGAAGGTTTCTTCAGGGTCGATAGCACGAGTGTAACGCCATACGTTCATACGCTACGCTCTCCACCCTGCTCGCGGCGATGGTCCGCTGCGCGGATACGTGGGCGGCCAGCGCCTCTTTCTGCGAGCAGGTCATGCTCGCGAAGGATACAGCAGAGCGGGCGCGGCGCGATGAGCAAGAAAGGCTCGCTGACATCGCTGCACGCGCCCGAAGGCGGCTCAGGCGTCGAAGGGCGCAAACTGACCTCCGCCCCCCATGAGCACGGGCTTGAGGGTGACGGGTGGGCGAACCCTAGCAGAAGCAGGCCACGGCGGCGGCGCGCATCGTAGGACGATGCGCCCCTCCCCACACCGGGGTTGAGTCGGGGACCGCGTGGTCCCCCCTTCCCGAGGAGGGCCAGACCGAGAGGGATGGCCCTGGGTCAGCCGGGGTGCGAGGGATATGTCGCATGACAACCTCACCTTCGGCCTAGCACTACGACCCAGAGCCGGCGTGCGGTTTAGTCGGTTCGAGTCCGACATAACCTACCCCTCCGGCTCCGGAGGGGTGGGTATCCGAGGGGATTTCCCGCACGTAAAAAAAAAACAAACGTTCATACGCTACGGTAACCACTTTCCTTCATGTGCGCCGTGTGCTTGTCTACAACCTAAGTGAAATAAAAAAGTAGATTGGTCATTAACAAACCTTTACTGTTATAATTTACACAAATATAAATGCTAATTGCATATCTAAAATTTCCGCAATAACAGAAAATATATTTTCCATATTTAGATAGATAGATAACACTTTATTGTACACCATTTGATTTACAGTAGATACAAGTAGGTAGTAATAGCATGTATATGTTGTAGGATTGGCTACAATTTTGCTGGCTGACTTCTTCGCTGACCGACGACAAGCTGGGTGGTTTATAAAAAAATAACCACGAAGGCCTAATGCGGGAGCTTCGCTACGCTCCGCTCCCGCATTAGCCTTCTAACCTAACCTATCCGAGTCGCGAAACATTCTGTCGGTGGATCATTCGGCAGGGAAACGTTTGTCGGAGATATGTTTCAGACCGATGATACAATACTTGAAGTTAATCATCGGCAAACTAGGAACCAATTAGAAGTCAGCCAGCAAAATTGTAGCCAATCAGTGTTGAGCACATCAAATCTTACTATAGTAACGAGTATTTTCGCAAAAATCCTGACTTTGTCCAGTAAGATTTGATAATTTTTCGCCTATGTCTAATTATCCGCGTTTTCGCAAAACCCCTAGGATTTCCGCGAAGATTCGAAGTATCAAGTTATCCTACGACATATACATTGAATGTACAATGGGCGGCCTCAAATTTATAGTATTCCAACGACATGTAAGTAAATAAAAAATACTTGTGACATTATTAAACATGTAATGTTACGCGATTCAATGAAATATTCCTTTTAAAAAGCAGAATTACTGTTGAAAACGAAGTTTATTGTACGTTTTTTTAACAATAAACTTTGTTTTCAGCAGTTTTCCCATATGACATATGGGAACTGATAGTAATTGGCTAGATGCTTTTGCAACGATATGTAGAATGAGACTTCGAACGACAAGCTTCGGTCTCACTTAGCTTCCAAAAGCACAGATTAACAAGGCGATGTGTTTGCTACAACTGACTAAGTCGTTTAAAAGCAGTTGGAAGCCATAATAGCACGCACTATTAAATTACCAAATCAAACTAAGAATCAGCGACAAAATTACCCCAAATGTGTGTAAAATTTAAAAGCGTGCAACACTACACGTATGCAGTTTTACGACCAGTTTCAGAAATCGACGTGTGTATATAAATACAATTTAAGAGCATTTTATTGCTTACATTCGCATACTGAAATGCATTTGGATCAAAATAGGATTGCATGAAACGACACTTAACCGAGTATGATGCATTCGAGATCCTTAACCGACTATAAAGTTGGTTCTGTGATAAAGATAACATAATATTTTTTCATAATATTTTTTGTTTCTTCTTTATCCTAGCGTTAATCCCAATCGCATCCGAAGCTATCAACTTGGAACTGGGGTCCGCTTTTACCAGTCCAACCGCGGATTTGGCTGAACTTCAATATTTTCCGTGAAGCGACTGCCATCTGACCTCCACAACCCAAAGGCGATATCGATGCATTGCAGTTATACCAGTTGTTGGACTTTTAAGGGCTCCAACTACTCGTACCGATTGCCATAGATGTTTGTTTGCCAACCGGGACCGACGGCTTAACGTGCTTTCCGAGACACGAAGAGACCAATGCAAATACCCATTTTCATGCATACAAATATTTGCACTAAGCGCGGATCGAACCCGCGCCTCCTGCGTAGCGGCCGCCTTCACTACCAATGTAACAAGCTTATTTATCAAATTCTTAATTAGCGATGACCTATCAATTTAATTCTACCTCTGTACTTTAAGCATAAGAACATGAACGAGCTAAATCTGAGGGGGTAGACCGACCTCGCGGTAAGGGGTTATTCGAGGGGAAATCTCTTTCAAGCTAAGACAGAGATTGTAAGTTCGATATCTGCTCGTTCCAGCTCATTCATACTAATATTATAAATACGAAAGTAAGTCTGTCTGTCTATCTGTATGTTACGTTTTCACACATGAACTACAGAACCGATCTTGAGGAAATTTGGTATAGAGATACATTAGACCTTGAAAAACGACATATGTTTGGTACCGACATCCAAGCGGGCGAAGTACAGCTAGTTGCAAATATGTTTATTTTTTGCACTGATGTTGGGGATTTTTTTAAATGATTATGCTTGTTTCTTGAAAATGAATATACGTACCTAGTGATATTTGTATACCCATTAACCACAGTAGCTAGGCTAAATTGCTTGTATAAGGAGTGGATACTTGTTGTTACTCATAGCTGGTTATCACTGACAGCCTCTGTGGCGTAGCGGAAGTAAACGCGGAACGCAGGAGGCGCGGATTCGTTCCCCGCTCAGTGCAAATATTTATATGCATGAATATGGGCATTTGCATTGGTCTGGTCCGTGCTTTGGAGAGCACGTTAAGCCGTCGGTACCGGTTGCCATACGAACATCTATGGCAGTCGTTGCGGGTAATTGGAGCACTAAAAAAAGTATAAGAACTAACTGCAATGCTTCGATGTCACCTTTGGGTTGTGGAGTTTTCATGGCAGTCGCTTTACGGAAAATAATATGGAAACTCAGTTCATAGTCAAATCTGCAGTTGGACTGGTAAAGCTGACCCCAGACTCCAAGCTCAAAGCTTCGGATGCAACTGGGATTAACGCTGAGATGAAAAAGAAGACTCGTAGCTGGTTGTTGGTCCCGGCAGAGTAGAATTTGGGCCACCCCTTCTCTTCCCATGTGGTGTCGTACAAGGCGACTAAGGGATAGGGCTGATTAACATCAGACAGATATATACATCCCAGAATCAGCCTCAAATTCATGGCTCGAGTCAACAATAGTGCCCGGAATACGGCAATAAGGCTCACCCCCTATTACGTGGGACTGAATACAATGATTGGTGAAATGTGGGTGTTGATTCACCTCTGCCTAACCCTCCGGGGATAAAGGCGTGATTATATGTATGTATGTATGTAGCTGATTATCAAATATCAATTACGAAAGTGGAGAAACTTGTGATGAGGTCAGGTCGAAGAGATGAGAGCTACAGAGAGATGGCCCACAGAGAGCGTAAATTTTAGTCAGTTCGAGTCCTCCGTCCCTGGGCTGTATCCGTGGGGATTAATCTTTTTTTTTATACAACTGAGGTAGCAGACAAACGCACGGTCCACCGGATAGAAAGTGGTTACCGAGGCCCATGGGCGTGTGCAACACCAGAGGAGTCACACTCTTGCTGCCGACCCTGTAAACACAGAGAGTTTCTGTGCCGTCAACGCAGAAGACAAAGCAGGAATAGCCTTTGGTCTTCCCACTGACATACAGCAGAAAAACTCGTCAGCAAACTCTGGCTACCCTACTCACAGCCGGGAACACAACACGAATTCATTATGGCCGCGGTATTCTGTAGGGCTAGAACCCATTCTTCCCAGTCTAGCAGGAAAAGTATCTGAATTCCAGGCAACAGCTAGTTATTTTCTAATTTTCAATTAATTTTTCTAATCTATATTTGTATAAACATCGCGTTTCTGTTTAACCGTGAAGTTCAGCTGAACCAATATCATACAAATATCAATTTATTACAACTGTATCCCCTGCGTAGTCATAGCAGTATATTCCTGTATTACTTTAGTTATTCACGTCCAGTGGCTTGGCTGTTGTTAATTCTAGAATTATCGATATTTATGAGTGGAGGCAACCGGCCACTAAATAGGATTATTTTGACATTACTTAGGGTGCTATTTTGGTTGACATAACTTATGCAGTTTATGTTATTGGAGAGACTCAATATTCAAGACAGGATTTACACACAGAAACTCAGAACAGAATACAGATACACGGAAACTTTGTATTCGGCACAGAAACTCTCTTAGTCTGCACACAAACTCTGTGTTTACAGGGTCAGCAACACGAGTGTGACTCCCCTGGTATTGCACACGTCCATAGGCCACGGTAGCCACTTTCCATCAGGTGCACCGTGTGCTTATCTGCCACCTCAGTAGTATTAAAAAAACAGTTGGCCAACCATATAAGTATAGAACTTCTAATACAATTTTACGAAAACGTGTACACTTATATCCTTTGTCAACTGTACACACAGAAGAAAGGGGGTTTCTAAATTGAATATTTTGCCTACTGTTCTGGATAAGCGATATCCTTGCAGTCTACCGCCATTCTTATGGTTGAGTTGTAATTATCGTTATTTTGTGAAACGATCGACTGCTGAGTCGGAGGTGTCGGGTTCATATTTTCATCCCGGCTTTGGTAAATCAAGCCATATAATAATTAAGGGAACCCCTAACTTCAAGGAGAAGGCTTTGGATGCATCCGGGACTACCGCAAAGATGATAATTTCCTTATTTTGTCTGTACTTTGCTATTATGTTGGATACTACTAAAGAAAGAGCGAAGTTATTACTATCCCAAGTCTTCTAATATACTTAAAAGCTAATCAACCATTCCAATTCGTTCGACATAGTCATTGTTTTCTTGGAATAATTGCCGTTCATCCAGCACCCCAGGGTGAGTCACAGTAATGGGCGTGAGGGTGAAAATAGCCACAAAAAAGTTATGACTAAGACATTTCATTTCCAACCTAAATCATAAAAGTTGATATTCCATATCATTACATAGCGATATCTAAAGAAGAATTGCCGAAATAGTTCATTCATAATAACATTTCGGTTTCAAATTTGCTTACAATTGCTATTTCTCAATAGCTGCTATAAAATGAAAAACTAATAAAACGCAAATCGAAGTTGTGAAACAAAAAGAATTTGATTTCAGCCGAATTTCAATCAGTTCGTTATTGCTTGTACAACGAGACACAACGGTAAGCTGTTTGGCAACGTTTATTTTATAACGTTATTTAAAAGCTTTATTTTATTTTAAACCAATAACTAGCTTTGCTTTAAATATTTTAGTTTTTGTTCGAATAATAGCTTCAGCTTGATTTCATGTCTTAAGCTATATGATTGCTATGCATCATTAATTCATACATTAGTAAAATTATTGTGTGTTTAGTCAAATAAAACATAGTTTGATTTGGCAAGTCATCGGGCTAATTCTCGAAATAAAATGTATTTCGAGAATTGGCTCTTTGGAAGATGGGTGCATGAGAATGAGACCGTCTCAGAGCTATTTTAGACATCCAAAAATCTGATATTTTATTTGAGAAATTGATAGTCTCCTTCTTTTTTAGCACAATAAGTAAAAAAGGAATTCCCATTCAAACTTAAATCAACACCAGATAACACGATTTTCTTCTTCACAGCACCTCCAAGGAGTAATATCGTACATAAAACATACGAACACTTAATCTTTAAAACAAAACCAATATCTATCAAAAAACTCAAGCTAATATTTTTTCTGATCAGAATTCTTTTGTTTTTTAACTCAGAGGATGCTGTCGTTCGCGGTAGCTGTTTCGCTGGCGTGCCTGGCTATGGTTTCATCCCGGGAGACTTTGCGGCCCATGCCGACTATAACGAACTCCTTGGTGAACTTGGGAAAAATGGAAATCTCATTTTATTTCAACGGTAACGGTCGTGGTAAGCTTTAGGTAAAATAAGGAAAAGAAATCCAGGAACGAAATGGTCAAATTCATATTAAGGGTGTGTTGGGTCTTCTTAAAGTTTGGGAATACAATTTGATTAATAAATTTGTTATTTCAATTATTTAAATTGATCATTTAATTTTAAAAGCATTTTTATGAAATGATTACATCATCGTTTTAACTTTGTCCTCAGTAGCATCAGCAGCTTTAACTTCGAATGTTTCCGATTTTTTCTTTTTCCCCTTGATCTCCGAGAGGACAGCGTACACCAGACCGTGTTCGTCAATAACCCCTGCTTATTACTAGCTTGCTTGGGTTCGCTCGTTCTCCGAAGATTTTGATGAATTAGAGAAAATAATTTAATATCATAAAAATTGTGTATGGTATGTAGATGTTATAACAAATATTTTTTATAGATTCGTCATCTCATCAGATGGATCGTGTTGCACGATCCATGGGACCATTTGTGAAGCCCGAACCTGCCTCAGAAAGAGAAGAAGCATGTCCATGCTCCAGCCTTCGCAATGTTAAGGATACATTCCTCAACAACCCTGCTGGCATTCTCAACAAAATTCTAATGAACAGTGATCTTTTCTCTTCCAACAAAGAACCTATTATTTCCACCTCATGCTGTGAATCTCACGAGGAAACTCACATACAAGAGGGAACAGTTGTCTTTGAATTGCCTACTAATCATCACGAAATGAAACCAACTGCAGGAAGGAGTAATGTCATGCCTATACAAACAAATGCCATGCCTATACCAAATGCTATGCCTATGTTACCTTTCCTTTTTGACACCTTAATTCCTAACAAATCAATGCTATCTCCGCTAAAGACAAAATCAATTGAAATATTTTTGTTCCCTAATAAAAAAGGTACAGCCAGTAATGATGCAGAAAAGAACGCTAAGAAAGAAAAGAAAGATTTAATTTCCAAAGACAACATCCAGATAGTTGGAGATAGAGAAATCAAAAACAACATTAACCTGTTCAAACCAATATTTCCCGTTGTGAAAAAAGATTTGACATTTCAAGAGAAGAATGAAAAATTGAAAGAGAAGGAATTGGCACTGGAAAGGGCAAAGGACAAGGAAGAAGCAGAGAAGGAAGAAGTCGATGTTATAATAGAACCTGCAAATAAACCTAACGCAGTGTAAATTATTATATTTAAATAAAGTTATGACTCAAAACTAATTTGATCTTTGCACCAGTGGATTGTATTTATTACAATATCCTTAGAATAAATAATTTAAACATAGTCTTAAGAAGAGAAGAAAGGAATACTAGTCAGGGTTGATTAAATAGTAAAATTTTAAGAAGAAAACGTGACATAATTAGTTGAACACATTAATTCTAAACCTTATCAATCTGAATCACGATAAACTTAACTAGATGCCATTTTTAGTTTCTGATGATCTGATATTTGACTCAAGAAATTCATTGAGTATAAAAATAGAAAGATTACAATAACAATTACTTATTACAAAAAAAGAAAGCTGACTAGCCATACATCTATGCCGCTGAACCTAATGACAAAAACTAGTCACTAATTAAATGCCAACCGCAACCATTCGGTACAAATTACCGAAGCATAATGAAGTTGTTTCAAACCATCTGACTTACAATTTCTTCCCTTCTACAAAAGTTTATATCCATTACCCCTGGTATATACGATCAACTGAATACTTTACTTGTAAAGCAGCAATGTACGTCGTCACCTTCAATATGTTCTTGGTAAATAGAACAACTTGGGTAGAGTGTAGGCCCAGTAAACTGGCTACGTGTCTTCAATGTTAATTGTACTTATTTGAATTTGTTACGCAAGTGGAATTATCTGCAGGCATGTGTAATGAGACACAGGTTTTATTGAGGTACAGAAAAATCTGATTGTCTGTTTCATACAATTTGCAAAGGATACCTACATACCTCACCTTATGTATAACATACCTTTTCAATTACTTTTTATCTTATTTAATTTTTATTTATTTGTTTTGAAGCTTTTTGCCTAAATAACCATACCAGCTAGCACTACCTTATATTTCATTCAACCAATTCATAAGTTCCAACCCTCGCGTTGCCTTATAAATATAGAACAATGTCAAAGGCAACATTTTTTTCGGGTAATTCAAAGGTGTATGTATGTTCCTATACCATGATCGCCTTAGGCGCGGTTTATTCAGTAGAGACGTGGCGAGACGTATGACGTGGCGAGATGTATGACGTGGCGGACAATTTAAGTTACACAATATAAACCTTATGTTGTGCACAATAACGTCAATTTCGTGTCGCGCGCCACCCGATGCGATACCTCCTGGATGCGCGGGCGCAATTCTCGTCTAAGATAAAAACGCCGTTATTGCTCACTATATAAGGTTTATATTGTTAAATTATCCGCTACGTCATAAACCGCGCCTTAATCCCGTTAATATTATTGTACAGTCGACAATCCTTTGTGGACTGTACATACTTATAGTTTCTTTCATACATCTAAATATATTAGGGCCCACCAAGCCAACCTTACCCGCTAACCGGTACACTTGGTGATTCAAGGATGAAAGTCTAACGAAAGGATACTGATAAGCAGCAGATGTAATTGCTTTCAGTTGAGTTTGGCTTCTGCCTTGAAAATTTAGGCAGGCCCAAAACACCAAACACTTAAGGCCAACTACTAAATGCTTCACGAATTTAATGAAATTTTAAAGTAAAGCATACTACTCAAATCAATTTAGATTGGAGAAAGTGAATGCTTCGCCGCCCCAAGATGAGGATGTCTCCGTACAGGAGAATTTCAAATGCTCATGGTAACTAAGCGGTCATAGCATTGCCCCTGTAAGAGTCTAATATAAATCACAATGCGAAATGCTATAAAAGTACTTACTGTTTTTCCTTGCGCTGCTGTCTTTTCTTCTTGAAGGCTCTTTTGACCCTCAGGAGCAAGAAAGCGGCCCTATCGATGGTGAGGACTGACGGCCGCTTCGCCGTACTGGGTTCATCCATCCCCTCTTCCTCGTCCGGCTCATCGCACAACCTCAGGCCAAGCCATCGCTGTTTAGTAGTATTTCTCGTTTTGCCGCCGAAGTGAACACACGTCAATCAAAGCTTGTCTATCTTAGCATTATTTTACGTTTAAATTCGCACAGTGTGATGCTAATTTTGAATAACACTAATACTTTAAACACTGTCAGGGTATACTACACTAACACTATCCTTGTATCACTGCGTTTTTTGTCACTAAATCACCTGAAACAAAAGAAAAGAAATTATTGTGTCTGTCTCTTCTAACCAAATGTCACGTGCTTAGATTTTTTGAAGTGAAAACTTCTTTAGCGGCGTTGGATGGGTAAAAATTGTTAAACTCGCGCGTCAGGATCACTTGACCTTTGAACCGTAACCGACGACTGACGTCATACAACATTAGCAGACTGTATATTTTGCATGATCCGATAAGAAGCTTCGTATTATAGCGGTGAACGATTCGACTGTAAGTAGTTATGGTTTCAGATAGTACCGGGTTCGAACCTGGGCTTCTGACACTTTTTGTGATTATTTTTCTTTTTGTAATTTATTACTTTTTGTGATTATTTTTCTGTTTGTAATTTATTAATTTCTTCTGACAGAAAATAATAATTAGCAGAAAATTAGTGATAGCTTCTATGATTGGCGGTATGGTATGGTATGGTATGGTACGGTATGGATATGTTTTTTTTATCTTTTTCTATGTATATAACGAAAAAAGAAAGGAAGAAAAAGTTTTCACTTCTGCCGGCACTCCCAGAGTGCAACCCGTGTTTTTTTTTAAGTAATTTTTGGGTAGGGGGCTCCACCAGGGGTATTAATGACTAAGCTAACCTCACCTTCGAACCGGTACACTTGCTTATTGCTGGACGAGGCTCTAGTACAAGTTTCCTTCTCAGGGTTGGAGGATCAGACGGTAGTTACTCATATAGAAATCAAAACACTCACTCTTTCCCATATGCCAGTTTAAATGACGGGACTTTTACTTTACATTAAAATCAGTATCATACCTAAACTTGAAATAAACTAAAAATTCTGTACGTTAGATATACTAAATTATTACAGTCTAGCGAACACGGTTGACTTGAAGAGCTCATTCGTTGCAGATCAGAGTTTCATGGGCAACTTTATTAATTGTATACTAGTGAGTGGCTACAGTATCCGCAAACTGTGTTGCTGTTATTCATTTTTCGTACATACTACAAATATTATAAAAGACAACAGGATATATTATACCATGCTTATTTAAGTTTTTTTTTTCAGGGAGAGTGGGAGAGATATTTGAGAATACAGTGTCAATCTAAAATAATACATTTACATAACTGGAAGAGCAAATAGTGTAGGTACTATTTTCTCTTCCAATTTATTTTATTTCATTAATCATCATTCTTAGTTGGCACCGTGTGCATAATATCTCCTCGGGTAACTACTTATAAGTAGATGTAGTCATAGCCTACTGCTTATGATCCTATGATTGTTAGGAGCTTAGTGGCAAAGAAGTCGTCCTTACGACCGAGAGTTCCCGGATTTGAACCCTACTACTTACTACCGAAGCATCATGCATGAGCATTGAAGCATAGTTGGAGTTGATACCGGGAATGCCACTAATCTTAGTTACAAGTACTCTTAAAAACTACCTGGCCGTGTCAATATACTTATATTTATTTAAAACGTTAAAGATTTATCATAGTGATGTGGTCGCTATAAGATGTTGTTAGATTAGATAATTGCCTAGGTCACGATCTAAGACAGAAGGTCCCTTAAGTAGGGACTGAATAAATTAATAACCGACTTAGTATTACATGGATGTCACAACTTTTTACGGTAAAACAATTGAGGCGAGACTTGGTATTTTTTTCAAGTATTGTTATTTCTATGGGATAAAATATGAAAGTTTGTCAGCTTGTGGTAAACGGTGGATTTATTTTTTACTCTTTCACGTATAGTTGAACGGTTGAGCGGATCTAGATCAAATGATTTACATGATATTGGATCAGTGAAACCTAGCGGTAAATTGTGAAATATTTTATTTACCTTTCGCATTTGCAGAAATGTTTGATGAAACTTTTAGAAGCTTAAGTTGGATTGTTATAAATCGGTGAACAGGTTTAGAAGACACATTGTACGTAGAACGTTCGGAACTAATTCAGAGATTGCAGGTACGATAAAGCGTGAATATATTTATTTGCACAGAAATATATTAGGATAGAACGGCCTTGTGAACAGGAAAAGCGTACTACTTACTCGATACTGTTAAGACTAGCTTGTAATAACACTGTTAATAATATCGTGAATATGCCATATTTTGCTATTTCCAACTTTAGAATAAAAATGAAGAAGTAAATTTGATAACAAAAGGTATTTCTTATCTCTCGTGAGTAATTTATTTACAGTGAAAAAGTCGCCACGCGCGACATGCAGGTGAACACTTTATATGGCCGTTCTATCGTAATATATTTCTATGCTTATATGCATGCATGAATTATCTGTATTATCGTATTTCCATTAGTTACGGTCGCGTCTGAGGTCTATATCCCAGAGTCCGGGATCGTCATGAATAACTGTGTATACATTATCCGTAGGAAAACAAAAGTAACTGACGTACCCCAGCGGATTAGCTCATTGAAGTGGCAGTGGGCGGGACACATAGCGCAAAGAACAAATGGCCAATGGAGCTAAAAAGGTCTTAAATGGCGACCGCGTACGGGCAAACTTAGTGTAGGACGCCTAACGGCCAGGTGGAAGGACGACCTCAAGATCTAAATCACAATCTGGTATCCTAAAAAAACGATACTTATCTTTTAATTTTAAACAGCCGTACATATTTTAACAGAAGCAATGATGGTTCGTTCGTATAAAAAACGCTATGTAGCAAATTGCCCCCCTTTTTTCTCACCTGTTTTTCTATTAAAACTAAGTTTACCTACCTTTATGAGGCATTATTGTTTTCCACAACAGCCTGTGAGGAATCGTGTCCTTGATATTTCAGCCATTTCGTCAAGATTCATTCATAAATAACGCGACATCAAAGTTCCCCCATTCCTCCCTCATGTTCCCTCCTATTAAATAAAGCTCTCGACAATTATCGAGTTTTGAATCAAAGAACATTTGTGCCAAGTTTGGTGATAATCGGTTAAGAAATGCGCAGACCAGAACTGACAAACCGACATACCTATTTACGGGCAAAAGCAAAATCAGCTACCTTGTGGAAACGGACTATCGATCGCTTCGCTCGCTCGGTCAATGAAAAAAATTATATTGAATGAAATTTTAAAGCGATTAGTTTGCTAACTATTCAAATCAATTAAGTTTGAAAAAAGTGAAATACTCAAACGGGACTCGAACCCGCAACTAGTTCCTTACTGGGGAAATGCTATGGCCGAAATTCTCTTGGCGCAATCTATTTTCCTATACAATTGTATTGGGGCGACCGTGGAACTCATCTACCGATAGCCGTAGAGATAAGAATTTCCTAGAATCTTATTTCACAGTGTACTCCTTTCTGATACAATTTTGAGCATTGAGAGTACGAATACGAGCATTAGGTACAATGCACACCATTTGTAACACAACATTGTGTGACATTGTACAAACAATGGAAACGATGTGCCGCAGTGTACCATCTACACTTCGTACAGCTTGCTTCTAAAAACGAATAATGTAGGTCAATACAATCACACTTAGAAGTATCTACTTAGCTTAAAAAATACCGTTTTCTCGATCAGCTTATAAGCTAAAATGTAAGCTGTTTTTTTGCATAGAAGACGGCCCAGAATTCTGGACCGACTGATCAGCCACGGTAATATAGTACCGCGGTTCAGCCATTGTAGAATGTAAATGTGACGGAAATATGAAAATTTGTTCCTGTTGACATATTTCGATTTCCTGTACTGCATTGAAAAATGCCATCTGACCACATCCTGTACCCATTGAAAAATCCGGGCGTACTCCCGGTTACTCTTACCGCTGTCTCCTGCAACGCGGTTGGTTGGTCGTAGTGTGATAGTATAGGTACCGGCTTATATCTTGACCCAAAGCACGTTACATAATGTACTTTATCTACATGCGCAGTACGCAATATCTTTAGAGGACAGCAAGAGGTGCAACAGCGGCGATGGAGCTAAAATCCATCAAAACGCAAGGGCTCGTTTCTTTCGCGACTTGTGGTCAAAATATATGCCAGTTACTTTACCTTAATATTGACGTTAAATTCCTCACAGGATACGTAGTTACATAAATTATTCGGTATCCATATAGACATGAATCTACAATAACATTACCAAATTGTTTGCTCTGCGGATCTCAAGACAGCGATATTTGTTTACTCATATCTACGGACCGTTATAGATGATACTTGTGTACGTAGTATTTGTGTAACAAGCTGTATTACAAATTGAGAAATGTTTGCTCGTTGAAGGAACTTTATTTTGTTGATTGAAATGAACGAAAAGAACATTTTAACGGATTCTGTCGCAATTTATTTGTTATTATTGGTACTTTTCAGCAGCCATGCGGTTTGACCAAGGGTGGTAGTTGTAGTTTGAAGTGTTAGTTATCTCAAAATACCCGAATCATGATGAATTATTGGTTTTACTATTTGAATATCATTTATTTTCATTTTGTTGATTACCCTCTCTTGCAACTTCAACTTCTTCAAAATGGCCTCCGCAGCAATCGCCGCAATTTTCCCAATGTCAAGTATAATGTATATTAAAATTATTCATGGCGAGACGACAATGTCAAGTGTACCAGAGCCACATTAACCACGCGAGTAAATTTATTAACGTGTGTCTGCCCCCCACGAGATTCAGGTGGACGGATCAGCCCCTTTAGACAAGTGGCAATTCGCTAGCTGGCGTTTGGTGAAATAGAATGACGAATATATGGGATTTGACGTATATGACAGTCGTTAACGCATGTCAAATACGTCAAATCCCATACATTCGTCATTCTATTCTATCAAACGAAGGTTAGGGAATTGTCACTTGTCTAGAGGGGCAGGACGTGTGGTTGGATTTTAGGGGGAGGGGAAGTTCTCTTGCAAAATGGAAACCAACGATTCCGCGAAATGATCAAAATAGGGATTATAGTCATCCCTGCCAAATAGTATATTAGTTCCGGTGGCCTTCTACGGTCACCATCTTGGTTTTTCTTAGGATGACGTATCTTATGCAGGTAATTTAGTTTCATTTGTACATTTATTACTTAAACCTTGAACCAACTTTTTACACCACTTTGTTGGCAGACAAGCACACGGCCCACCTGATGGAAAATGGTTACCGTGGCCTATAGACATATGCAACACCAGCGGCGCTACATTTCCGCTGCCTGAGACCAGTGATAAAAGTAGGATTTGTTCAAACGACTATAATTACCTATATTTGCATTGGTCTGGATGTTTCTGTGTATTACATGTACGTATGTATTCACAAAATCTCAGTATGTTATGCGTGTCCTAAAAAATAGTCAGCTATCAATAGCACAGCTTTTTTTTCTTTTTGAAGTGAAAACTTCTTTAGCGGCTTTGGATGGGTGTAAAATGTTAAGGAAGCGTCAGGATTAGTTGACCTTTGAACCGTAACCGACGACTGACGTCATGCAAGATTAGGTACAGACTATCTATTTTGCAAGTTATTATAGATAGCGTCGTAGCTTAAACGGTAAGCACTTCGACTGTAAGTTCTCATAGTTTCAGAAAGTATCGGGTTCAAACCACCTGGCGTTCTGAAACTTTTTGTGATTATTTTTTCTTTTTGTAATTTATTACTTTTTATGATTATTTTTTCTTTCTGTAATTTATTACTTTTTGTGATTATTTTTTCTTCTGCCGGCACTCCTAGAGTGCAACCCGTCTTTTTTTATGTAGGACACGTCAATTTGACTTCACCTCGCCTCGCTTATTGGATTTTTGTGTTTTTACAATTGATCTTGTATTGTTTTGTATTAATAGTAAATAATTAAAAAAAAACCCTTTAATAATCTCTAACAGAATAGTACTAACGGAATATGATTTCAATACATTAAATATTTTCAACCGCAAAATCAGCAATCAACAGTTATTCCACAAAACCGTATGAACGGCTAGACTAATCTAGAAGTAACAGCAGAAGCGGTGGTAAAATGGCTTATGTAAAAGTGCCTCGTTAACGGCAATAGGCTCTCTACCTGTTCTTCTACTTGCCTCATCAGGCAAAACAGGCGTATTATCTACTACCTACTAATTAATTTCACTCATCCATGGTGAACAATCACCAGCTAGATCTTTAATGTAAAGCATAAGAGTTTTGTCGGTGATTGTATTTATAATAAACGCTTTTTCTCTTCCAAGGTGTACAGAATTATAAGAATTATACACCTGGTACGTATATTTTGCATAAAACAAACTTCGCGAGACATTGCAGCGAATTTTCTAAATTGTTTAGCATCAAGGTTTTAGAATGTTGACCTTGAGGCAACCAAAGAGTAAAACAAATCTTTATAAGTATTATGCCTTAGCTTGGAGGAAAAAAAGTGTTGACAAAGGACTATGATTCTTATGGGGCTTTTTTTTAAGAAAGGAGTCAATTAATTAGTAATGTCACAAAAACTTTTAGCTTTTCAATCCGTTCTTGAGAAACGCAGGTATCTATTCCCTAGAAAAAAAGTAGCTTATGGAGCTACGTTTTATGCCAGGAATAAGCTATTGGCTATTTTCAACCTAGGTATATAATTTTATCTCTGTATCGAATTTCATTCAAATGCGATCAGTAGTTCTGGAATAATTGAGTAATAAACACAATGTCATTAATTCATTTATACTAACTTTTGCATTTATAATAGTACCTTTACCAGGCCTCCTTCACTCCATATACTTGCGCGCTATAATTACCTACCGCCCGGCCGAGCGGCCTCGGGCCGTTTGCGGACCAAAATTCAGTGCGGTTTTCGCAAGCGAAGCGCACGCACCCTGTTTAATTTTAATCGCTCCGTTCGTTCGTTCGCGTACCTACGATGCCATCTGGTGCCTTATGTGCTGTAGATGGGTGCAAATCATGTAAAAGAAGGGATAAATACCTAACATTTTTCCATTTACCTGTCAATTTAATTTAATAAGCGAGAATTTAAAAAGGGCAAATCGAAATAATTTACCAACATCATTTTTGGGTGTCGGCTCTCGGATTAGTTTAAGCCGTTTCGTGTTTGCGTCGTACGGCATTCCAGATTTGATACGCATGTAACTAAACACCTAAATGATAATGTTCAATTTAGCAAATACACTAAAGTGTAGTAGCAAAGAATACTAAATGTAGTAGTATGCTTATCTTCTTATGATAAAATATGCGGACATTGTAATAAAATACTTTTTTCATCTAAATAAAAAATGTCAACTTTCAAACATACCTACCTAGTAGGTGTGTTTGAAAGTTGTAATTTTTCACATAAGTAGAAAAATAGTAATAGGTACATAACTGGTCTGTTAATCAAATATTCAGATCTTCACAAGAAGGCAACCCTAACAGCGTAAGAAGAGATAAAAGGTACGCGATAGAAGGAGACGCAAGTTGTAGTTGAATAAAATTATAGGTACTTAATGTTGTGCAAGCTGAATTCCACCGTATTGCGTCGAAGCAAGACTGGAATTAATTTCAATCTTCTTGCGCAGTGATTCTTCTGTACGTTAGTACTATTAATTATTCTGTGCCTTTACGCCATTCGGTTGGTCCGGTCAGCAGCGCGAGTGTGACGCCCCTGGCGTTGCACACGCCCTTAGGCCATGGTAACCACTTTCCATCAGGTGGGCCGTGTGCTTGTCTGCCACCTTAAAAACTTAACTAAACATACCTAAACAATCTTGATGTGTCTTTTTAACATTTTTAAGTATTTTAGGTAGCGGATAGTTAGGGTGGTGTGTTCCCGATGAGTAGGTACGTAGGAAGACGGCGACGCGATGGTCGCCGATGTTGCGTGTGCCACCCGCGCGCAGTCTGAACGAATTCACAAGAGCTCAAAAGGGCAAGGCAATCAACGTAGATATTATAATTGTATTGTGAGTTATGAATTAGGGTGTTAATTTTAAATTACGGGATTATTAGGACCTACCTTCGAGGGATATGTCACGAGACAACCAAACCTTTGGCCTAGCACATCGACCCACAGACGGCGTGCGGTTTAGTCGGTTCGAGTCCGACATAACCTCCCCCTTCGGCTCCGAAGGGGGGGTGGGGGGCTACCTGTGAATATAGTTGTCAGTGTGTGCAAATCACTACATAGTTTAAAACAAAGTCGCTTTCTCTGTCCCTAAATCCCTTTGTAATGCTTAAATCTTTAAAACTACGCAACGGATTTTGATGCGGTTTTTTATAGATAGAGTGATTCAAGAGGAAGGTTTATATGTATAATACATGTTTAATATCGTAGAGGGTGCAGCGAGAACGGGAACTGACGTCACGCGAGCAGAAAAATATTTGCGGTACGAAGTTCGCAGGGTCAGCTAGTAAATAAAAAATAATAATAAAAAAACATGTTTTATTTAAAAATTCAGTTCAGTCAGACTAAAATTGAACCACTAGTTAATCAGTTAGTTAGCTAGCCTAGTTTATTTGTTTAATAGATATCAATCAATCAATCAATAAAGACATAGGCCTCTTCCAATGTGCGCCATTTTGTACGATCCTCCGCCTTCCGCATCCAGTCCGTCCCAGCCACCTTAATAGATATGTGTTTTCATAAAAAGTCGCCACAGATTGTTTTCCTTCAGTTAAGTTAGCGAACCAAATGGAGTGTAAGTATTTAGTTATCTAAAAGACAAATAATATAATGGCAAATATATTTTAGTTTTGGTAATAAACTAGAAGATATTAGACACTAACGACGCTAATAAAATTGCCGAAGTGTGAATACGATAATGTTTATTCGTTCTCACACAAACACCATTAATTCTCTCTCGTACAAACATAGATTCGCGATTTTTCTCGTATCATAAATTATTAGTTCACGGGAACGGGATTAGTAGAACATACTGTTTATATGCATATCTACATATATATACTCACGCCTTATTCCTTCTGAGGGAGAGACAACAGCCCTCAGGAAAGACAAAAATACTGTTTCTTAAAACATAGCTCAATAGCCACACCTACAGCTTCCGTGGCGTAGCGGTAGTGAATGCGGCCGCTACGCAGGATGCACAGGTTCGATCCGCGCTCAATACAAATATTTGTATGCATGAATATGGGTATTCGCATTGGTCTGGTCGTGCCTCGGAGAGCACGTTAAGGCGTCGGTCCCTGTTGCAATGCGAACATCTATGGCAGTCGTTACGGGTAGTTGGAGCCCTCAAAAATCCAATAACTGGTCTAACTGCAATGCTTCGATATCGCCTTTGGTTGTGACGGTTATATGGCAGTCCCTTCACGGCAAAAATAGAAGTTCAGCCAAATCCGTAGTTGGGCTGGTTAAGCGGACCCCAGACTCTAAGCTTTGGATGTGACTGGAAATAACGCCAGGATGTAGAATAGCCACGTGATCTGATCACAATGGTAACATTGGTCATATTGTGGCCTGGGACCACTATCTATGACCCACCCACATTCGGTGGAATTCATACCGTCTCGCACCAAAGCCTCACGATAAGCCTCCTTCCTCTGCCGCACTATAAAGAGTTGGAATGCTCTGCCCGCGCACGAGTTTCCTTCTTCCTACCTATCAGAAATAGTGGTCTGTATCTTTTGGACTACACCTCAGCTTTTTACCATCTAGCGCGGTGCAATCAATTGACGGCCAAGAAGTCAGAACGCAGTCGGTAAAATGTGCCAGCAAAAAACCCTTGAGTGCCATGTTCTATTAGTTGTGTAGATATATGAAGCAAATTCATACGCATTTAGATATATCTAACATCAAATGGATATATCGTGTTGGGAAGAACCGGTAATAAAATTTCAAATAAAAGCAAATATGGAGTGTTTTATGTGTGTCATAATGTTATTTATTTGTTTTTATTCACGTAAGTTTTGTATATGGTTCGCAAATGGGAATTCCCTGTTGTATAATGGTGTCTTCGTATTAATAGCGATGACTTGCCATGGCCTATCGGAGACCATTGTGTACTGGGCGCTTTCGAATTGATGTCGCCTATGATTGGAATCATACAAGATCAATTACGAGTACTTTACTGGTGGTAGTAATTTAATGGCACAAATTTTGGCCGAATGGGTACCACCGTGCACGATTGCAAAAAACTCTCCATAGTAATCAAATATTGGCTAGATTGCGTTCAGGGGTTAGCAAGTGCATAGCCAGGCAGGGGGGATTGTGGTCGCAGTACCAGCGGGAACGGTGGGTGTCACGCGGCGAGGGATACAGGGAGGCCCGGAATGCCCTCCGAGCGGAGATCAAGCGGTCAAAGGCAGCTTGTTACCGGGGGCTCCTGGAGACGCTGGACCATGGGTCCCATGGGGGCGGCCTTACCTTATGGTAAGAGAAAAGCTGCGCCCCCGGGCCCCTCCGCTGACCCAGGTGCTCAAACCGGCTCTGCTTGGAGGAGTGGTGGAATCCCTGTTCCTGGCGCGAGCGGAACATGTTCCGCCGCAGATGACTCCGCCGCCTCGGTCGCCTACTGCGCCCAGCGTGGTGATTGACGACGACGTGCCCGAGGTCACTTGAGTAGAACTAGAGCTGGCGGTGCGAAGGCTAAGGGCCAAGAAGAACACCGCCCCGGGACCCGAAGGCATTCCAGGCCGCGCGTGGGTCCTAGCTCTAGGGGAAGACGGCTTCGAACCCCGACTGAGAGGGTTCCTCAGCGCATGCTTGGAGCGGGGCCAGTTTCCGAAGATGTGGAGGACGGGGAAACTGGTCCTCATCCGCAAGAAGGGGCGCCCGGCGTTCGAGCCGTCCGGGTACCAGCCCATAGTGCTGCTCGACGAGATGGGCAAACTCTTTGAAAGAGTGATTGCCAAGCGCCTCGTCGAGCATCTCTCTAGAGTGGGGCCGGACCTGGCGAATACCCAGTTTGGGTTCCGCCGGTGGCGTTCCACTGTGGATGCCATCATGCGTGTGAGGACTCTGGCGGGGGATGCGGTTGCCCGGGGCGAGGTGATGTTGGCGGTGCCTTGGACATCTTCAACGCCTTCAACACCTTTCCCTGGAGTTGCATCAGGGAGGCACTCGTGTACCACGATTTGCCTACCTTATGTACCCCGGGTACAGACTCGAGCATAACTTCCTGAGTAAAGCCGGGGTATGCATGTACGTCCGGGATGACGTTTGTTGTCGCCGTCTAAACGGCCTTCAAGACAGGGACCTGTCCACACTATGGGTACGTATGGATTACAGTGGCCACACCCGTATCTATGCGTGCGTCTACAGGTCTCATAGCGGTGACCTGGGCACGGCTCAACTGTTTGAGCACCTGCAGCGGTCGGCGGACAGAGTAATTGAGCAGTACCCTGCCGCGGACTTAGTATTCTTGGGTGACTTCAATGCTCACCACGTGGAGTGGCTGGGGTCTCACAGGACTGATTTTGCGGAAAGGGCTGCTCACAACTTTGCCCTGACCTATGGGTTCTCGCAACTGGTGCATTCTATCACCAGAAAACCAGATGTCGGGACCCACAGAGAGTCTTTATTGGACCTTCTTCTGACTACGCGCCCGAATGAGTACTCCGTAACTGTGGAAGCACCTCTCGGTTCTTCGGACCACAGCGTCATCCAGGCGCAAGTGACTCTCGCGCGGCCAGAACCACCGCGGCCACCTCAGTGGCGGCATGTCTGGCACTACAAGTCGGCAGACTGGGACGGACTGCGAGAATTCTTCTCGTCGTACCCGTGGAGGCGGCTTTGCTTCACTTCAAAGGATCCAAGCTCCTGTGCAACAGCTGTCGCTGAAACGATCCTATCGGGCATGGAATGCTATATTCCCAACCGTTGGATCGCAACAGGAGCGAGCAAACGGCCGTGGTTTAATAGGCCTTGCAGAGAAGCTAGAGACTGCAAGCAATCTGCATATAAGGCTTGGACCACGGCACTTGCCAATAAGGATCCTAACATAGCTGAAGTGAAGCGGAAATTGAATGCCGCCTCGAGGTCCATTAAAAAAGCTACTGCCGGGGCGAAGTTTGAGTTCATCGGTGGAATTGGCGAGCGGCTTACTCGTTACCCATCCGGTAGTCGAGCATTTTGGTCGCTCGCCAAAGCTGCCGAGGCAAACTTCTGCCATTCCTGCCTTCCTCCGCTGCAAAAACCCGACGGTAGCCTAGCTCATGGCTCTAAGGAGAAAGCCGATCTTTTAGGTAATCTCTTTGCGTCAAACTCGACGATGAACGACGGGGATGCCGAGCCACCTATTGTCCCCAACTGTCGTACTTTCATGTCTGAAATTAAAAATCACACAACGGGTGGTTCGGCGGGAACTCAAGTCCCTGGATGTTCGGAAGTCCAGTGGGCCGGATGGCGTACCAGCGATGGTGCTCAGGCACTGTGCAGACTGCATCCTGTGCCTACGGGACAGACCCGTCCAATTACAGGCCTATTGCTATAACCTCCCTTCTCTCGAAGGTAATGGAGCGTGTGATTAACGCACAGCTCCTGGGATACCTTGAGGGAAACGACCTACTGAGCGACCGACAGTATGGCTTTCGCCACCGTCGCTCCACTGGTGACCTTCTTGTGTATCTCACAAACCGATGGGCGCAAGCTATCGAGAATCGGGGCGAGGCACTAGCGGTCAGCCTCGATATAGCAAAGGCCTTTGACCGGGTCTGGCACAGAGGTCTTCTTTCGAAGTTGCCACGCTACGGACTCCCTGAGGGACTTTGCGAATGGATTGCCAGCTTTTTGTCCAACAGAAGTATCCAAGCCGTCGTCGATGGCAGCTGCTCGGACCGCATGGACATAAACGCTGGTGTCCCACAAGGCTCCGTGTTGTCCCCGACGCTGTTTCTGCTGCATATCAATGACATGCTGTCTGATGGATCTATTCATTGCTATGCGGACGACAGTACCGGGGATACGTGTTACACGGGTCGTGCAAATATATCCCTCAATTCGAGGTGGAGAAGAGACGCGAACAACTTGTGTCTGAAATCGAGACTACTCTCTCGGGAGTATCCGATTGGGGTCGACTTAACCTAGTCCAATTTAACCCCACTAAGACACAAGTATGTGTGTGTATTCACCGCTAAGAAAACCCCATTTATTGTAGCGCCGCAATTCCTGGGCACACTACTTTCCATATCTTCAAGTATTGGGATCCTAGGTGTCGACATCTCAAGCGACGTTCAGTTCCGCAACCATTTGGAGGACAAGGTCAAGCTGGCCTCAAAGAAACTTGGAGTGCTCAACAGGGCGAAGCAGTACTTCACTGCGGGGCAACGACTTCTGCTTTATAAGGCACAAATTCAGCCCCACATGGAGTACTGCTGTCACCTTTTTGCCGGAGCGCCTGCATACCAGCTTGGCCCCTTCGACTCATTGCAAAGACGGGCGTTGAGGCTCGTCGACAATCCCATACTCACAGGCGATGTGGAACCTCTCAGCCTCAGAAGGGACTTTGCCTCGCTGTGTTTGTTCTATAATGGTTTGTGCTCAGATGAATTGTTTGACATGATGCCCACCGCTGCATTCTATCATCGCACCACTCGCCATAGGCAGGGAATACATCCTCACACACTGCGACCGGAAATGGTGCGCACCGTGCGTTTTGAAAGGAACTTCATCCCACGCACGTTCAGGTTGTGGAATGAACTTCCTGCCGTGGTTTTCCCAAGCGACTACAATACGGGGTTCTTCAAGAAGGGTATTAGAAGGTATCTACAGGGTCGGTAGCACGATTGTGACGCCCCTGGTGTTGCAAACGTCCATAGGCCACGGTAACCACTTCCCATCAGGTGGGCCGTGTGCTTGTCTGCCACATAAGTGGCATAAAAAAAAATTATAAAAAAAGACGGGTTGCACTCTGGGAGTGCCGGCAGAAGCTTTTTCTTTCTTCGTTATATACATAGAAAAAGATAAAAAAGAACATACCACACCATACCTATAATATAGCGCTAATCATAGAACCTATCACTTATTTTCTGCTAATTTTCTGTCAGAAGAAATTAATAAATTATGAAAAGAAAAAATAATCACAAAAAGTATTAAATTACAGAAAGAAAAAATAATCATAAAAAGTAATAAATTACAAAAAGAAAAAATAATCACAAAAAGTTTCAGAAGGCCAGGTGGTTTGAACCCGATACTATCTGAAACTATGAGGACTTATAGTCGAAGTGCTTACCGTTTAAGCTACGACGTTATCTATAATAACTTGCAAGTACAGACTATCTGTCTGTACTTAATCTTGTATGACGTAAGTCGTCGGTTACGGTTCAAAGGTCAACTAATCCTGACGCTTCCTTAACATTTTACACCCATCCAACGCGGCTAAAGAAGTTTTCACTTCAAAAAAAACTTACGAGAGCCTATGTGGCGTAGCAGTAGAGCGTTCAAATGCTACGCAGGGGAGGGGGGACATTGTGGAATGTAACTAAATAGCCGTAGCACGTTTTAATGAGTAATGAAAATTCTTTGAATAATGCGTGTTTCGATCCTTCGGGAACTGGCCTTAGAGGTATAGTCGGATGTTTTTTCACTGCTTATGTTAAGAAAATTATAGCTTGCTTAAAAATATAATAAATGAACATCGTCAGGCTAAGTGGTATCCCTAGGGATGAAAGCCTACCTTCTGTTTAGCGAGCGTATTTTCTGAATTACCCTCAAGTACTTTGTAAAAAAGCATCACAAAATGTAGCAACGACAAATAAAAATATAATTCACAAGGCAACTTTCCACTGTGCGTAATAATGCTAACGAACGCGAATGAACTTCAATGATAGCGTACACATCGTGAAAGAAAGTTTACGGAAGCGTTGACAATCCATCGTCGTGCGTCAGATTCGGGGCTACGGAACAATAGATATACGGAACAATAAATGGATGTGTGATATACAGCTGTTCGTGATCACCTGCCTTGCGTGATAAAATCTGCAGACTCAAATACCGTGGGACTCTGCTTTTACACCGTATCCAATTCTTACAAAAAAAAGAAGTAATAAAAGAATCCATACTAATATTATAAATGCGAAAGTAACTCTGTATGTCTGTCTGTCTGTCTGTATGTTACGCTTTCACGCCTAAACCACTGAACTGATCTTGATGAAATTTGGTACAGAGGTATATAGAGCTTGAGAACGGACATAGGCTACCTTTTATCACGAGAAAGGGGGTTTAAGGGGGGGAAATAGGGGATGACAGTTTTTATGAAAGTTTGTCATTTCCGAAGATATCTTAATGAAATTTGGTACAGAGGTAGATTAGAGCTTGGGAACGGACATAGGCTACTTTTTATCGCGGTTAAAGGGGGGAAGGGTTATAGGAGATGAAAGTTTGCCAGTTTTGAAGACATCCTGATGATTTGGTACAGGGATTAATTAGAGCTTGGTAACGGAAATATACTACCTTTTATCGCGAATAATGTGGTAAAGGGGGGGGGGGGATAAGAACTAGATAGTTAATATGAAAGTTTGTGATTTTTGAAGATATCCTGGTGAAATTTGCTACAGAGATGGATTAGAGCTCGAAAATGGACATAGGCTACCTTTTATTGCGAAAAAGGGAGTTGAAGGCGTGGAATAGGGCTAGGGTATGTAGGTTTGACAATTTTGAAGATATCTTGATGAAATTGGTATAGAGATGGATTAGAGCTTGGAAATGGACATAGGGTACCCCTTACCGCAAAAAAAGGGTTAAAGGGGGAGTGGGAAGGGGAATAGGGCTATGGGATCAAAGTTTCTAATTTTTCTATGGCACAAAAAGGGTGAATATGGCATAAATAGAACAAAATAGAAATAAAATAGAAAACAATTCCTTTAAGAACCAAGCGGTTCGGTGACTCTTTCCTTTGTCGCACCATTAAGACCTGGAATTCCTTGCCAGCTCACGTGTTTCCCTCTTCCTATAGTCCCGGGTCCTTTAAGCGGGGCGTGAAAAAGCATATGATGAGGCCGTCAAGCTGAGTGCCACCATTGTTAACATGGCACGTGTATATAATGGTGGCCCTCTTTCCTGAGACTTTGCCTTCAGCTTACCAAGGTAAAGTCAAATTGACGTGTCCTATATAAAAAAGTAAGAATTTCTTTTAAGATGTCCTCATGAAATTTGGTACAAAGGTGAAATAGAGCTTCGAAACGGACATAGTCGAGTAGCGAACCAAATATAGAAGCGAGTGGAGAAGCGAGAAAATTATTTGACATTAGATATTATTATTGTATAACTTAATATTTCTACACCTATTATGGTAGAATATGTATGAACAATGTAATAACATTAAGACCTCGATGTACCATATTCGGAGAAATAAATTCATTCATTCATTCATTGTTATAGGGACGAGTGGATAGGCGTGTAAAAATTGAAAGTCGAGTAGAGTCGACTACAGGGGCGAGTAGATATGCGACTAGAGAGCCAGTGGAGAGGCGAGTATAGAATCAAATAGAATGTATTAAAGGGTTGAGTAGAGAGGCGAATAGGGAGGCGAGTGGAAAGATGAATGTAGTGGCGAGTAGAGATCGAATAGAGAGTTGAGTAGAGGTGCGAGTAGATAGGCGAGTGGGGAGAGTCAAGTAGACAGGCGAAAAGAGAATCGAATGGATGGGCAAGTAGAGAGGCCAATGGAAAGGCGAGTATTGAGAAGAGTACAAAGTCGAGTAGAGAGGGGAACAGAGAAGTCAGTAGAAAGTCGAGTATACTTTCAAGGATAGAGGCGAGTAGAAAGTCGAGTAGAGAGTCGAATATAAAGGCGAGTAGAAAGTCAAGAATGGAGGTGAGTATATAGTGGGGGACAAAGTTGAGTAGAGAGGCGAATTTAAAGCTCAATAGCGTCGGACCAACACTAAGCGAAAACCGAAATCCACGCGGGCGGAGCCGCGGGCAACAGCTAGTTTAAATTTAATAAAACAACTTCTACAAAAGACAAATGATCTCAATTAGAAGGCATAATGAAATAGGGGAGTCGTAATATACAATTTCGTAGGTATTACCAACGACTCCACCCACCCGTATTAATTTAGATGGTAATTTATTAATAACTAGAACACAATGCTACCACCCACGGTATATGTAATTATAACATTCCTTCAAGAACAAAGCGGTTCGCTGACTCTTTCCTTTGTTGCACCATTAATACTTGGAACTCCTTGCCTGATCACGTGTTTCCTTCTTCCTACAGTCCCGGCCCCCAGGTCCTTTTAAGCAGGGCGTGAAAAAGCATCTGATGATGCCGTCAAGCTGAGGGCCACCATTGTTAACATGGTACGTGTATGTAATGATGACCCTCTTTCCTGAGACTTAGCCCTCAGTTTACCATCAGGCGAGGTGAAGTCAAATTGACGTGTCTTAAATAAAAAAAGTCTGAGACATAATTAATGCGTAGAACATCAGGCGGAAAAAATGAACGCAGTCGCGTACGTGGTGTCTGTTTAAGGGTCAATCCTCACTTTCTTTTTATACCACTTAGGTGGCAGACAAGCACACGGCCCACCCGATGCAAAGTATTTACTGTGGCCTATGGACGTGTGCACCACCACCTCGAGTCACACTCGTGCTGCCGAACCTGTATACACAGAAAATGTCTGTGCCATCAGTGTAGAAGTTAAAGCAGGAATAACGTTTGGTCTTCCCACTGACAGCACAAAAACTGTCCAGTGAGCTTTGGCTACCCTACTCAGCGCCAGGAACACAACACGAAGGTATTATGCTCAATTGGACGAAAATACCGTCTTGCCCTATCTGTCACTTCACTCACTTCATTCCATGCACGCTCAAGCTGTGGAATGAACTCCCTGCTTCGGTTTTTCAAAGCGACTACAATAGGGGGTTCCAATTATGTCCATAGGCCACGATTACCACTTTCCATTAGGTGAGCTGTGTGCTTGTCTGCCACCTAAGTGATATTTAAAAAATCCCAAGCATCGGCTGGCCGTAGCCAGAGTTTGTTACTAGAGATAATTGGGAGATGGGTCATGCAGGGAACCGCGACGTCTCGCGGCACTACGCACTATGTTCTTTTTCTCCCGTAGATAAGATTCAAAATGGTTTATAATATTTTGCCTCATAAAGCCACTGCCGGCCGCTGCTCTATCAGTGGGTGATCACCCTGAGGCTCGGTTTATATATAAGAAACTTGGCGAGTATATATGGTGATGGCGGATAGTAAAAGTAACACAATATGAACCTTATACCACGTAACATAGCGACGATTTTATCGTAAAAGAGAATTGGGCCCGCACCTCCAGGGGCATTTATATTGTTTTACTTTGGCCGCCACCGCTTCTATATAAAGCGCATTATGGCCTTTTATGAACAATTTATAAAAAAATAAGGCCTAAGTAAAATATATACAGAAGTAATAAGTCGTAAATGACTCTTAGGCCTTATACAGAATGAAAACTGATAGCCGGCGCCGATCTACCAGCTTTATTTCTGTATACGGCCTGAGGCGCGCTTTATACAGAAGAGACGTGTCGGGGACATTTGACGGTAGCGGATAATTTAAGTAAGACAGTGTAAACCTTATGTAGTGTACAATAACGTCAATTACATGATAAAAGTGGCGGGATGTCGCGTCGCCTGAAGGCGCGGGCGCCATTCTTCTCTTCTTAGAAGAGAAGAAGAAGAGAAGAACGTTTTATCTTTAAAAAAAGACGGGTTACATTCTGGGAGTGCCGACAGAAGTGAAAACATTTTCTTTCTTTCTTTCTTCGATATATACATAGAAAAATATAAAAAATATACCATACCATACCTATAATACAGCGCCAATCTTAGACCCTATCACTAATTTTCTGCTATTTTTTTATCAGAAGAAATTAATAAATTACAAAATGATAAATAATCACAAAAAGTAATAAATTACAAAAAGAAAAAATAATCACAAAAAGTGTCAGAAGGCCCAGGTTTGAACCCGGTACTATCTGAAACCATAAGGACTTACAGGACTTACAGTCGAAGCGTTTACCGCTATGCTTCGAAGCTATATAGTATATTGCAAAATGGACAGTCTATAGCTAATATTGTGTGAGGTCAGTCGTCGGTTACGGTAAAAAGGACAAGCGATCCTGACGCGCGTGTTTAACAATTTTTCCCCATCCAACGCCGCTAAAGAAGTTTTCACTTCAAAAACGGCGTTATTGTATACCACATAAGGTTTATATTGTCATGCGTCCCCGTCACGTCTCTTCTGTATTAACCGCGCCTTAGGTCTGCGGTTTGCCTTCGAAGGCCGCCTTCTGAATGCCGCTTGAGTATTACGACCGTTAAGTCCGACTTTAGCCTCAGGGGACTCGAACTAGGTTTAAAATGCTTTGCTATTTCTCATTGTTTCGACTTCGAAGTTTTAATACCTAGAACTTTATAAAAGTAATAATCACACATTTTCTAACTTCACAAACTTTCCTACCGAGCGAACAAATTTTTAGCTCCGTAGAGTAAAAAGGAGTAAGCGGAAAATTTATATTACTTTGAACTACGTTTTCAACGGAAATAACAAGTGAAAAATTAACTAGATTGAGCCAGCTAGAGGAAGTACTACGCTTTCACTTAATGTCGATTGTCCTTTAGCTCTAATTCGTACGGATTGTGAGAATGTCATACGCCTTAAGGCGCCCAATCACTAACAGTTTGCCTGTAGTGCGCCTGCAGTTTTTAGCTGTCAGGCGGCCTGTAGTTCTAAGCCGATAGCGCTCATACACCAAAGCTATTTTTTGGCCTGTTAGCAATTCCCTGTTCTCAGTTTTGCGAGCACACACTAGCAGATGTGAGTTGACGTTTTCCACTGTACGATAGCCTGCCGCTGTGTGCTCGTTCGCCCTGACGGCCTAGGACTGCCAGGCTTAAGACTGATCGGAATCGCTCGGCGGCCATACACTATCGGATCATATTAGTCGTCAGTCCAACATCGTTAACGGAACTGTGCATGGCTTATTGCGATTAACTGACAGATTTATATCATCCGGCCGTCGTCCGGTAAACTGACAGTGAGTGGGCACCTTTATACTTCTTTATTTTTCCATTTAGTCATCGTATTTCATTGTAATGGCGTAACATCAGACCTAGAATCATTCACTCATAGATAAAAAAAGTGTCTGAATGGACACTTTTTTTTATCTATGAGTGAATATATAAGAATGCAGGTATGGGACCGTATCAAAAACTTCGTCACTTGCAAGCCCAGGTTTACTAGCAGTCGCTAATGTAAAAGTCTAACTTAACCAAATCATGGCAAAGAGAAGCAGGAAAATAAACCATAGACTGTCTCAATGCAACCGGCTTTGACATTCAGGATAAGAAAATATTATTATTTTGAGCGTTTTCACATTCGTCCGATATGCGATATCCGATATCAGTGTCGGACGCCGATAGCCGACATCCGATAGCCAACACTTTGTGCTGTTTTCACATTTATCCGATAATATCGGCCCGATACGGCCATTTGCTCGAAAGCACAGACTAGTTAGGGATACTACGGATGAAAAAAAAAATCGACCTTCTTGACAAGACATGGTATGAGTTTTATTTTCTTATATTCGTGATCAGCGTCATCAATTAAGGCGAAGAGACAGTAACTAAGAAAATGTCATTAAGGTCGAAAATTGCCTGCAGTCGCTGTTTTAGACTAAAACAGCGACTGCAGGCAATTTTCGACCTTAATGACATTTTCTTTATGATCCGATATCGGGCCAAAACAGTGGTTGGCTCCGATAACCGATATCGGGCCGGACAATGTGAAAGAGAGATACATATCTCATACATTTGACTTCCTCTGATATCGGATGTCGGACATCGGATAAGTGTGAAAACGCTTAGAGGCTGCAAGAACCTTCTCTAGACTCTGCAATACATTAAGTATATTAGATATTCTTTTGTCACAAATAATAAACAGGCACAAAACTCTTCCGTGTATGTCTAAGGAAGATAAAAGTTTCCTCAAACAAAAGCGCTTATTCTCTATAACAAGAAATGAGGATAAACCTTTTAATAAAGGAAGTTTACTCATAACACTCTTAAAGGATTGTTATATTGTACTTCAACCGATATTTTTTCTCTCCACGTATAAGGTTTTCTAGGTAGTATAGATATTTATAGTGATATTATACAGAGGTAGTGCGAATTATGTGAATTTGCAGTATGTATGTATGTGGAATGTAACATCACTGTAACTATAGAATTTTTGAAGTGAAAACTTCTTTAGCGGCGTTGGATGGGTAAAAAGTGTTAAACTTGCGTCAGGATCGCTTGACCTTTGAACCGTAACCGACGACTGACGCCATACAATATTACAGACTGTCTATTTTGCAAAACACAATAAATAGCTTCGTAGCATAGCGGTTAGCGCTTCAACTGTAAGTCCTTATGGTTTCAGATAGTACCGGGTTCAAACCTGGCCTTCTGACACTTTTTGTGATTATTTTTTCTTTTCGTAATTTATTACTTTTTGTGATTATTTTTTCTTTTTGTAATTTACTACTTTTTGTGAGATTTTTTTCTTTTTCTATTTATTAATTTCTTCTGACAGAAAATTAGCAGAAAATTAGTGATAGGTTCTATGATTTGCGCTATATTATAGCTATAGTATGGTATGGTATGGCATGTTCTTTTTATCTTTTGCTATGTATATAACGAAGAAAGAAAGAAAGAAAAGGTTTTCACTTCTGCCGGTACTCCCAGAGTGCAACCCGTCTTTTTTTTAAATAGAAACAATATCTACATCCTTGATTATAAAGTATGAAAAGTTTATTGTTAATGTTTAAAAATTATTGAGAAAGATTCATTGGTTCTGATAGTTCGTAATAATATTAGTAGACGCTCCACTGTCGACTTAAAGACAGATATAGAAGGAGAAATTTGAATTGGTTACGGCGAGGTCTGGTAGCTTAGTGGTCTAAGCATTGCCTCTGTAAGGCGAAGATCGCGGGTTCAAAGCCCGCTTAGACTGATTCTTAAATACTTAAAAAAATACTTTCATTCAAAAAAACATCTTTATCTTGCCGTTGGGTTGGTCCCAGCCAGTTGCATCTAAAGTTTTAACGCAATATTTTAAGACTAGCTAGCTAGTGTTGAGCCAACGCTATTGAACATTAAATTCGCCTCTCTACTCAATTTTGGCCTCGACTATTTACTCGCCTCTGTTCTCGATCTTCTTCTTACCTCCATATTCAATTCTCTACTCGACTTTCTACTCGCCTCTCTACTGGCTTCTCTACTCCCCTCTCAACTCGACTCTGTATTCTCCTCCATACAGACAGACAGAGAGACTTTCGCTAAACAAAAGTAAAGCCGCAAAAACTATACCTAATTAATAATAATACTTCTTAACGCGAGATAAGCCGCGGGCAAAAGCTAGTCTAAAAATATTATCTTTGCACTATGCATAAACATTGTTAATTCAAAGTTCTCTCCAAAATAACTCAATGTAGATGGCGCTAGCATACAGAAATTGGTATATTTTAAACTGAAAAGTTTCTAATCTTATAGCTTGCATCTCAAAATCCTTTCTTAGGGGATGCCTACGTCATAGTAGCTTTATGCATGCAAAGTCTCAACCCGATCGGTTTAAAATTGACAAAGTTTCATATAAACTTTCATCCCCTATTTTATCCCCTTGGGGGTAGAATTAATCAAAATCCTTTCTTAACGGATGCCTATGTCATAACATCTACTTGCATGCCAAATTTCAGCCCGATCCGTCTAGTAGTTTGGGCTGTACGTTGATAGATAACTATGTCAGTCAGTCAGTCACCTTTGAGTTATATACATAAATTAAGATAGATTTAGCAAATCTGGTCATATCAAAATCATAAAAGTGAATACTTTCTAACTTTTCTACCCTAAAAGGAACACCTTCCTAGTATTCTCCTAAAGATCTGAAATAACATGTAACACTCCCTAACCTAACTGGGCTATCAATTGCAAGAATATCAAATGTTTCAAATCGTACTGGCGGTGGTTCTAGAGATTAATTAGTTTAAATTAAATTATACATACAAACACATGCTCACGCCTTTTTTCCTCCAAGGTAGGCAGCCCGTCATTTATTTCTTACTTCATACTTCGCAAGCTTTCTCTGACCATCATCAATTAAACCTTTTATTGAAGCCCGCCGATTTCGTGTTATTCTTTGTCCTTTTTAGGGTTCCGTAGCCAAATGGTAAAAACGAAACATTTATGCACTCGTCATGTCCGTATGTTTCGCGGCTATGATCCGCTGCGCGGATGCGTGGGCGGCCAGAGCCTCCTCCTGCGAGCAGGTCATGCTCGTGAAGGAGACAGCAGAGCGGGCGCGGCGCAGCGAGCGAGAAAGACTCGCGGACATCGCTGGCCGCGTTCGAAGGCGGCTCGGGCGTCGGAGGGCGCAAACCGACCTCCGCCCCACATGAGCGCGGGCCTGAGGGTGACGGGTGGAGCCGCTCGTCACCCTAGCAGAAGCAGGCCAAGGCAGCGGCGCGCATCGTAGGACGATGCGCGCCCCCCCCCATACCGGGGGCGAGTCGGGGACCGCGTGGTCCCCCCTCCCGAGGAGGGCCAGACCGAGAGGAATGGCCCTGGGTCAGCCGGGGTGCGAGGGATATGTCAAAAGACAACCTCACCTCCGGCCTAGCACATCGACCCACAGACGGCGTGCGGTTTAGTCGGTTCGAGTCCGACATAACCTCCCCCTTCGGCTCCGAGGGGGGGGGTATCCGTGAATCTGTGAACTGCAATAACATTTTTACACAAAAATAGAAAAAAAAGAACATTATATTGCGAGGGCTTCCCATTCCTTCAAAAGGGACATTGAGGTTTCTAATTTTTGTTTTTCTAAACTTGTAAGTTTGCCTGAGACGCTACTTCCAAAGTGGTAAAATATGTCACCCCCCCAGTAATTTCTAAATTAAGAGATTATTAAAACTAAAAAACATATAATTATGATGCACATTTAAAATTATAACGAACTACAAAAACTTTTATATTATGTAACTCGTACTTGCTGCTACGGACCCCTTCATGGGCGAGTACAAAGTTGGTCAGTGCATCTAACGTGAGCGACTCCAGCTTAAACTACCATGCAATATAAACAAATTTAACTAAACCAAAGCATATTACGGTACGGCTTTTATAACAAATTGCAGCTACAATGCTACTTAAGTAGCAAGCTGAATGCGGTAGGAAGGCCAGACAATAGCCTCCAGTCTTTGTTCCTTAGTGCAATAACAAAGTAATTACAACTAAGCTTTGTACACTAAACTGCGCTGTGTCTGCATATTGCGTTGCCAAATTTTATGATTAAACCAAGTGCAATATTGTGGGCTTACTTCATAATAGCGGCTGTTATTAAATGCTATTTTTGCTCGCAGTTATGAATATTGCAAACATTTTTATGGTTACTTTCACGTCAGCTTGTGTTACGGAAGTTATGTAAATGTGTGAAGAAATGAATGGCATCTGCCATGATCCTGACATGTGGCAAAAGATTCCTTCAAATTTATTTAATGTTTGGTTGTTTAGACATTGGAATATTTGTTATTCCATAACAGTCTAAAGGCTGAACTGATTTGGCTGCAATTTGGTACAAGGATAAATTATTTATAAGCGCCAACTTTAAATATAAAACTTCCCATTAAATTTCTCCCGAAACATAAGATACGTCCACTTACAGGTTGTCCCGAAGTTGCGAACAAAATGAGTGCACTGTCAAGTCTACTCTAGCCGGACATTCCACAGTAGTTTTATAAGAAAAGACAAGCCCGGTATTATCAAATAAAACTTCGAGAACCCTCTCTTAGAACAAAATAAATATTATATTTATCACGAAGAAGAAAATGACATTAGACAGACTGTTACCCGCGGCTCTACCCACGTGGAATATTGATCCTGTTGCCACATTTGCGGGAACTTAATTCTATCATCAGGTCATCAGGTACCGCAGGTCAACCTTTGAAGATAGGCCAAAATTAATATTTTTATGAATAACGGCCAGAGTTAAAAAAACCTGTAATACTATTACAGCGCCATCTACTGACAAGAAACAATTTGATTGACGAGAATTTATACTCATTTTATTTACTCTTTACAACTCTTTGCATCATAACTCAGCCGCTCCATCAATCCCTGTCGTATACATCTGAAACTGCGGTAATTTTATTGTCGTCCTATTGTGCGAGGCCGTCAGCCGTCAATATCCTGTGAGAGCAACGGAGCGAATAAACGGCAGCAGGCGGTGACACTCAATTTATACTGCTCGGTTTTGGCACGACCACATGCGTTACTAAAATCCATACTAAATTATAAATGTGAAAGTGTGTGTGTATCTGTTTGTCCGTATTTTACGTCTAAACTAAAACTAAAGCTACCTAGTTGGTAATATAATATTATTATGATATTATCATCACATTTTAGCAGGATGTCAAAGTTCGTGCAGCTTAATAATATTAGGATGTTTGTTATGCAATCACGCTCAAATGGTTGAATGAATCTGGATGGACATTCGATACAGGGATAAATTATACTTGAATATATAAATAATTATATATGGATGGTGAGAACGGGAACGAAAGTCCACGCGGGCGAGGGATCTTAAAACTAAGTACTAAATCAAACTGTTTTATTGATTTAAATTGTAGTATTATCCGAATTAAAAGTGTGTACCAATAAATATCAGAACAGTCAGTCAACAGGAAGGGGATTCAAGGCATTAAGATCATTTTGAGTACGTTTTAACCGACTTCCAAAAAGAAGGAGGTTCTCAATTCGATCGGTATCTTTTTTCATCAAGATCGATTTGATGCTGACTGTACTTCTTATCATCATCATCAGGCTATATTAGTCCACTGCTGGACATAGCCCTCCCCTAATGAGCGCCATAGCGCCCTGTCGTCAGCTGTACTTCGTATACCTGGAATATATTTCGATGGATTGCAGGAACGGGTTTAGAATTTCACACGGGCAAAGTCGAGGGCAACAGTGACGTTACAATATTTATAGGATGCCATCGGAATTCGCATAACCGATGTATAGAATAAATTTTCCTAAAGCCATCCACTTTCACTTCTCTTCATCTTAGCGTTAAACCCAGTCGCACCCATAGCTTTCACCTCGGAGTCTAAGGTCCGCTTTATCTGATTTGACTAAACTTCGATATTTTCCGTGAAGCGATTGCCATCTGACCTCCACAACCCAAAAGCGATATCGAAGAAATTCAGTTAGACCTGCCCCTCTAGACAAGTGGCAATTCGCTAGCCGGCGTTTGGTGGAATAGAATGACGAATGTATGGGATTTGACGTAAATGACAGTCATTAACGCATGTCTAATCCGTCAAATCGTATACATTCGTCATTCTATTCCATCAAACGCCTGCTAGCGAATTGCCACTTGTCTAGAGGGGCAGTTATTGGATTTCTTAGGGCTCTAACTACCCGTAACGACTGCCATAGATACTTTTTAGGTTTTGAAATAATTTTGGTTTCAATAACCGCAATTCAATATCTAATTTCATTCCACAGTATACGTAACAAGGACACAACTGTGCTGTGACTCAAAGTGCTCAATAATTGTGGTTTGTGCCCATTCTCGTTCGCTGGGAAATTCAACCGAGTCTCCACTAATTCTATCTGTTACTATACTTAACTTATGAAATGATACCAGAGTTGAGTGATATATTAAAATTTATGGTAGTGTAATTGTTGATTGAGAATTTTAAGTCAAGGAGTTTAGTGATGTTGAGAATGATTTTAATATGAAATGATAGTTGCCGCGTTGGTTCCCGGTAGAGTAAAGCCAAATTTACTTGAACAACCATCGATTCAACAGAACGGCTATACAAGTCTTGATTTCAGCAAGACGGTAGCCGAAAAAAATCTCACGAGAATACAAGCTTTGGGTATTAAATCGTCCATCAAAAAAACGTACTCTGTTTTTTGTGAACGATTAAAGGACGATTAAATAAAAAAAAAAACAGGTTGCACTAACGCGAAGTAAAAACCATTTTAAATTTTCAGAATAAAAGCTCCACAAGTGTGTTTTCATTAAAGCATTTAAAACCTCACTTTTGTTAAAACAAGCGCACTTTATGGCCCGTAATATGTAAAGTCACAGAATAGATAATAGTACTAGCGTAGTAAAGTTAATGAGAAACAGTAGGGTAATAAAATATCACGCATAACTGTATTCATAATTGCCTAAGCTAAGTGCAAATTCATGTATTCAAATAAGATTTTTTGGAGGCAATCCTGCTTCTTACTATAGACGGTACGGAACTTATGTATCGCGGCTTGGGTATGTGCACAACGAGACTTGCGGGAGTATCGACGAACCGACCGCCAGATTTGGTCAGTCCGGCGCCAACGCTTACAGTGTACGTATCTCACACGCTCTCGACTCATGCTCTTTCTCTTTCTTTGCCTCGTCCCCCGCAACGCCGCGAGTGCCTAGGGCGCAGTACAGCAATCACGGTCGGTCTATCAATACTAATATTATAAATGGAAAAGCGTATGTGTATGTGTTTGTTTATTCGTCTTTTACGCTTAAATCACTGAACCGATTTTGATGAAATTTGGTTTAAGGGTAAGTAGAAGGTAGGACACGACGGTATTTCCGTCCAATTGAACAGTTCGACTGGGGAATTACCTGCGCCCTACAGAATACTGCGGTCATAATAACCTCGTGTTGTGTTTCCGGCTTCCGGCGGTGAGTAGGGTAGCCAGAGCTCAGTTTTTGTGTTGTCAGTGGGTAGACCTAAGGCTTGTCCTGCTTTAACTTCTACTCTAACGGTTCTCTCTGTTCTAACAGAGTTGGTAGCGCGAGTGTAACGCACCTGGTGTTGCACACGTCCATAGGCTACGGTAACTACTTTTCATCAGGTTTTTTTTTATACTAGTCACGTCAATTTGACTTCACCTTGATGGTAAGCTGAAGGCAAAGTTTTAGGAACGGTCACGATAACATACACGTACCATGTTAACAATGGTGGTCGTGTGCTTGTCTGCCACCTAAGTAGTATAAAAAAAGACGGGTGCACTCCAGGAGTGCCAGCAGAAGTGAAAACTTTTTCTTTCTTTCTTTCTTCGTTATATACAGAGAAAAAGATAACGAAAAGAAAACACACCATACCATTCCGTACCATACCATACCATACCTATAATATAGCGCCAATCATAGACTCTATCAGTAATTTTCTGTCAGAAGAAATTAATGAATTACAAAAAGAAAAAATAATCATAAAAAGTAATAAATTACAAAAAGAAAAAATAATCACAAAAAGAAAAATTAATTACAAAAAGTAATAGATTACAAAAAGAAAAAATAACCACAAAAAGTGTCAGAAGCCCAGGTTTGAACCCGGTACTATCTGAAAACATAAGGACTTACAGTCGAAGCGTTTACCGCTAAGCCACGAAGCTTCTTAACGTACTTTACAAAATAAACAATCTGTAGCTGTTGTAATGTTGTATGACGTCAGTCGTCGGTTACGGTTCAAAGGTCAAGTAATTCCGACGCGAGTTTAACACTTTTTACCCATCCTACGCCGCTAAAGAAGTTTTCACTTCAAAAATTAGACCTTGATAAAGGATAGGCTATGTTTGGTCGCGATAACCGACATCCACGCGGGCGGAGGCGCGCGGTTTGCTGCGGATTTGACGTTTATGACATACGTTAACGACTGTCAGATCCGTCAAAGCCCATACATTCGTCATTCTATTGCATCAAACGCCGGCCGACGAATTGCCACTTGTCTAGAGCGGCTGTAACTCTTTCTTTTGTAGCACCATTAAGACCTGGAACTCCTTGCCAGCTCACGTCTTTCCTTCTTCCTACAGTCCCGGTTCCTATAAGCGGGCGTGAAAAAATATCTAATGAGGCCGTCAAGCTGAGTGCCACCATTGGAACGTGTTTGTTATGATGACCCTCTTTCCTGAGACTCAGCCTTCAGATTATTTTATTTATTTACGAGTATTATACACTTTATTGTACGCCAATTACAATATTTATAATACAGAAATCAATAACATAAGTGCAGTACAAAAGGTGGCCTTATCGTTATCGCTTTGGATGGAAATATAAGTATAGGTTGGAGTATTTTTTTTTTTGGTAGTTGTTGGCGCTTGGTTAATAGAAAAATCAATTAAATCATATACAACTTATAATACATAATTATATGAATACATACCTACTTAAACATAGATATTCATAAAATTTCAATTATAAATACTTAAAGATACTTACACTGACTTAAAAACATATACATATACATAATATATACATATTTAAACAGATTTGATGATAAATTATGTTACACGTGATATGCTGGACAAGTAGTGCTTCCTGACTATTCCTTTAAACTTCGCCAATGTCGGAGCTCGTCTTATTTCCACTGACAATTCATTCCACAGGCGAACAGCTGTGACGGTGAAAGAAATTATCGTAGAAGCCTACGGAATGCCTTGGCATTTTTAGGACTAATCTCACGGATGATCGTAAACATTTCTCATGCGTCTCGGAAAGGAACTGAAAGCGTTCTTTTCAGTAGAAAGGTGTTGAGGGGTTAAACAAAATGTTATATAGCAAGGAAAGGATACGTGAGATTTGGCGCTAATAGGTACCCACTGTAAATAGCGTGAGTTCGAGCCCAATATAACGACCCCCGGTGGCCGGTGGAGGTGGTATTCGTGGGGATATCTGTACGAAAAAAAATGAATGGAGCCGAACACAATTATTGCTGAAATGTAGGTGATAATTCACCTCTGCGTATCCCTCCGGAGACAAGGGCGTGATAATATGTATATGTATGTTGTGGAAAATGCGACATGCTTTTTAATGAGTTTTATAATTAAACTACGCGTTACAAAAAAAAAATACAATAGAATTACTATTCTAATTTCTATAACATGCTTATGAAATAGAGTGACTAATTAACCAAGTGGTAAATTGAAAATATCGTTGGAACATTCATTTCTTGTTCAACCGCAGCAATATAATTTTGTGCAGTTATGTATTTAACAGTTATATGTGAGTTACAAAAGATTCATCCACCTAGTTTATCGTATAACAAATATTTTATTACTCCTACATATTATTATTCTCTGTTGTAAATTATATTTTTAATTTCTGTGTGTTATTCCGGACTACAATTTAATCTATCTGTCTCTTTCTTCGCCTCCTCGAGTTTGTAGGAGGTAGGACACGACGGTATTTCCGTCTAATTGAGCTGTCCGACTGGGGAAGTACCTCCGCCCTACAGAATACTGCGGCCATAATAACCTCGTGTTGTGTTCCCGGCGTTGAATAGGGAAGCCAGAGTTCACTGGAGAGATTTTGTGCTGTCAGTGGGAAGACCAAAGGCTAGGCCTATACTTCGTCTTCAACACTGACAGCACAGAAACTCTCTGTGTTCACAGGGTCGGCAGCACGAGTGTGTCTCCCCTACTGTTGCACACGTCCATAGGCCACGGTAACCACTTTCCATCAGGTAGGCCGTGAGCACCACCTCAGTGGTATAAAAAAAATATGCCTGTGCCAAATTTCAGCCAAAGTCGTTCCGCCGTTAGATCATGATTGACTAATTAATACCTTCAAAACTTTCCACATTTATAGTATTAGTAGGAAGAAATAATAAAATAGTAGATAGCATTATAATCCGCGTGGTGACGGTGAAAAAAATACAAGTATCAACACCCCATCTCATCCGAATGGTGTTGTAAGAGGTAACTAACAGCATAATCACTTCGAGAGCAAGAAGACCACAGTACGCCCCCCGTATGGGGAGGCAAGCATCGCGTGATGCGCGTCTCCCCATACCGGGGGGCAAATTGGGGGCGGTTTGTTCCCCCCTCCAGAGGAAGGCCAGACCCAGAGGGATGGCTCTCAACCTCACCTTCGGCCTAGCACAACGATCAACAGACGGTTTAGTCGTTTTGAGTCCGACATATACTACCCCTCCGGCTCCGGAGTTCAGGTCTACAATATACTAATTGAAATACTAATATTTAAATAATTAAATTTACAATTTAACACACAACCATTTTCCTATTTCAGTATCTTGGTGCATTTTACTATCACAAAAATTAATTTACTCGAGTGCCTCAAAATATGTGATCACTCTTCAAGACCAGCCCGAGCGTATTTTTACGTTTCATTTACGTGCACCATCATTTGGGCCAATTAATGGAGGAGGGAAAGTCAGAGCAAAATGTAGGTGTCATATACTAAGTTTATATTTGTAAAATTGTACTGTGGGTGTCGTACAAGACGTCTTAGGGATAGAGCTGTTTTCTATCTGACAGTAAACGTATAACCCGTGACTAAGCCTGCTTGACGATGACAGGCCCACCGTTATTACTTGGACCTGAACATCATACTTGGCAAAATGTGGATTTTAATACAGCTCTGCCTAACTCTTTGGGGATTTTCAGGCGTGAATATATGTATTCATACATACATATAATCACGCCTTTATCCCCGGAGTGTTAGGCAGAGGTGAATTAACACCCACATTTCACCAATCTGTATTCGGTCCCACGTAATAGGGGTGAGCCTATTGCCGTATTCCGGGCACTATTGTTGACTCGAGCCATGCATCTGAGGCTGAGTCTGGGCTGTACATATATGTCTGAAGTTAATCAGCCCTATCCCTTAGGCGCCTTGTACGACACCACATGGGAAGACTAGGAGTGGCCCAAATTCTACTCTGCCGGGAACCACGCGGCAATATGTATGTGTGTATATTTATAAGATTGTTCACTTAATTGATACTATTGAAAGTTCAGTAGTTCCTGATATAAGCGCGATCAACCAAAAAAAAACTCTCCAGCTTTATAATACTTGTATGGATTATAAAAGTTTGATTGGTTGGTTGGTTGGTTGGTTGCAGACACTAATCTCAAAAACTATTAGCTCGAAATGGAAAATCTCTTTGTGTTTAATAGACTATTTATCGAAGAGGCGACTACCCAAGAAAGGGAAGCGGTAAGGTTCCCATACAATATTTCAAAATAAATAAATTCGGTGTATAATATTATTATGGCTTAAGACAACCCCTGTGGCGTAGGGGTAGTGAACACGGCTGTTACGTAAGAGGCATGGGTCCCCGCTCGATGCAAATATTCGTATGCATGAAAATGGATACTTGCATTTGGTCTGGTCGTGCCTCGGCGAGTACGTTAAGCCGTCGGTCCCAGTTGCCATACGAGCATCTATGGCAGTCGTTACAGGTAGCCTTAAAAGTTGAATGAAATGTTGAAGCATTTACTATGCTAACTTTTCAAATCGATTAAGATAGGAAAAATTGAATCGCTCAGGCGGGACTCGAACCCGCGATCTTTCCCTTACAGGGGGAATGCTCTGACCACTGAGCCATCAAGCCTATACTACTACTACCGTCTTAGGGCGACGGTGGGAGCCATCTACCGAACTTCATACGAACTATCGGAAACAAAAAGTTCAACAACTGGTGTAAAAAAAAAAAAAAAACTGCAATATTCCGATATCGCCTTTAGGTTGTGGAGGTCAGATGGCAATCGTTTCATGGGAAATATCGAAGTTCAACCAAATCCGAAGTTAGACTGGTAAATCCGCTTAACTGAGACTAAAGACTCCAAATTGAAAGCTTCGGATGCAACTAGGATTAACACTGGTACGAAGGAGAACATAGTATTATGGTTTAAAGTTAAGTACCTGTACTTCGAAATATGTTTCGGGTGAAGCTGAACGGCCCAGCCAGTCTATACTAATATTATAAAGTTGAAGAGATTTTTATTAGTTTGTTTGTTCGTTTAAATGTTTCTGTGTTTGGTTGAACGCGCTAATTTCAGGAACTGGTTGGGATTAAAAAATATCTCGCCGACATCGCTGCACGCGGTCGAAGGCGGCTCGGGCGTCGGTGGGCGTAAACTGACCTCCGCCCCCCATGAGCGCGGGCCTGAGGGTGACGGGTGGAGCCGCCCGTCACCCTAGCAGAAGCAGGCCACGGCGGCGGCGCGCATCGTAGGACGATGCGCGCCTCCCCACACCGGGGTTGAGTCAGGGACCGCGTGGTCCCCCCTCCCGAGGAGGGCCAGACCGAGAGGGATGGCCCTGGGTCAGCCGGCGTGCGAGGGATATGTCGCATGACAATCTCACCTTCGGCCTAGCACTACGACCCAGAGACGGCGTGCGGTTTAGTCGGTTCGAGTCCGACATAACCTCCCCCTCCGGCTCCGGAGGGGTGGGTATCAGTGGGGATTTACCGCACGTAAATAAAAAAAAGGGATTAAAAAATATGATTAACAATGTATCGCACATTACAATAAGGATATTAACCGTAAATGTGATATTTTTAGATCAGAAATTGAAAAAAATCTCCTATGGAGCCTTCCAAGTTCCTTCACCTATTTATATAACTTGGAGCGTCGAATGCGGTTGTTACATTAAATCGAACCCACAGGAGGGACAGCTAGCCACAGATATTATGGGACGCGAAACAATTGATAGAGATATTCAAAAGAAGTCTAGTAGAAGTAAATGTAAGTGCTGGAATTGGACACCTAAAAGATTGAAGAACAAAAGTAAAGGAAATAGCAACAAATATATATATTACACAAAGATCTAAAAAAAACTTACAGTCTGCGTCAAATTGATCTTGATGAACAAAGTAGTCAAATTGATTTCTTCCTCCCCTCCATTCCCCCCCCCCCCCGCTCCTGTTGACTGATTGTTCTATATTTGGTACACACCTTGTTCGGACAATAATACAAATTAAAAAATAATTAAATCAATAAAACAGTTAAATTTGCTCTTAATATGACGGTATTAAGATCATTTTGAAATTTTGTATTCAAGACATTTCTGACGCTGACTATACTTCAAAATAAAACTCCAGAAGATTATTTGAGATTTATTAAAATTTACTTTGAAATTTATATCGATATTTTGTTGAAGGAATGTGAATAAAGAATAAGAAAATCGTTATTGCTTTCAATGCGTTAATTTTGAAAAATCGGTCAGCTGCGAATCGGCACACTGAAGGTTTCATACAAAACTGATTGAGGGATCAAGTTATGCTTCATAAACGATAATATTTTTATTGTTTCGTTGATCTAGAAGTTTTTTTCATAGCTGTAAGATCAAAAGAGTGTTAGATATTAATTTCAACCTAATAACTTCACGTGTTGAGAAATGGTCTTCAGTAAGGAAAAATGAAAACTATAAAGTGGTCCATTCTCATTTATCTGTATAGACCTGACTGTCGATTCTATAAAAGCAAAACCACTGTCAAACCAGACTTTATATTGCTACAGACTTAAAATCCAAAATTAAAGAAATCGAGTTTCAAGACACTTTTTCATTCACTCATAGCCATTTAACATTAGACTTTGACTACATTACTTTTTTGCTTTAGCAGAATCGAGGGCCTGAAGTAGTCTCACCGAGGTAATTACACCCCCAATTTTCTCCCCAAACTATTAAAACCACCATGAAATTGGCGATATTCCTCCTCATTTGACTTCTCAGTCTCTGAGAAATATTTAAAGTTCTTGTGATGTCTACACAGGTCTACCATGACTTCAGATTTTGTACTTCAAAGGGTAACATGCGGGCTAAAAGCATTAAAATAATTAGAAACTTTGTCTCTACGGGTCATTAAAAGTTTGTAAATTCAAGAGCAGTTCGCGTTGTTTTTGAAAGCGTTAAGCAATTCGTGGTTATCACAAAGAGTATAGTTACTAGCATATAACAAGGCCCTGGCGTAGTATGAATTTCAATTTGATTCCTCCTCCACGCATTCTGGAGAAAAAGGTATTTTAACATTTTTCAACCCTTGCCAGCACAAGTGTACAACTCCTCCTATTTTTTCAAATTGTTTTACTCAGAAACGGTGGCTCTTAGGAAAAAGTGTTAAACATTTTTCATAGATAATTATCAGATCTTCAATTTTGTCTCAGACATTTTTTATGATAAAACTTAACGTTTGACTGAAAATTGCGAAAAACCGGTTGTAGTAATTTGACCTTAAATAAAAAAAATCCAGGCATCGGATCTATGCGGATTTTTAAGAGTTCTTTTATGACGGTGTTTTGAACAATCCTACAAACTTTCAGCCGGGTACAAATTATTGTAACTTCACTACTATAATTTGGTTTACTTTGATTTGATGAAGATGTGAGTGAGTGATTTGAGTGAGATGTGTAGCAAGTTCCACCAAGTGCCAACAATCTTCAATCTTCTTCAATTCAAACAAGTGCAAACAGTATAAGCATAATAAAACTCTTCTAGAATAAATTGTTGGATGAATGTGATGTCGATCGACTGAGTTGTATGTCTTCAATGAAAACACTTGTACTATTCCACATTGTTTATTGAATTCCTGACCGGTTTCGCCTTACGGCATTTTCAAAGGTTGATACATGTTTTTTGGGTATCAATCAACAGTATAAGCAGTTTGAGTTGTATGTAATTTAATTTCGATATACGAAGGGTTTACATGTGTTAACGCTGTTTTGAGTAACTTTTCCCTAGGGGTGACTACCATCTGATCCCAACCCGGAAAGGAAAACCTCCGCCAGAGTCTAATCGTGAATCAGCAGTATAGTAATTAAGAGGCTAATATAATTAGCCTCTTAAACTTAAATTTTGAACCATTCTATAAACTAGTCTTAAAAACAAGGTGTCATTACCTTGTTTTTAAGACTATAAAATGGGTGCTTTTGTGATGGGTTAAAATTTTACTTAGTATTGTATAATGCGATCCCCTAAAGAGCGGTTAGGATATCAAAGTGGAATAGCGATTCCTTTTCGATCCCTTGACGAATCGAAATACGGGATCAAAAAGTGACACCCGAAACTTTGAAGTAGTCATACAGGTATGTAGCCAATATAGATATAATATAGATTGGTTTGGGCCCTAAAAATCATGGTTGATTTCAAAAAAGGCTATTTTCTTGAAACTAAATTACAATTCATAGTATTCGGGCCCATAACCTGTTCATAAGACTTTGAAACTTCATTCAGCTGCCATTAATAAAAGGCCTTAGCTAAGACAGGGCAGGAAGACACAATACCGTGCGTGACGTCACAATAGCACCCGGTACGCCAACAAAATGCTGTCGAGGCTATTAAATCGACGTCATTAGTAGGTTGGAGCACCTTTGGTGTGGCTTATCTTTACTAAGAATATAGTAGGTGTGCTTGTTTTTACATGTTTCGCAAAAGAGGAGCTACTTGCAAATAAACTTTTCCAGATTGTTCCGTCCATTAAGTGAACTTCAACGCCTTTAGACCGAAATTCTTTTATCATACAACAGAATTTCACGGATTTTACTCTTGTTCTAACATTGACTTCCTAAGCTTTGCTTCAAAATGGTGTTAATTTTTAGTTTTTCCAAATTGAATTATATCATTACCAACAAAAACACTGTTATTGGCTTGCTCAGTAAGTCACGTATCGATTCATGCAGAAGTTAGGAGTCAAGTCTTATCATTTATCAGATGACCTAGTGATACAGTAATCACTGGCGCCTTATACTAGTAGTTCAAGGTCGATACATCCAACGTCGATGCCTTGTAAGATGGGTAGGCCTTTTGTTCGACACCTTTCCAAGTACAATGGACTGTGCATGCGCTGCTGCTGTATCAGCAGAGACTCTCAAACGGAGCAAATAACCAATTTAGCTGGTAATTATATTTTTGAGCCGTTTGGAGTCGAAACGTTAGGTGAGTGGGGTCCAAGCGAACGCGCGCTATTCAAAGAAATAGCGAAGCGACTAATCGACCCTTCCCGTGACCATAGGGCTGGCCTTTACCTCGGTCAAAGAATTAGTATCCCTATTCAGCGTGGTTATGCAGCCAGCCTTTTGGGCACGGTACCAGTAGAAGTCGATGGGGAGGAATTATTCGATGCCTAAAGTTGCCGTCTCTCCCCCTTTTTAATTCGTTTTTGTATGTATTATATAGTTACCATAGTTTGTATATATTTTTATAACCAGTTTTATTTTTCTGTGTTGTTATCTGCTGAAATAAATAATTAAATACTCAACGTCAAAAGTATATGATTATGGTACATATTTCAAGCTTAACAATCTGAATGAAAATTATGTTAACTAAGTAGGGATATTCCAATCAACATTTAAGAGTAGTCTAATAGAGATCGCTATGTAGTCAAAAGAAAAATAACTTACATTGCTTAAAAATTGTTTTTTTTTTTATGGAATATGATTGATACCGTTGCATCTACTTTTTCAAGGAAGTCGCCTAGAGTACGGGAGATAAAATGCAAAAATAAATTTTCATAACCCATAGGTTTGTAGTGCCAGAGATTAGCACCTTCAGAATTAGTATAGGTAATATTAGAATTGAAACATACCTAAGAGATCTCCACAATATTATTTTCGATGGCTTCTGAAATCCGCTAATCAGCACTACACTAATGAAAAATAAGAAGATAGACTACAATTCAGTCTACCTTCTCTGATAAAGACGGGGTTCCTAAGATTAACAGTAATTTAAACATGAAACATAGTTTGACACATCAGGTGCATCAGTGTTGTTCGCGGTTAGAGTGAATTACAGCGAAGAACTTAGATATGGAAAACCTAATCTTATCTTTTTTCCACGAAATCGTAAAAACTGCATTGATCTTATATCTGTCAAATAATTTGGAGATGGTACAAGGTACAGCGTACACCAGAGTTTATCGGTTACGAATAGTTTACACATACTTTAGTAGGTACTCGTTTTTTTTAATTATGACAGGATAGATGATAAGGTAATTGCTTTTTATAGGACTAACACCGCTACAGAATACTGCGGCTATAATAACCTCCCATTGTGTTCCCGGTGATTAAGGTTGCCAGAGTTCACTGGAGACTTTTGTCTTCCTTAGTCTTGTGTTACCCTAGTCCATTGGTGAGCCGTGTGCTTGTCTGCCACCTAAATAGTATAAAGGAGATAGTAAGTCTTGAATGGCGACAGGCATCTCTCTCTCTCTTTGTCATTGAATTTTGAATTACTTTATTCATTCTGTTTTCTTCCTTCTCATCCTTTTTCGTCTTGTTTCCCTCGGGAACGGGCATGCATGATCTCTCTGGAAGTGTAAACATTTCTGGTAAGCACTTACCATCAGCCATCAGGATATGATCATTGAAATTTTAATCATACCTAAAATTTCTAAACTTACAGTCCTTTCTTGAACACTGGGTTTTAAAGATTTTCATTCGAGATTCCAAGATTTGATCTGTTTATCATTGTTATCGATATATCTAAGATATCGTTTGATACGTATGAAGTACGTATACGTACCTACATGAGTGACGTGTCACCAATTGAGTCAACATGACCATATATGGAAACATCCAATCTAGTTGAGTGAAAGAAGAAGTTATGTATTTTAGGTATATTTTACCCCTTTTTTGTATCGTTGCCCAAGACCATGTGAAGTGGAGGAGGAAAAGCCAGAAGGTAGACCCGGAGCTCCGAGGGCACCACGGCCTCGGATTCATTCAGGAAAATACGTCTCCATGATGATGATAATGAGCTATTTGTATCGACATTTTCATTATGAACCTGAAATTTTTATGTTGTATTAGTATCAAACTATTATTCTTGCTTTCTTCTTTCTAATAAAATTAAATCATTCAACTGTAAGGCGAGATTAAAACTGGACTTAACATTCCTACATTTTAAATAAAGCATGTTGAATGCAGGGAAATTGAACTAACACGTCTGAGACTAAAATTAGAAGTCGCAAGTTTGTGAAATGTACAAACATGTTGAACTAGTCTTAACGTATAATTTAGTTAGTATTCCGCTTAAGTCGGTTAATTCAAATGCTTTGTTCTGATATACTAGCTGATGCTCGCGGCTCCGACTGAGATGTCAATTATCACAACTTTTGTTCGTGTCACTCTACTCAAACAATTACGATAAAACATACGAAGATTTTCAGTCCGAACAAGACCTTTCAAACAAAAAAAAACCTATGAAAATACTTTCAGTAACTTTTGCGTCCATTTCGCAACGGAAAATCCAGAACTAAAATATTTTTGTCTTCAGAATCTTTAGTAAGTACATAACCCAAGTTTCTTTTAAATATCTCCAATATATAGACTTGACTATTTACAATTTTATAATAGTAAGAAATAAGTTTTTCATACTCCTCAAGTGAGAGCCAATCCTCATAATGCCTATAAGCCTATTCAAAATTCAATTTTAAAAATTCAAAACCTCAATAAAACACCATTGTCATTAGAGAAATGAGTCTGAATTTCGAATAGATATATATTTCGAAAATATGTCTACAAATATCACGTCTATTTTCAACTATACCGTAACAGATAAGTAAGGACCTATAATACGTAGATGTTCTTTCATTAGCAACCTGACAGCCGATAAATCTTCCTCACTGCCCTCAACCCTCAATCAAGAAGGGGAGCTTCTATAGGGTCATCTTATGTAAAGAAACATGCCTAAGTTCAATTTCCGCTTGCCAACAAGCTCTCAGATAAATCCTTTCACACTGTGATTGGATGCTGTGAAAAGAATCTTTATGAGACCAATCACATACCAAGACGTTGATGGCTCTGCAGAGGTATTTCAATCGCTGTTTGAGTTAATAGTTGGCTGTGAATTTTAATGTTATCACGACTATGTCTACATACAGTCATTAAATTACAATCTCAGCATCTGTGTACAGGTAATAGTCCCAGTAAAATAGATTCTCGCATTGCATTTGCTGAAACTGGTTAGGTTGTGCTTCAATGCATAGTGAGTACATTTAAGTCATTTTATTTCAAGGTTGTATTTTTATTTGACCTTTTAGTTTTAACTAATCAGTTCAAGAGATCTACAGATGAAGAATCATGAATAAAATGTAGCTAAAAGACATCTGCTTTATGTCTGCAGCACACAAAGAATGGATACCCCGATTAAGCCATACGTAGAGACAACGTGGGAATGTATATATAGATATAATTTATAAAATATATATCAATTCTTCTATTTGAATTTTTGTCAGGAATCACGGCCCACAAATTGAAAATCACTAGTATACTCGAAGATAAACCAAAATATGTCAGTGTGAATGTATTAATTTCACAACGCCATTAAAACTTTTCGCTACACGATCACAAATATTGTTTCCCGAACAAGTTTCAATATGAAGCAAATTTCCTCGCTAAAACAAGTCTCTAATTGCGTCACCACTGCATAATAACCAACAATGCTAACTTCTCGTCAGTCTAATGCATGCAAACTTGTTAATAGCCCTTGTCTCTCGGCGGATAATCGATTTGTCTGTGCAGTGGTTGTTTAACTCGAAATAGAGGTTTTTATTCGTCGCAGACTAAAAACTGTAAAGGAAACTTTCATTAATTGGTTCTCTCTGCATAGGGGATCGAATATGGTCTAGGTAGCGAAGTACCTCCGTGAGCGACACGATGCGACGCGACAGTACTTCACGTGACTTGTTCACGCGACGTGTTCACGCGACAAGACCCTCTAGGCAAGTGGAAATTCGTTCAGCAATGTATGGGATTGGATGTTTATGACATACGTTGACTGTCATACATTTGTCATTCTATTCTACTATACACCGGCCAACGAGTTGCAACTTGTATGAGGGGCAAAATAAAGGAAACGACTACTTAATATTTTTGCGTTACCGCACTTGTCACCTATCTCCTACGGAACTATTTAGGTACGGCTTAAACTTCGTAGCAACAGCTACAACTCCATAACTACTACGGGAGCCTCGTAACTACGGGTGGGAGATGCAATACACTAAATGTCAGACGCAGCCACCAGATTTCAGAAATCAGACGCTAGATACTAGACATCAGACGCCATTTTGATTTTCGTAAACTCTGATTTCGATTTTATCCACTTCATTTTTTAAAGATCTCAGTTCAACAATATTTGCATGATCAATTAAGTGACTATAACATTATACGATTTAAGTTAACAATAACAATGACTGCTTTAACTTGAATTTTCTTAACTCTAAAATTCGTTAAGCGTGTTTGAAGTCTAGTCTAGCGATCTCTAGAATATGCTAATCGAATGTAATTCAGCGCAACTAGTTAATTCGTAAATTGTTGTGCTCGTAAGTTGTGAATCTATCACTCGCTTGCCACTCATCATCAATATGTTAGTACGACTTGAGCAACCACGCGCAGGCACGCCGTGATTGCGGCGGTAAGACCCATCATGGGGGAGTGGCTAGAGAGGCCACACGGTGGCCTCTCGTACCGTCAGACGCAGGTCATTACCGGACACGGTAACTTCGGGCGGTACCTGCATCTGATGGGCATAGAGCCAACGCCCGAGTGCCATCACTGCGACGCGAGCGTGGACTCGGGGCTACACACGCTCACCGAGTGTCCGGCGTTTGAAGCGCCGAGGCGGGAGCTTGTGACGGCCCTGGGGGTGAGAGTGCTCACGCTCTCCATCCTGCTCGCGGCGATGGTCCGCTGCGCGGATGCGTGGGCGGCCAGCGCCTCCTTCTGCGAGCAGGTCATGCTCGTGAAGGAGACGGACGGACATCGCTGGCCGCGTTCGAAGGCGGCTCGGGCGTCGGAGGGCGTAAACCGACCTCCGCCCCCCATGAGCGCGGGCCTGAGGGTGACGGGTGGAGCCGCTCGTCACCCTAGCAGAAGCAGGCCACGGCGGCGGTGCGCATCGTAAGACGATCGCGTGGTCCCCCCTCCCGAGGAGGGCCAGACCGAGAGGAATGGCCCTGGGTCAATGGCGAGGGATATGTCAAAAAACAACCTCACCTCCGGCCTATCACATCGACCCACAGACGGCGTGCGGTTTAGTCGGTTCGAGGCCGACATAACCTACCCCTTCGGCTCCGGAGGGGTGGGTATCCGTGGGGATTTCCCGCACGTAAAAAAAAAATCAATATGTTAGTCCCGGTTATGTATATTTTGCTAATTAAACTGTTTATGTATATTATGATATTTGGGGGCCCCACTAAGATCATCTAAGAATGAAAAAAGAGAAAGAGTAGGTGGACCCTAGGCTCCGAGGTAACTACTTCGAATAAAAAAAACGATTGAAACTGATAATGAACCTTTGCTTAAATACAAGTCATTAGTTGACAAAGTTTTAATGAAACCTTGAAGTAATTGATATGTGAACTTTGACTGAAAATTTAAATCTGGAAAATTCAACCAGAAAATTTATAAAATCTGCAGCATGATACTCTCTGGGTCCACCCAGAGAGTGTCACTGGAGGGTCACTGGAGGGATACTCTTATTATTTCTCTCGAGTCAGTGGCAACAATTTAAAATATCCTCATGCACCCAGCCCAAAACTCAGTGATATTGACTGCACCTTCCAACACTTAATTGAGGTTGGCAATTGTGCAGATAAGTATAGGCACCAAGCGGTTTGGTGACTGCTTTCTTTGTCGCACCATTAACACCGGGAACTCCTTGCTAGCCCACGTGTTTCCTTCTTCCTACAGTCCCCGGTCCTTAAAGCGGGGCTTGAAAAAGCATCTGATGAGGCCGTCAAGCTGAGTGCCACATTGTTAACATGGTACGTGTATGTAATGGTGACCCTCTTTCCTGAGACTTTGCCTTCAGCTTACCATCAGGCGAGGTGAAGTCAAATTGACGTGTCCTATATATAAAAAAGGGACATAGCAAGCGGAACAGAGGAGATGCAGAGGTGTCACAGAGCCGGGACCAGGCCGCGACCAGGAAATATTCTGACCAACTGACCTGGACATTTTAAAAAGAACTGGTAGCGGGTTGAAAGCTCGTCCTGGATGTTTGGTTTTTAATTAAATAGATAAATATTCAACAACATTCTAAACAACGCTAAGTAGACCCACGATAAGCCCGAGGTGAGAGCTAATGGCAGCCCTAGTAGTGAGAGTACTTCTGCGAGCAAGTAATGTCCGTGAATTCGTCAGGTACCCGTGGGGATTATGCGCGTGATAAAAAAAGACCCAAAGTAATCATTGCTTAACTAGCTTGCCTTATGGAATTTAAAATGTGGATATAGGTACATCATACTATTTATACAGAAAAATAATTGCACTGAGCGGAAGTCGAACAGTGTGAAAACGAACAAACTCATATATTGTTAAATTCATTTGCAACAGCAATAAAAAATGTTACACATTGGCTAGGCTAGGTGTAGAAAGTAAAAAAACAAAGAGTTGCTAGTGAATTTATAGTGCGCAATAAATCTGTGGAACTTGGCCGGGATTAAGCGCGTACATTTCCCTTGAGTTTTATCTCGCGGACGCAGCATCCTTAGATATGTCTATGTAATCGATTCATATGTATACCCAAGAACATCGGGCCCAAAGCAATTTCACTTGTGAGTAGAGTACAACTGCTGATTAACGAGAGCCTCTTGAGTTTTCTTTTGGTCCCAGTCCAAAAGAAAACTGCTTCGATATTGCCTTTGGCACTTACGGACTGAATTTAGACAGTACAATACTTCGACATGTAGCGAATTTCGAAAACACATAGATCGACAAGTCATTACTTCGACAGACAATTCTTAGACAACACACACCTTTGATTTACCACTACTTCGACAGACGATTATTATTCGACAGACAATACTTGGACAAGACACATCGTCGAATGACCACTACTTCGACAGATTTTTTTTTGTAGTCTTTCGTTGAATTTTGACTGTTTTTTTTTTTCTTTGGTTTTTATGCCTCAAATTACTTCATTATGGTTAATACCCCGTCTCAGAACACCCCGACTCGGACAGGTTAGCTTAGAAGGCTAAGGCGGGAGCGAAGCGGAGCGGAGTGTGGTTTTTTTTTTAAACTACCCAGTAATAGGAGAATGATAAAAAATCTGTCGAAGTAGTGGTCATTCGAAGATGTGACTTGTCTAAGTATTATCTGTCGAATAATCGTCTGTCGAAGTCGAAGTATTTTACTGTCTCAATTCAGTCCGTAAGTCTTTGGGTTGTGAAGGTCAGAATACATTCGTTCCCGTAAAAGGTGGCTATACCAATCAAAGGTGGATGTATGGTGTGACGAGAATGAACAGAATAAAGAATAATAATATTAGAGGAAGTTTGAAAAATTAAGAAGCCAGCGACTATCGTGTTTTGGAAATATTATGAGAAGAGATGAAAGTAATGTTGTAAGGATGGTTCAAAGTATGAATGTAGAGGGCTCTAGGAGCAGAGGTAAGCCCAAGAAAAGATGGATGGATTGCTTGAAAGATGATATGGCAAAGAAGGGAGTAACTGTGGAATGACATGACTGACAGAAATTTATGGAGGAAAATGAAATGTTGTGCCGACCCCAAATAATTATGACCAGGACAAGTAGATGATGATGACCAATCAAAAACAATAAGTATGCAAAATATTCGAACTAAAATTCAATTCGATTAAGATCGAAATTCAATTCGTGTCTTAGTCACATATGAATTTTAACCATATTCTGAATACACCTAACTTCCTTCATCCTAGAGTAAAATCCCAGTCGCTTCTGAAGCTTTCAACTTGGACTTTGGGTCCTCTTTTACCAGTTCAATTGCGGATTTTGTTGAACTTCGATATTTTCAGTGAAGCGACTGCCACCTCCACAACCCAAAGGCGTAATCGAAGCATTGCAGCTAGACCAGTTGTTGGACTTTTGAGGGCTCCAACTATCCGTAACGACAACGAAGGACTTACGAAATTCATTACAAAAAACGGCATAAAATTCACGTTATATAATAACAATGTTGTTCTTTGAACTGTTAATGTGTTCAAGTTGTGGGATGCATGTAATAATAATAATAAAAAAGACGGGTTGCACTCCGAGAGTGCCGACAGAAGTGAAAACTTTTTCTCTCTTTCTTTCTTCGTTATATACAGAGAAAAAGATAGAAAGAACATACTATACCATACCTATAATATAGCGCTAATCTTAGAACCTATCACTAATTTTCCGCTAATTTTCTGTCAGAAGAAATTTATAAATTAGAAACAGAAAAAATAATCACAAAAAGTAATTAATTACAAAAATAAAAAATAATCACAAAAAGTGTCAGAAACTATCTGAAACCATAAGGACTTACAGTCGAAGCGCTTACCGCTAAGCTACGAAGCTTCTTAGCGTACCTAGCAAAATAAACACTCTGTAGCTAGGAATGTTGTATGACGTCATGTCGTCTTACAAAGTCGTCGGTTACGGGTCAAAGGTCCAATGATCCTGACGCGCGAGTTTAACAATTTTTACCCATCTAACGCTGCTAAAGAAGTTTTGGCCTTATCGCTCTGCGGCAATTATTCCAGGCAACAATACCAATAGATACCTATGTCAAGTTGTACCAACGTAGTAGCAAATTTTTACGCAGCGTTGAATTGCCACTTACTCTTTCTATAGAGTTTAAATATAGTTTAATAAAAGAGTGTATTGCCTTAACCCTATTTCATCTGTAAAGTTGAAGTTTAGCGTTTCAGCGGCAGTATTCGATTATAGATAACTGCTATTCTATATGTCATACCGATACTCGATATCTATCGTTCTATATTGTGCGCCCGCTACCGCTATCGATATTCGATACTCACAGAAAGTTTGAGGACGAGTTGTTATTATTTTTTGTATGAAACTCGGGCAATAAAATCGGAATTCGATTCGTGCTCGCTTAGTTTGACGCTAGGCCAATCAGTATTAATATATCTTCCTGTGTTTTATCAGCTATTGAAAAGCGTTCCAAATAATAAAATAAGAATTTTATTACTACTTTAACTCTATATATTATATTCTAGGACATTTGCACAGCACTATCTAGATTCAAATGAATCGTAATTGACTTGTAAAACTCATATAATATACTTTATTATTTTTTTAGTTGTTTGTTTATTAATTCAAGATACACAGATAAAAATACACTATTTACACTGAGTGGGAATCGAACCCGTTAACAGTTAATCCCCGAATTTATACCACTGTCAGATTGATTTTTTCGGTTCACTGGCGTCTGTTTACTCCGAAGGGAAAAGGCGTTTATATATGTATACTAAATTGTTTTTAAGCTTGTATAGAGGAAACCTTTGTTAACTTAATTCACCGTGTTACACTTACTTTCTAGCTTATTTGTCCACCAGTATTGCAAAGGTCTCAATGTCAAATTTTGACAAGGGAGAGACAGTTTACTTTCACACGAACGAACACTATGCTTGAGACGAGTATGTTGTTCAAACATGTACGGCGGCACAACTTAATGAGGGTCTATATTAGACTGCGACTAACTAGATTTTATAAGACTTTATATGGAGTACCCGTTGACCCCTTAGGTTCGTTTGAAGAGGAAATTACAGTTTCGTCGTACACCCACTCTGTAATAACTTGATCTGTCGGTGCTTAATTTGACTGATAGCTAAATGAAAAATAACATTCCTATTACTTTTTAAATTGAATTTTAAAACGTCGACGGCACGAGTGTGCTTCCCCTGGTGTTGCACGCGTCCATAGGCCACGGTAACCACTTTCCATAAGGTGAGCCGTGTGCTTATCAGCCACCTCAGTTGTATAAAAAAAATCAATCCTATAACTTTTTTTTATTGGAATTTTAAAACTCCCTATAGATTTAGATCCAAATAATCAATGACTTTGCTGCAAGATAGGAGAATTTAGTATATTCAAAATGTGACCAAACAATCTAGTTGATCAGACCTTTCTACTAAGCCTGCAAGCATGAATGTGGAGTTTTTCCGATTTTTACTACTCTTATTGAACGAAATTTTGAAGCATTTAGTAAGATAGGCCCATCTAGACAAGTGGCAATTCGTTGGGCGGCGTTTGATGGAATAGAAAGACGAATGTATGAGATTTGACCTATTTGACAGTCGTTAACGCATGTCATAAACGTCAAATCCTATACATTTGTCATTCTATTCCATAAAACGCTAAAAAACGAATTGCCACTTGTCTAGAGGGGAGGAACTTCAAATCGATTAAGATATTGGATTGGTTCAGGTGGGATTCGAACCCGCGATCTTTCTCTTACAGGGAGGGTGCTCTGAACACTGAACCACCGAACCATTCCAGAACTATGCCTGAGTCCATCCAAATTTTCATATACTTATATATTCGTCTTGGGGCGATGATCTACCTATCTTAATTGGCGTTTTATCGAACTGGTCATTTTGATCTCGAAAATTCAGCGTTTAGTTAGGAATTCCAAATTCAAATTCATATCAATATCTGATAATTCTTTTTTTACGCGCTATTTCATTTTGCTTTGACATCGTTCTGTGTACAATGTGGAAAGAATCAAAGAATCAATTTCGTTTATTCAGTTTCGGTACATAAAGAGCACATATGAATGTCAAAATTTTAGTCATGTCAAGAAATTATTATCAGAGTATTGAATAAAGTAAATAAATAATTTGAAAATGATTATTTCGCTGGTTCGGTAAGTTGATTCTACTGAGAAGATACCTACTAGCAAGAAACTCAGTGAACAATATTATCGTTTCTTTTTTTAAACAATTTGTTTTTTTTATTCAATACATTTATATTGTGCAAACAAGCAAAAAGATTAAGATGACCATGCATTTTTATTATTGAGGTATTCGTTTACTTTGTAATGTCCTTTTTTCATAAAACACTTTTTTACTTCTATTTTAAACTTATTTAGTGGCATGTCAACCACCAAACATTTAATACTGTTACCCACAAACGAATTACCAACCTTGTGAAGTCTGAGTTTTGGCACTTCAAGTTTATTTTAATTTCTCGTATTATAATTGTGTAAGCTTTCAAAAGGAACATGGATCAGTAGTTATAGACGCACCTATATATATATTTACAACATTCAATAATATAAGCAACATAAACTCCGATATTGACAGTGTGAGAGTGTCCACCTCGCTCACCTGTGACGTGGAAGGATGTGGTAGTCTTCTACCACTCAGTCCATCCAGACGCCTAGTCGTACTAACTCAAAATATTTGCAGCATAAATTGTAACATGGTAGGCCATGATGACAAGTTTAAAAATAGAATGCGACATACTCGTTCTGACTGAATGCAGGCTGGGTAAAACGACTATTATTCCCATTTTGGAGGGAAATCTCTCATATTTCACTAGAAACAATCCTAAACAAAATGATGGAGTGGTGGTCTACATTAGGGACCATCACATATTTTCAGTGTAGGAGCCACGTTCTGTAGACAGTAACACCTTAATTTTAAAGTGAAACACAGACACTGCGATTGTGGCTGTGTACCGTTCTCCGTCCTATACAAATGTGGATCCCTTTCTAGAGTTCTTGAATGAAACTCTCCTTGAATAAAAGTCTTCGTGCTTTTAAAAATATTATAATCATAGGAGACATAAATGTTAGAATTAACCCTTGCAAACTTAAACTCGATGGTGAACGGTATCACTCAATGACTGCATCGCATGGACTGCTACCAGCCCATACCGAGGTTACAAGGGAGTCGAGTGGGACATGCCTTGACCACGTTTTACTCAAAACAAGGTAGCCTACCACTACTCTCATCCCACGGGCTACTTTAACCGACCACTATCCGGTTTTAGTGTGCATTAAATACAAGCAACCGCACATCTCCTCGAAAATACATAATAAAGTTAACAATGAATTGTTAAACAGCGATATTTCAAATATTACGCCGGGTATCCTCCGGTGCATTAGGAATAGAGATGTACTCCACATGAAAAGTAAACTCTCACCTGATAATGAAACCTTAAAGACTAAGTACACGCGATATAGAAACTTCTGTTCTAAAATATTAAAGAAAACTAAGACTAGTTATGAGAGACATCAAACAGAATCCGTCAAACATAACCCAAAAAAGCTTTGGAAGGCTATTGAAACTATAACTCACACTTCTAAAGACCATAAGCAACCTGAAAAACTCCTAATATTAAAACTAACGCCTGAAGAATCCCTTAATGATGTTAATAGCTACTTCATAAATGTTGGTAAAAACTTGCCAGAGCAGTGCTCAAATCTCAAAACAATGCAAACCCTACTCTTGACTATGTTCGAGCCAACTATACGCACCTAAACTCCCTTTTCTTGGAGGATGTCACGGAGGATGAAGTTAGCAGGCTCATTGATGCCCTCAGAGTGGACTCTGTACCGGGTTTTGATAAGATATCAAACTCATTAATAAAACAAAATAAATCGTTATTGACGCCTCCTCTTACCTATATTTTTCAAACTTGCCTTAAATCAAGCATATTCCCTGACTCTTTAAAGATATCTGAGGTGCGGCCCATACACAAGTCTGATGACGAAAACCGCATAGGTAACTATAGACCTATCTCTATTTTGCCGGCTTTTTCCAAAATATTGGAAAAAATTATCAATAGTAGGCTGGTTAAATTTCTAGAAAAAAACAGACTGCTCTCAAACCAATACGGTTTCCGTACTGGAAAGTCCACAGATGAGGCAGTACTAAAATTAACCAATGCTATTGGACAAGGTTTGGATGGTGGTAAGAAGGGCCTATCAATCTTTCTGGATCTCGCAAACTCGTTTGATACGATTTCAGTTCGCATTCTTCTAATGAAACTGAAGAGACTTGGAGTTAGGGGTAAACAGCTGGACCTTTTTGAGAGTTACCTTTCCAATCGGTTCCAGAGTGTGCGCGTGGGAAATTACAACAGCACTAATCTTTCAGAGACATATGGCGTGCCTCAGGGAAGCATCTTAGGACCTACCCTGTTTCTCGTTTACATCAATGATCTCACCTGTCTCCAGATACCTAAAGGCGAAATAATCTCTTACGCAGATGATACTAATCTCCTCTTTACTGCCGACACCTGGGAAGATACATTTAGTAGGGCTCAAAAGGGACTTGATCTGGTGAAGATGTGGCTCCGCGATAACTGTCTTACGCTTAACGTACCTAAAACAAAATATTTAACTTTTAGCTAACGTCAACCCCCAAGAAAAATATAGACTCTTATAACCTGATTCCACATGATTGTGTCGCTAATGCTAATTGCACGTGTGTAAATAACATCAGGTATTTGGGTATCACTATAGTTAACACCTTAAATTTTAGGGAACACATAAAGAATACATCGGCCCATGTTCGTAAGCTCATATTTATATTTAAAAACCTAAGACATGCTGCAGACGCATCCTTGTTAAGGAACACATATCTATCCCTATGTCAATGTATAATTACATACTGTATATCGTCTTGGGGCAGTGCTTCGAAGGGTGCGCTGAAGGGTCTTGAAGTAGCCCAAAGAGCTGTTCTAAAAGTATACAGCTTTAAACCATTTCTTTTTCCCACTGCCCTACTCTATCAGTCATACCAGGTGCTAACAGTCCGTCAGCTTTTCCTTGGTAGCATACTCATGAAACAACATAGCGAACTGATATACGATCGGAATCTGCTTGATAGACGTAGAAAACATGCAGTCTCTCCTACCTATAGCCCAAAAACGTCATTTGTCTGGCGATTTTTTATATTCATTGGCCCCTATATGTATAATAAAATTAATAAGATGTTAAACATATATCCCTTAAATTCCACACAGTGTAAAAAACAGGTAAATATTTACCTCCAAAGCTTAACATACAAGCAGACTGAAGACCTTTTAAATATACCGAGCTGACACACATACACACACTCGCTAACGCACACGCATACGCACAAACATACACACACACACACATTTAAATTTAATTATTGTAACAGTCTGTCATTTGAAGACTTATGTCACTTGCAAGTGGCGTTCAAAAGGTATTATTGCTCGTGTACTACATAAATTTACTGTTTTAATTAATGTCGCATCCCCATCTATCTAAAGCCGAGATACAGGTTTACCACCTAGTTCGGCTGCAGATGCTCTCAATAATTATTGTGAATGTACCAAACATTGTATTTTGAACCACATGTACTTATAATATTGTATCTCTTATTTAATGACCTTGTGTAATAAATAAATAAATAAATAATAAAATATATATACGCATTTAAATAATGCAATTATTTGAATAAAATTGTAATAAAATTCTGTCTTATATATCAATCGCATATACTGGATAATAAATGTATTAGTGACTCAATCATTTATTTTGGGGTATAATGTTATAAATACATAATTGTAATGCGAGAATGTGTTGCATTGCCACAAACCTCAGTGGTCTTTGATGTACTCGGATAATTTAATGTATTTTATATGTCTTTCGTAGTATCTACGATGAAAAAAAAAATTTGATAACAAGAAAACACGACTGATGCTGAAAAGAGCGAAATCGAAATTGCAAATCTTAAACCTTAAATTTAAAAATAAAATATTGCTATAAAGCTTGTTTCGATGTTTTCAGAATCAACCGGGTTTTTAATTTTTAATAATTTATTTTATTTATGATTTTACTATAAGCTTATTAGTAAGCCTAGTCTACATTAGACGTCATAACGTGTCTGATCTATTTAAACTGATCACATAACTTTATCAAGGAGATGGCATAATTTATAACAGATATGAAATCAGGTATATAGCTTAAGATAATTCGTTTTTGTTGCTACAAACGTAGTATTAATATATTGGATAGTTTTTGTTATTTTATTTTCACTTAATGGGTGTACACAATTATTAAAGTAATAATTATTAAATTAAATTAAATTATTAATGTAGAATATACTGCTTCCGGGCTGTTTGGCCGTGGTCTATGTGAAACTTGCGTTCCAGACGTTTCGTCGATCACTGCGGTCAACATCTTCAGTGGCGCAGGTCTGGGTGACGATGACTTCGGAGACCTTGCCAAACGACCACGGCCAAACAGCCCGGAAACAGTATATTCTACATGCAACGCCGGCCGTGAAAGCCCGAAGACTTAAATTATTAAATTAATAAATGAAATTATTCAATTATTAAATCAAATTATTCTATTAATTAATGCATTTTATTATTGTGAACTTTATTTTAGACATTTTTTTTTACTTTTGTATTGTCAATCTGTGAACATTAGTGTGGGTTATATGTTTACCAATTTATTAATTTATAGCTATATTGTGTAGTATTTTAACATGTAAGTAACTGTTTTTTGTTCCAAATAAATAAACTTAAACTATTAAACCTCTGATCCTTGAAGTCGTACTATCCGACAGTCTCTTCTGAATGAAAATCGTCGACTGCTCCCGTATGGGTTGAAGTGCGAGGTGATACAGGGTGGTCTGACGTCTCCCAGGCTCTTCAACCTATATGTGGACAAACTCATAGACGATCTTAGCAGCATGCGTGTCGGATGCAGTGTTGGTGGGGTTTGTGTAAACAACATCAGCTATGCGGATGATGTGGTGCGGCTGGGACCGTCGGTGAGATCAACCGGCGAGTTATTGAAAACATGTGAAACATTTGCCGCCTCACACGGAATAATTTATAACGTTAAAAAATGTGAGTACATGGTCTTTGGTGGTCAGGGGCAAGGAACGGGTACGGTGACCTTTACTATGAATGGATTACAAATTAAGAGGGTATCCACTTTTAAATGTCTTGGGCATATCCTGGCCGATGACCTCAAGGACGATGTAGATATTGAGAGGGAGCGCAGGGCTTTGGCGGTCCGAAGCAATATGCTGAGCCGTAGATTTGCTCGGTGTACTGATCATTTATTATTATTATTATTTAATTACGAGAAATTAACACAACAAAAAAGGAAGACAAATAATTCAAACTAAAGTAGTATAAGTGAGTGAGAGTAAGTGCTTATTAATCTATAAGTAACTTATTTATTAAAAATATGAATGAGCCAATTTCATAATACGCTCCGTAATCTAACGAAATAAATTGAAATATCATGTCTCGCTGAAAAATGAGCCAGCGCCGGACATTTTCGCGCGATAAGTCTTTACGATGTGAAATGTTATCTAAAAATGGACATATCGCTGGACAGACTTCAGATAGCATTGGCGGATAGCGACCTTTAGCAGCAATGGCGGTCCATAATCCAGGTATATAATGTAAGTGGACTAGGGGCATTTGGAAATGAAATGGACTCTATCACTTATTTACTTTGTGTTATTTTATTATTTACACGCATCTTAATATTTTAGTTGTCAGCATCTGTTCAAAAAAAGTATTGGTTTGATAAATAAATAACTTTATCTACTCTGATACTATAATACAAAGATTATAAAATTGAAATCAAAACTCTTATGACAAACATTACGCACAGGCCAAAAAAAAAGTTTTATTACGATACAGGTCTTGTATGGACACCTATATCATTAAATAACTTTTTAATCATAACGAAACACCTATGCAACCTCCATCTGGACTGAACCTCTACTTTAAAAAAATAATCCACTGATTCAGAAAAAAAAGAAACACGCATGCGCAATCGATGTTTGCGCCTTGGCGCCAACATTTTACATTTAAATTAAACAAAGTTTGGTTTTGTTTGTAAAATAAATTAGTTTATGTATTATAGTATGAGAGTAGATAAAGTAGTGTATGACACTGTACATAACTTGGTCTTATAACACTCGTGTGATAAGAACCCTTATTATGCAACAGTATCATAAACTACTATAAATAAGCTATAGTACATTATGGTACAAGTGTCTAAAGTTGGTGATTAGCTATTGAAACCCGAGCCGTTTGGTGAGGTCTTAAGAGAGCCAAGGGCGGTTATCAACGATACACACGTGTATCATACGACGTTTATCTACACTATTCGTGAATAAAATGAAACTAAAAGCATTTTAAATATCATCAAACTGAAATGTAAACATTAAAAACAAAACTTTAACGGCGGACTTTACTTTTTTGTTTCTTTTGTTCCTTTCGGAATAGGTTAAGGAGCTATGACCATGATGCCTGGTCATCAGTGGATCGGTCTCGGACGCAGACGGCCTTTACGCACATAATATCAAAATAAATAAAACTTCAGCTGATTTTTTATACATATTCTGTGGACGCAGCGTAACACGGATTATGTTAATTTGTTTCATGAGATTAGATAAGGTAATGTATAAAACTGCATATAATTGGATCTTACAATACTCGTAACTATACTAGCTTTAAAAAACACGGATACATCTCATTTTTTTAACTCGTATTTTCAGAACCCTTTTCATTAAGGATTTATTTTAGTAAATCAGTTAGTGATCAGTTAGTAAAGTAATCACTGTTTTTGATGGCATTGTTTAGTTAATTATACAGTAACAAGTTTAAATTATCTAAGAACTTGCATTAAATAAGCAAGCAATATGTAATAATTATTTTATATTTTTGTTTCGAAACTTTTTCCTCTCAACTCAAAATTAATCAAGAAAATTAACAAAAAATCTATTTCACTCGCACTCAGCAACGAAAAAGTCACAGTTTGATTACAGGTGTCATTATGTGTCTAATTGCGATGAAATAATAGCCACTTAATGGGTAAATTTATTGAAAAATAACTTACTTAAATAAGTTAAAGTTAAGAAAAATTACTTACTTTATAAAAAAAAATAGTTAACTTAAAACACATTCTAAAACAACCGTTCTATTTTATTTCACTCGCCTACACATATGACTTAATATTTACTATTCAAGTCCTTCATAAATCACCACGTAGATTTAATCTCGGTAAATCCGTGTATTCAAATCAAGAATAAAGAAAATATCACGCGCCGCCTGGTACATTCTACAAAAAGATTTAGAGATGTCACGTTGTAAACCAATTCACGTTCACGCTCTGCTTGCTACGCCTACACATAATAAATGTCGCTGTTTTATATGAATAATTACTCAATTCATTTACAAGTTTTTGGTTAAGAACGTAACCCAATGCGAAATATTTCATTTCACTTCATGAATAAAACTTGTGACAATATTCGCAAGGATGACAAGGAGCCGCAAATTCTCAAATTATGCTTGTCTTTATCCTGGATTATAGAACGTGTTTGTGAATCTAAATAATATTATGCGTATATCGTATTTCTAAGCAGTTTAATTTGATAGAATGGAAATAAAGAAGAAAGAGATTAATAACCATTGTATCCAGTTGTAGCCATAAATTTAAATCGGAAGCTCAATATTTACAACAGGACATTCTGGGGTTATATACTCGAATCAAGCAACTAGCCTGGAACTGTTCTGGTTTAATTAAAATTGTCGTCTATATATTAATATGAAGTAACGTAAGGTTAACTCATGGAATCCTACTATTAACCATTCGTATCTCTTATAATGTTATAAATTCTCATGAATCTGCTGCATAAACAATTTTGGTCATAGTCAAAATCCTTGACTTTATGCGCTGTTAAAACACAGAACAGTTATGAAAGCTTCTTAATTTAATATCCTACTGATATTTAGATATGACGTCAATTTCTGCTTTGAAATTACCAAATGGTTCCCTAGGGTGATTTTAATTTAACATTCCTAACTAAAACTTGAAGCAACTGTAGTGTAATAAACTAAAGTGTTGAACTTGGTACTCACTCATAATACTACAAGCTCATTTAGTCTAAAACTTTAATCTACGTCAATAATATTTCTAAAACTTATTATTCTATCTATGTTCTTATTTAATTCTCATCATAAGTTAGCTTTATGTTGACAGAAATAAATAGCCCATATCCATCGAGTGTATTCGTACATCAATCACAGATTGCGTAAAAAATATGACATATCTAATTGTAGGCTAGGCTGTATGCTGTAGTTATCCAAATGAAAGAAAAAATAAGGAACTTGCACTTTCTTTATTTCTTTGTACAGCCACATTTCGCTAGAAATAATTTCGGTCCCACGTAATAGGCCTCTTATCACATTACCGCCCACCGTGCACGATTCTAGACTAAATATTGCGAGAATTCCCTAACGAAAAATCTAATAACAGTTTCCCAACCGGGAATTGAATTCAGAATTCGACGATTAAATACCAAAATGAACGCAAAGTTATGTGAATTACATTCTTAATATTTATTTTATATCCAAGAATATTTTTTGCAACATTAATCAAATCCTTCATGCTCAGCCATTCCTTCGTGATCACTTGTAAAACAAACAGTCTATTTTGATTGTTATTTAGTTCAAATGGAAAAAAACTGACGTTGTCACGTCGCTTGCACTAACTTGCCCGTCACGTTGTGGTTCACGCTCTATTTGCTATGCGAATGCATTTCTATAAAATAGTATAAAGTAATTGAGTAGTAAATCAATTAACGTATTATAGTCCACTGCTGAAGATACGTTTATGTCCTCCATCCCATAATCCAAATGCACCTCTGACTGACATTAAGTATATCTTTTAATATAACTTTTTAATAAAATTATTGTTAGATATTATAAATAACATGACTTGGACTACACAACATACATAATTCACATACAAATAGAAAGGCAGATTAATTTATAAAATGAAGAAACTTAAAGTTTAAGAAGTCGAAAAAAGTTCTTCCCATCGATGTCAACTAGTAGCGTGTTTAGAAGGCTAGTAGCATTACCACATTAAACGGCAATGGTCATCCTCTGAGATGAGAAAATATCTAATATGTACTACTTAAAATACTGACAATTGTATTATATTATTTAACTTCACAGTTTCACAGTTTTTCTAACTCCAATTAAAATGTTGCCTTGTTGCTTCACAGAAAAGATATACTCGTTGAACTAAAAGTACTGAGTATCTCGTTGAGTCTTGTCACGTGCACCGGACTCCTCGCTCACGCTCCGCTTGCCAGGCGATGCATTTCCACATCGTTGACTGTTTAAGAGGTAAATTACTATTTTATCCGAATAACTTTATTCCGAATAAGTTTTAATGAGTGCTAAAATTTAAACGCGTAATCATAGTTAGCCGTTTGTTTTGGCAGGTTGGTTATTTTGTTTACTCATTGTACTTTTCAACTTTGACGACTGTTTTTTTATGATGATTTAGACGTTGTCCCGATTGCATCCGAGGCCAAGATGCCCTCGGAGCTCGAGGTCCGCCTTCTGACTCTTCCTCCTCCACTTCGCACGATCTTGGGCGTCCATGGTAGTGAGACCCTTTTCACGCATGTCACCCTGCAGGACATCAAGCCAGGACTTTTTAGGCCTACCCCTTCTACCTGGACCCGACGGGGGCGCCATTGCCAGGCATTTACTACCCACGTAGCCTGGCTGTTGCCGCAGTTACCGCAAGACCTGGCCACACTCTTTTGCATTTTATCTACGATGTCACGGACATAAAGGCTGCCGAGGATGCGAGAGTTCCTCACGTGATCCTTACGCGTGACTCCGCACATCCACCGCAGCATTTGCAACTCCGTGATACTCAACTCCTGCTTGTGTCGCTTCAATAGCGGCCACGCCTCACAGCTGTTTAAAAGGACAGGCCCAATGATCGTCTTATAGACCTGTCCCTTCAACCTGACTGGCATTTTAGGATCGCATATGACGTCATTTCCCGCCATTTGGCCCACGCGGCAGCAATACGTGCTTTGACGTCGATGTCACCAGTCACGTGAAGTACAGATCCCAAGTACTTAACCTGGTCCGTGCGCTCGACCAAGTCATCGCCTATGCGGACGGGTGTGGAATCTGTTGAGTTTTGGTAGTATCTGCTTCATTCTATGTGATTGTGATTTAGTTTTATTTGGTTGTTTGTGTAGTTAATAATTACTATTATATTTATTTAACGTAGTACGTATCTATTTAACCTAGTAGTGCGTCCGTTCTTGAAATGTAATTTTTGATTGACGGAATGTTTTGTTATCAACTGCTTTTTGAGTAACCATGGATATTAGTTGCCGAAGGTGTGATTGTTTCTGGCATACCCTCACAGCTATCTACAATCCTGGATCCTTTAAGTGAGTCCTAGGTTTTATTAAATTAATCTCGTTCAATTTTAGCGTAAACTCAGAAAATTGAGTAAATTCCCTAGAGAAATAAAAATAAGTCACGTTTCACTCTATCTATCTTCACATAAACCCACTGACTTTCATATGGAAATTTCTAGATTTTACATACAAAAGCTTGCGCTTGTGGCAATATCCATGAGTGACATGTAAATTTGTTACATTTTCACATTCTGTCATAGCTGCAAGAATATTATATGTAATCCTAAGTACTTAGTACAACTATGTACAGCTTATATTATGTGGTTCCTGGGGTATCCAATGTCCCCTCCTATGTAATAAGTTACTATTCTTACAATAAAGGTTTTGTTTTTCGAAAGTGACGACTATTGGGTCAGAGTCAACCATTGGGTCTTTTACCTTAAGCGTTTAATTTTTTTTTTCTTTAAATGATTCAACTAGTGCCATCAATTGATTTTTAAATATTACTATAGGTGTTTTGGTGGTATCGGTACCCCATGATATTATAAGTAAGCTCATTCGACTTAAAATTCTACCCGGCGAGTGAAATTTTTTTAATTTTGAAATGAAAGGAAGTCGCACTGGACCAAATCTGGAGAATACGGTAGATGCGGAAGCAATTCGTATCCTATTTGGACCAATTTGGCCGTTTGGTATTATATAGAGCATTGTCATGGTAGAAGTACATTGTTTTCTTCACCAAACGAGACGCATATCTGCAATTCGGCGTGGAATTGGTACAATATATCGGTATAGCACAGCCTTTTGTCTTTTGATAGTGGCACCATCTGGTGTTGAGGCTAAGTTCTTATCGGACTGCCCGTGTATGAAATCAGAATATAAAACATACAATGTGGTTTACTAAATTAATGTGTTAATGAATTTTGACACCAGTGTAGCAAAGCGCGCCCAAAAAATGCATCTGGATAAAAAGGACATCACAACAAAAATTAAGAGGTACCCTTTTCAAATTTCGAACTTGTTTTTTTTCTGTTTAGTATAGAAGTGCCTATTAGTGGCTATTACAATAAAAAATAATTTAATCATATCATATTCCTATATCTCAGATCAAATCATGGTTAAGAAAAACAATTTTATGCAATACCATTCTTTGCGGAAGCCCCTCTTTGCAAATTACCAAGTCAAACCTTCCCTCAAAAGGACAAAAGGTCACCTCATGTGGAGAAAACACTATTACTTTCTTGGTTGAAGTGCTTTTTTTACTTTATTTTATACAAAATAAGCACAAAAAACTAAATAGGGTTCGTACAAAGTGATCCCCGAGGTCGGCCTTGAAATATAACGCTAAAGGCAGTCAAGTGTGAGTGAGTGCATACTTTTGTAGGTCTAACTTTTATATCGCCGTTACTATTATTTTGATAATAAACATTTATTACAAAAGTTAAACATTTTTTTATCTGTGTGACTTTTACGCAAGTTAACACTTCATTTAATATCCCATCTTTTTCTTTAGGTCTGTCTAGTAAAGTATAGACACACACAGAAACAATTTACTGGCGCGGCCAACGTGGCTCTGGTACACTTGACATTGGCGTCTCACCATTATTTAATTTTATTATAAATTTTTCTTTACACAGGCAAAATTGCGGTAATTTTCTGCAGAGGCTATTATGAAGAAGTAACAAAAATCCATTCATCTAAAGCTTCGTATCTATAATCTTATCTTTCTTTTGCTATCAAAGATTTTCAGTCTCGCGAGTGAAGACGCAGTAAATCAACAGTTAACAAATTGCTTGTCTGATGAAATGCGTTTTCAAGGTTTCACGGTTAACTGATGTGAAGGGAAGAAATTAATGAATATTGTAATGGCCACTCTGCATATTTATAGCCTTCAAAATCGATAATTATTCTTGCTCAGTCATCTGTATTTTACAGAGTACAATATTTTATGTGACAGAGATAGCGAAAATGCATTCGCCCTATTTAATTATTAATTTATTTATAGCACAAAAAAAAGATGGAGGTTGTAGTCATTTAGCTTTAGTTTTTTTTTTTATAAATGACAAAGACAGCGAAAAGATATACGGCCTATATAATTATTCAATGTAAGTATGTACAACAACAAAACGAACATTTCAACACCACTTATTATGACATCATAATTGTGTAACTTGGCAAGTAAACAATATAAAAGGGTATTCGTTTGTGTAGTAATAATGGTACATCCTGAAGGGAGGATTAACCTATTTTGATCCAGTTATAACCAGGGAAGCAAATAATTCTTTATCGCTAATAGACACATACCATTTAGGTTACTAAAATGGCATTTTTACTTCGAAAAATACTCGCTTGTGAGTGAAAGCGGGTGTAAAGAGGCCCACCAAATTCTTTGTAGGTCAAATCAACCTCTCCTTCTGGCCAGTACACCATCGGATTGACTGACGACGCTCTGGCGTGAACTATCAGTTGCTTCTGCAAAATCCAAGATAAGCCATTAAGAGAGCGTACCGTGAGCTTCAAAATGCAACGGAGATTGGTATTCAGATGATGGTACCTAATGATAATGATTATTGTCGTCGGAATGCTTATTAGTGACGTAACAAATTCACATAAACGCATCGTCGGTTTAGTCAACTCACAAAATTCAGTTAGTTCCCTTAGTTTAACTCTGTAGTTCATGGTTAGAATGAGAGTACGAAAAGGCGCCGCAACAATAGACAACTTAATAATTACTTCGATTTCGTGTGCTTAGCTAAACGAGATTAGTTTTAACCTGGGTCTAAGTGTCCATATGGTTAAGACATCGGACTTGTAGTAAACAGTACGGGTTCAAACTCCTATGGCGCCTAGGAAGCGGTGGTATACTTAGTTTTAAGCAGAATTTGACGTCAAAAGTTATAATATTGTTGCAACTTGTGTTGATGTTTATTACTCAATCACGCTGAAACGCCTGAAGGCCAGTGGATCGTAGTCGTACATTTATCTCAACTAAGATCAAGGGCATTTTATAGAAGAGCTAGGCCACGAGCATTCAGAACATGGCATGGCATGGAACAGGCATGAGTAAAAAGAAGAAGTGAAAGATGCATTTCAGGATCGATCAACCAAATCTTTAAGAGCGTTTTGGACTGCCTCATCTGAATTGACTTCTTTTCGAATTAAGAAATTATGCAAATTCCGAAAAAAGTGGTAATCGGTTGGAGCAAGGGCCAGGGAGTATGGTAGGTGACGGAGACATTCCAATCCTAGGTCCTTTAGTTTCGCCACCGTCTGTTGTGCAGTGTGTGGTTTAGCGTTGTCCTGAAGCAACAATGGGAGAGCAGTTGACCAAACTCGGCTGTTTAACGTCTAGCTTTTCCATCGTGGTTTCCAATTTGGTTAGGTTGGATGGTTTTAAAAGAAAAAAAAAATTGTTGGCAATTCAGATCGTATCGTCCGACTAAATCTTAGGAACGTGTAGTGAATGACTCCAACTCTGTTTCACCAGACATTAACCAGTAACTTTTTTTGAGTCAGCTTTCACTTGGGGCAGGATTTGGCCTGTTCTCCAGGGTTGAACCACTGTGATTTACTTTTCCGATTATCGTATAGGATCCATTTTTCATCACGAGTGATGATACGGTTCAAAATTCCCTAGTTATTGTGACGGTCGAGCAACGTGACGCAGCAGTCTACGCGTGTTTGTTGGTTTGCTTGACTTTGTACAGGCGGTACCCATCTATTAATCTTTTTCACTTTGCCAATTTATTTCAAATGATTCAGAATGAAGCCTGAAGCCTGCAGCTAACTCTGACGTGGTTTGATATGGATCCGCTTCCATGATCACTTTCAAATCCTCATTGATAATTAGGGTCTTTGGCCGTCCACGAGGTTTATTCTGGAGGTCAAAATTTCAAAAACGAAAGCGTTGGAACTAAAAACGTACTGTGTTTTTTTTAAGAGTGGCCTCACCGTACACATCATTAATCCTTCGAACTGTTTCTGCAGCGCTGGTGCCGTGATGAAACTCGTATTCGAAAGTAATGCGATATTTTAACTTTTCCATATTGTGCACAGAATGATAATTATCAAAGCAAAATTAAATAGCGCGAAAACAAATGAATTATCACATTCGAAACACAAATAGACATGCTTAAAATTGAAATGGATTTGAATTTGGAATTCCTAACCAAATGTCGGATTTTTGAGATCAAAATGGCCAGTTCGATAAAAATCAATTTTATATGTAAAGACCTAATATTATATTAGAAGGATAGTAAAAAGTGCGGTACGTAAGTGGAAACAATATATCCAGAACATACCCGATTTTATCGAACTTACACATACTTAGATGTTCAGATTAATCGTGTTTACGTACCGTAGGAAAGCTTGGAGGCCAATGCCCTCCGCCACGTAGAGCAATTTGCTCTGAGTTATCGCCGCTACAGTCGTTAATGGGCAAGCCGGTAGCTCCCACCTGTACCTATGTTTCATCCAAACTTGCCTCACGGAATGTTACTGCAACCATAAAAGGGGTTTAGCTAGAACGTTAGAGGTAGCCGAAAATGTGTTGTTTAGGCTCTTGTTTCGGAATTATTGTCGATATGTTTAAATACTCTGGATTAGTATTTATTAAGAAAGAAAAATAAGAAACAACCACTTTTTTTTTTACATGCGCACAATCCCACGAGTCCTCCGGAGCCGGAGGTTACGTCGGACTCGAACCGACAAAATCGCACGCCGTCTGTGGGTCGCAATGCCAGGCCGAAGGTGTTTTGCGGTTACAAACTACATGTTTTGTGACAAATTTATACCTGAAACCTAAAAAATAATTGAGATTAGAGAGATAGTTAATTTGAGATCAGAAATTGGAGTGAATAACCAAACATTTTTTACATAATAGTTTTGTTTCAATGAGTAATAATAGCTCAAACTTTCGACGGTTAGGATCATATAAAAGGAGAAACTTAGGGTGAATATCACGACAGCATTTTTTGAGAGTCAACGTTGAGAATCGTAGTGTTACGTTAATATTTTGTTGTTTTTTTTTTGGCTTCAGTTAAAACAAGTTTGTAAAAAAATTAGCCACCAAAACATACAAATATAGTTACGGTTGATATTCACCAATTAGGTATTAAAAAGGGTGTTTGAAGATGTTTATGGTAAGCACTCCACGTTTTTTAATAATAAATGGCTCCTATACATGTTGTACTTTTATGTTTTAGCTCACAATAAGCGTACTGGAATATTTTTCTTAAGAATTAAATTACTGAATTATGTTATTGTTAATATTTCACAATTGAACAACAGTTTATTACATTAGCCGTTACGAGGAATGCCAAATAATAAAAGGATCATGAGCGTCTCGACCATTATTCGGACAAAAGATTTCCGAGACATTGTTGAGTAAATATAAATGTAAGCGAAGTCGAAACTGACATAGTTGTCAAAGTACTCGATGAGTAAGATATCAAGAAATGTATTAAAGCTGGCTGTACACATTGGCCCAACGTATACCAAACATTTGCCGTAGAATAACTATATGACAACGAAACTTTCGCGAATGGCGGTTAGCTTAAGTATACTGTGGCACACATTGATTTACGTTGGCCCTAGTTATACAGATGATATAAGATTTGTGTTTTTAAAGATATTTTATATATTACTCCGTATACATATAATATAGTATGCCTGCATTTCATTAATTTTCGTACCTATAATATGTGGGAATCTACCGGTTTTATAGATATTTATGATTACTAATCCGCTCCCTTGAAGAGTAGCGTGATGATATATGGTTAAAGACACTAGTAGGTACCTAATATCAAAAACCTACCACAGTATTTTTATAATATTCACCAACTAATTCCATAAGTCCCATTATAATCAAATCCGGCACGCGATAGTAATTATACAAATGCCAGTTGACGTCATGTGATAACCATATTGTATATATTTTAACTAAAACTTGTTCCATATTTGTACAGTTTAAAATTAACTGACAAAGCTTCTAATGTATATGCTACGGTTTGTCACGTGAGTGAATTAGAAATTATATTCAGTCTGCGCTAATGTTTTGCGCACACCTTTAAATATCATGTTCATGCTGTTAAATGTTACTATTATAACTTTAAACGTCATTGTGTTTACATAGTGCATGTGGCTTCACCATAATATGGCCATAATCGTCTTCTTTCTAACCATATCCTAAGTTTTATTTGAGGCACAGTACTAACCAACTTAGTAACTTTGAAGTTGTGTGAAGTGGAGGTAGAACAGCTGGAAGGTAGACCGCTCCGTACATCTTGGCCTCAGTTGCCATCAGGAAACTACGTGTGCATGAGGATGACACCATTAGGTTTGAAGTCGGTGCAACATTGTATCGTTTTCTATTCTTCTATGTTTGCAGTTGTTCCAGTCATCTTAAGGATCACCCCCTTCGCATAGTCCATTTTGTTTTATGTCTGCCTCGTCCCTTTCCCGCAAGGATGGTGATGAATGTGCATTGTGCTTTGCAATTCTACCGCTTCAGACCCACGGTACCCCTGGCCATACTCCTGGTGGTACTGTGAGTATTATAAATGGTAAAGTTCATGAAGCTTTCATCAAAGAACTGTCTTAATAGAATGAATGCTTTAATTGAATGAAATTTTAAATCATCTAACATGCTTACTATTCAATTCAATTATTGGTTAAGAGAAGAGTATGTTTAACAGAAGCATCGAGGGTTCGATTCCTGGCTGAACCGATTCAAATTTTTTCCAACCTTGATGCTTTAAATGTAAAAAAAATGCATTGAACCTAATAAACGGTCATCACTCCTTATATATTTCATCCACAAAGATGAGACTACTCGTCAGATTAAACATAAAACTGCAAAATATCATTTGATTGTGGTTTTCATTAAGTGTACTTTCCTGACGGAGCTTTAGAGGAAATCCGAAAAAAACCATCTCTAATTAAACCCTCTCATCTTAAATTAAAATTCACTTTCAGAAAGGTTGAGGTATAAAAAGCGCGGAAATAATAAGCCGCCTTATTAATCATTAGTACAAACCAAGCCCTTGTTCATTAATTACTTTTTCTCGGCTTACATCGGACGTTATAAAGCCCTAAACGTGATAGAATTCTACCTAACGCATTTATTATTGAATGTTGAATATACACATATATTTATTATGCTATTGGAAAATGAAGTTTTGGCGATAGAACATATATTATTATTTAGAAATATCGGAATATTTACCTTGTTGGATTGTGTCGAGTTTCTGATATTTCGGTGCTGTTGCTGTCGGCACGAACAGCGACGAAATATTGGAAACTTAAAACAATACGACATAGTTTAAATATCTATATAAATAGAACATAGAGTTTAGATTAAACTGGAGAGTTACTAGTGAAATCGAATGTGTCGAATATACGTGTCAGACTAATTGGCAATTCAGGACGTGTAATTCCTGTTTGATTGGCCCTTTATTGTTTGAAGACTCAGTACAGATAATAATCTAGTATAATAACTTAGCTTGTTAGACTGATTAAACCACTGGGGCTATGAAGTTGAAATTTTGGCATTTGATGCTTATTGTACTATGAGTACTAGCTTTTGACTACGGCTTCACCCGCGTAGAATTTTGATCGTATTCTCTCTACACATGGGAAACTATTCCCAGGGTAAAAAGTATGTGTTATTTACAGACTGTAATCTATTCCTGTACCAAATTTCAGCCAGATTCGATCAGCCATTACAGAGTAATTAAATATGAAACATATAAACATCTTCACATACTTTCAAATTTATAGTATTAGTGGGATAGAATAGGATTCGGGCATGGCTATCGGAAATTTGCCAAAATAAATACGCAATCCTTCCATGCGACACCGGGACAGGCGTTTAGTATTCTGTAGCAGTACATTACAACTATACTGAACAACTAAGTTTCAAAGTTCAATTTGCTCTCTATAACACCCACTAGTCATGATGTATGAAATGATATGTGATACATTCTAGATTAGCCCAACTGTGTATTGACTAAACACATAGTTGGGGGTCATGCTAAGATCTTGGTATCTAGAAGTCGCGGGTTCGACAGCTCTCACACACTAAAACCCGTATGGTATGGTGTCCTATACTCTACTGATGAGCCACATTATCCTACGAGATTAAATATTAAAGACTGGCAGTCAGTGACTGACAATCAGTTACGCTGTGAATCTTCCCAAATTCCTTGAAGACTGCTTTGCAAATGTCACAGTATAAATTTGACGAAAGATAGATCTTAGTGAAACAGAGTGCTATTTGCTCCATTGGTGGATCGTTACAGTGGATTCTAGTGGAGGTATGTTGGTTTTTTCGGCTATATTGGGAGCGACTGGTATCTGACCTACCAGCTCGAGGTGTGATTATATTTCAAATGCACTGAAATCGTCCCAAATCTATGTACCAGATCAATACATAAGACTAATTAAAACTGCTAAGAAGAAGGGTACGCCTTATACTGTTAAAGAACTAACTCACGACAGTTTCTTTGACTTAAAACCTCTAGCTGTTGGTAACTACACCGTTACAGACGATGTAGAAAAGTTAAGATGGACAGACATAAAAGTTATGAAAATTGATCAAGAAAACAGAAACCATTTTTTTTTAAGACTTCATACGATGACGCAGAGTTTAAGTCAGTGTCTACTGTGACCAAAAGACAAGTTAAATCTAACAGTGTAGTAACTACGACACTAAAAAAATTATACGCACAAAAGCTAAAGGTTCCTGGAACCAAAAAGCAGGGTATTTTAACCTTATAGAAAAAAATGTGATATCAAAATATTACGAAAGTTTTTATACTAATCTTTAATTTTATTTGTTACCTATTACCTATTTAATGCCTTTGGTGCAGACTGATTTTATGATACATAGATGGTAATAATAATAGAAACTGCTCATTAGTAATTACTTAGAAAACCGCCTACTACCTATAGATTAAAGTAAAAATGTTGATCTCGATCTAATAGCCAAAACGAATTTATCCTAATTATAATTTAAGCTGTGATTATTGTGATACCTATAATAATAATAATTAGTAACGAAACGTACAAGTATCTCGGTATGTCAGAGTCTTTGGGTATCTCAGAAAAGAATATCAAGAGATCGGTGAAGGAACGCTTCTTCTGCCGCTTCACAAAAGTACTCAACAGTCTTTTGTTGGGCGGCAACAAGGCGCGAGCCTTCAACGGTTGGGTGATGCCTCTACTGACTTACTCCTTTGGCATACTGAGATGGACTCAGACTGAGCTGGACGCCCTGGATAGAAAGGTCCGTCTACTGCTTACTACTCATCGCATGCTACACCCGCGCTCGTCTGTGATGAGACTGTACATTCCACGGAGGTGGGGGGGTCGAGGCTTTTTAAATGCCAAGAACCTCCACAACCGTGAGGTGTGCAGACTCAGGGATTATTTCCAGAGCAACGAGTGCGGGATGCATCGTGATGTGGTGGCAGTAGACATGGGTCTCACTCCGCTCTCCTTGGCGAACGAGAACTGGCGCAGACCGACGGTTCTGAGCGTCACGGACCGCAAGGCCATATGGGAGGGCAAGGAGCTGCACGGGAGGTTCTATCGAGCCTTAACAGGGCCCGATGTGGACCTCCTGGCCTCAGTGAACTGGCTACGCTTCGGGGACCTCTTTGGGGAAACTGAAGGGTTTGCCTGTGCAATTGCTGACGAGGTCATGATGACGAACAACTATCGGAAATATATCCTGAAGGACGGTACGGTCGACATCTGTCGGGCATGCCGCCGTCCTGGAGAGTCAATCAGGCATATTATTTCCATAGTCATGCATTGCTCTACTGGGCCCGCTCTATTATCACAGACAGGACTATTGCTTGCAATAAGCCTGATATTGTGGTGGTCGACCGGCCCCAGTGCCGGGCAATGATCGTTGACATCACCATCCCGTATGACGAGAACCTCGTGAAGGCTGAGAAGGACAAAATTAGCAAGTACCTTGACTTGCCTCACGAGGTAACCGCCATGTGGGATGTTGATTCAAAGATAATTGTCCCGATAGTCATTTCGGCGAACGGGCTGATAGCGAAGAGCCTAGAACAACACCTCAAGAGGCTCTCGCTAGATGGTTGGGTCAAGGGTCAGATGCAGAAGGCGGTCATCCTCGACACGGCACGCATTGTCCGGAGGTTTCTCACCCTGTGACCCCAACCGCCGTTAGCTTGGGCCCTGCCCCGCTATCGGTGGCACTCTATTTTTTATATTTTTAAATAGACGTTTTTCTATGTTTTTTTTGAAATGTGTATTTAAAAATGTAATTTATAAGTAGTTTAAAAGTAAATAAAGAGATATAATTAGTGTTAATGTATGCCTATTGAGGTTTTAGAAGAATTTATTTGTTGATTACCTATTTTTTTTGCGAAAAATACCCACTATTTTGTTAATAAAACGTTAAATTTGTGATTTTTTGTTAATGGCAATGGCGCACATTGCCATTAACAAAAAACCAGTATTTTTATGTTCTTTATTTTTATTTTAGATTAACCTTTCATAACAAGGTTGTGTCATTTTTTTTTAATAAACCTCTTTATTTATTCTACTTGTGGCCGTTTATTCAAAATATTAATTTAATTGTTAGGAATATTTTATAAACTAAAGGGACTTATGTGCTGCTAGTCTGTATGTTATAGTTACTACCAGATTAAAATAAAGAAGAATTATAGGGAATTAAAATACGCATCGAATGATGTATGAGACGAAAGTATTAAAAAATATGGGGGCTAAAAAAGTTGAAAAAAACATTTTTAAATTTTCAATGAGCTTTACTGAAAAAAACCTAATTTTGATTTGTGGCTCTTTCGTTTTAAAGCAGCGACGTGTTAAATATCGAAAAAAAAATTGAAACACCGTCTTAAGAGGCTTAGGCCAGTTTCAAATTACTATAATATCGTTTTCAGGACTTTTAATACCGGATTATACTAGGGTCAAGTTGGATTATAACAAGCTGCAGGGCTGCGAAGACGTTCGAACTTTGCCAACATCTCTAAGTTTAAATGGGTTTGAGTTTAAACCTAGGTTTAGCCTTTATCTAGATTTAAAACTTAAGATTCAGTTTTGATAAATCGTCTGCTAAGTCTGCTTCATACTTGCATTACCTAATCCCGATTGCATCTGAATCTTCCACCTCGGATTCCATGGTCCACTTTTTTCAATCTCGCTGCAATTGTCACTGAGCTGAATGTATATATTAAACTAGTTTTTACCTGCAGCTCCACACGCGTGGATGTCGGGTTTCGCTACAATATCGGTTATCGTTATAAATTGCAGCCTATGTGTTATTCTATGCGGTAGCCTTGTGGTGTGAGTAATGGACTTCTGAGACGAGGTTTCGGGTTCGATCCCAGGTTTTACCATGATGTTATGTGTGTATTTATCGCAGGTTTTTAAGTGCCCGGTTAATGGCAATAGGCTCGCCACCTATTACATTGGGACCTAAACATGAACTGGCGAAATGTGGGTGCTAGCACCTCTGCCTAGCCCTTCGGGGATATAGGCGTGAGTTTATGTTATGTATAAGATAAGATAAACTACTACTAAAAAAAAAAAACAAATTTTACACGTGTATCCACTATGCTGTTACATAGTGGATACACATAACATAATGTTATGTATGTATGTATTCTAATGTATAAACTACTAGCTGTTGCCCTCGGCTCTGCCCGCGTGGATGTCGGTTATCGCGATCAAACATAGCCTATGTCCTTTCTCTAGGTCTAATCTACCACTATACCAAATTTCATCAAAATCGGTTTAGTGGTTTAGGCGTGATAACGTAAGATACAGACAGACAGACAGACAGGCAGAGTTACTTTCGCATTTATAATATTAGTATGGATATCATTGTGAAATTTCATTAAAATCCATTGAGTAGTTTTTAAGTGAAAGAGTAATCAACCTCCATCCATCCATTTATCTACACATACAAACTTTCACGTTAATACTATTAGTAGGATTTTATCATAAAAGCTGAAAAACTGATGAATGTGATGTTATCTGTTGAGGTTCCTATTCTTTTCAAGCGAAGATGATGGCGACAGCAGGTGTACCCGATGAGATATCTTCCTACAGTCCCGGGTCCTTTAAGCGTAAAAAAAGCCTCTGATGAGGCCGTCAAGCTGAGTGCCGCCATTGTTAACATGGTACGTATATGTAATGGTGACCCTCTTCCTGAGACTTTACCTTCAGCTTACATCATGTCATGTGAAGTCAAATTGACATGTACTATATAAAAAAGAGCTATGACTCTTGTACAGGTCTCCTTTTCGGGTTGAAAGGTCAAATGACAGTCGCGTCAGTAAAAGCTACACAGCAGAGAAGACGTGAAATGCAACCAGGGTTAGAGCGCCGCACCGATAAAAAAATAGGGTATGGACTCTTTAAAACACACAACGCAAATTTGTACTTCTTCTACATATTTCAATTGAGTATTAAATTAGAGTATAACTTTCTTCGGAGGTAAATAAGAGTACCATATGGTTAAAAAAAAGATTAATTAAGTAGAACCGCTGATATCAAATAACCGACTAATTGGAAAACTCGAGAAGAACTTTTAATAGGGTTTTTTTTAACATTTCTTCTCATATTATTTTTTTATACTTATAAAAAAGGTATACTTCATGCCCAAGATAAAAATAATACATACGGATAATATATAAACAATACATTATAAACAATATACGACCACCTTAGAACACGTAAAGTTTTTTAAGAACCTGGTGATTTCTATTTTCTGTAGATATTTAGTTTCTAGAGAAGGTTGTCAAATACTGCTTACTGTATAAAGTATACTATTACCTACTACCATTGATATATAATAGTTACTTTCAATGCTTATCAATAACTTTAAAACTAAATGTGATAATTCAAAATAAAATATTATAACTTTGCCTAGAGTTATTAAGCGGGTTTTGGGCAAAGCTATAATATTTTATTTTGAATTATCACATTTAGTTTTTTTTTATTTTATTTTTTTATGTAGGACACGTCAATTTGACTTCACCTCGCCTGATGGTAAGCTGAAGGCAAAGTCTCAGAAAAGAGGGTCACCATTACAAACACGTACCATGTTAACAATGGTGGCACTCAGCTTGACGGCCTCAACAGATGCTTTTTCACGCCCCGCTTAAAGGACCCGGGACTGTAGGAAGAAGGAAACACGTGAGCTGGCAAGGAGTTCCAGGTCTTAATGGTGCGACAAAGAAAGGAGTCACCAAACCGCTTGGTTCTTGAAGGAATATTCTGCACCGTATACGGGTGACATCTAAGCCCTGCTCGTGTTGTCCTATGTAGGAAAGGAGAGGGCGGGACCAGTTGGAAGAGCTCATCAGAACATTCACCATGGTAGAGACGGTAAAATACTGCCAAGGATGCAACATCTCTACGCATCTGCAAAGGCTCAAGGGTGCTTGTGACCTCGAGATTCCCAATAATGCGGACCGCACGTCGCTGCAACCTGTCGAGAGCCTCTAATAAGTACTTTGCGGAGCCATCCCAGAGATGCGAGCAGTATTCCACGCAGGACCGAATTTGTTTTAATGTTACTAACAGCATTAAGAGTAACTAGATATTATATATCAATGGTAGTAGGTAATAGTATACTTTATACAGTTAGAGCAGTATTTGACAGCCTCCGTGGCGAAGCGGTAGTGAACACGGCCTCTGCGCGGGTTCGATCCCCGCTCAGTGCAAACATTTGCATGCATGAATATGGGTATTTGCATTGGTCTGGTCGTGCCTCGGAGTGCACGTTAAGCCTACGGTCCCGGTTGTCATACAAACATCTATGGCAGTTGTTACGGGTAGTTGGAGCCCTCAAAAATCCAACAAGTGGTCTGGCTGCAATGCTTCGATATCGCCTTTGGGTTTTGGAGGTCAGATGGCAGTCGCTGCACGGAAAATATCGAAGTTTAGCCTAATCCGCAGCTAGTAAAAGCGGACCCCAGACTCCAAGTTGAAAAGCTTCGGATGCGACTGGGATTAACGTTACGATGAAGATATAGTTACCAGCAGCAAGAAATCAATATTCCAATCCTTGGAATTCTGATAGATTGCTCTTCTTATATCGTGTTCTGAATGCCTCAAATTGTATCCCTAACTCAAATATATTTTCCCCTCACTCTGCCGCAGTAATGGAATATAAAATATTCGTTCACAAACTTAATTTACTTCATGTATATCTCAGGGCACACATCTTGGATTCAGTTGCGAGACAAAGGAGTCCCTGGCGCGTGAATTGCATTGATCCTACTAATATTATACACGCGACAGTTTGTATGTATGAATGGATGGATGTTTGTTACTCTTTCACGTACAAACTACTAAATGGATTTTAATGAAACTTTACAATAATATACATCAATCAAATATATACATCAGAATAACGAATAGACTACAATGTATAAACGATATTATAGCGATAACCAACATCCACGCGGGCGGAGCCGCGGTCAAAACAAACACACCCAAGCAACTTATACTGCGCGTTTTCACATTTTGAGCAGATTTTAGGTCCAAGACATATGTCCTAAGAAATATCATAAAAAAAGACGGGTTACACTCCGGGAGTGCCGGCAGAAGTGAAAACTTTTTTTTTCTTTGTTTCTTCGTTATATACAAAGAAAAAGATAAAAAGAATATACCATACCATACCTATAATATAGCGCCAATCATAGAACCAATCACTATTTTTCTACCAATTTTCTGTCAGAAGGAATGAATAAATCACAAACAGAAAAAAATTACAAACAAAAAAATAATCACAAAAGTAATGAATTACAAAAAAAAATCACAAAAAGTGTCAGAGGCCCAGGTTCGAACCCGGTACTATCTGAAACCATAAGTACGTACAGTCGAAGCGCTCACCGTTAAGCTACGGAGTTTCTTATCGTATCTTGCATAATAAACAGTCTATAGCTAATGTTGTATGACGTCAGTCGTCGGTTACGGTTCAAAGGTCAAGTGATCCTGACGCGCGAGTTTAACAATTTTTACCCATCCAACGCCGCTAAAGAAGTTTTCACTTCAAAAAAGAAATAAAGAAATCGTGTTGTTACGTATAACCAACTTTGATTAAAATTGGCTTCTGCCCCTTTCATCCACGAGCCAACGATTTTATCTTTGAAAATTCTTGATATAAGGCATATAATATTTACCTGAAACAACAGAAAAATAGATTAGAACACAAAAAGGCAGTAAATTACGTACATAAACGGGATTTCAAGATATTAATATTGTAATTAAATATTATAAACTAGCTTTTGCCCGTGGCTCGGCCCGCGTGGATGTTGGTTATCGCTATAATATCGGTTATCATTATAAATTGTAGCCTATGTGTTATTTTGATATATAAGTTATGTTATTGTAAAGTGTCTTAAAAATCCATTCGGTAGTTTTTACGTGAAAGAGTAACAAACATCCACCCATCCACATTTTAGTAGAAAGCAAGATTCGTTTTGTGTCTATATTGACAAAGTTAAACAAAAACATGTGCAATTTAAATGCAATGCCGTATTTAGTTTTTCTACTAAACGGATTATGACGTGGCTATTCTTGGGAAAAGTCCAATTCAAATTTAAAATAGACCATATTTGATTGCAATTCGTTTGTAGAAATAAAGTAAACGATGAACGACATCTGTTCGGTAATGTATTATACAAAACTTCTTCATACACTTTTCTTAATAATGTTGACTCGACAGTAAAAATGTTCACGTAAATGTAGTAAAATCTTACTAAAACAGACAATTTTGAATGAAATTTGAAAGTATTTTGCATATTCAAATTTATTAAAATATAAAAAATGTAATCAGCTTAGGCAGGGTTTGAACCCGCTATCTTTGCCTTACAGGGGCAATGCTTTGACCACTAAGCTACCAGATATCGCTTGAACCAATCCAAATTTCTTCTTTATATCTGTCTTTGAGGCGATAGTGGAGCGTCAACCAATATTCTTACGAACTTATCAGAACCAATGAATGATTTTTCAATCATTTTTAAACATTTATTTTTGACTTCTCCGCCCAAACAATTTTGAATGAAATTTTAAAGAATTTTGCATGGTAAATATTCAAATCTAGAGACAATATAACTATAATGAACGACAGTGCAAGGGCTATATTATATCTTGCTGCTACTGAGGCTGCTTCCAGCTAACTATCTCCAATCCGAGCAAATTAAGTCCCAAATGATTCGATGCGTTCAAGGTAAGGTAAAGCTTAACATCTGGTGGAATTGTTACCTTATTGCACTACTTACGTACTTCTGTGGATACAAAGGCTTTGGCTCACTTTGAGTTTGTATACTTGTATAGCTGTTGATATGTGAAGTCATGAATATGATTGTAGACGTCTTTAGCAAACTTTATCTGTACACAAATCGTTCACAGCGAGAGATCAAAATGTATTTCATGTAGTTACGCATTTTTCTACCGAAGTATCTATCGTCACCTCAACTTGCCTATTTTCGGATCACTTGCAAGCTGTTGCTCGTGCTGATTGGTGGACGAGGTTCTGGCATGGAATTTCCTATTAGTTTGGGGGGGAGGTATTAGAAAGTAGTCGCTTGCCTATAAAACAAAACATAATATATGTGAAGGAGGGTTAAGAAAGTAAAACCCGAACCCGTGAGTTGGATACAACCGGGATTAGCGCTCAAAAGAACAAAAAGAGAAAGTGTGTCTACCTACCTCTGTCAGAATACTGCTTGATGTTACAACAGTGTATCACACGGTTTTATAGATAGCACATAAAGTACAGACGAATACGCTCCACTGTGGACTCGCAAAGTCGTTATTCTTGAGAGCTCTCGCTAAACGCTGGATACAAAGTTTCGCAAGCTGTAAATCTGTAGTTATATGTGATTTTCTCACATAATTACAACAAAATTACTCGCCACACTGGAGAAGTATACCGTTAATAACTTATTTCCATCTAAAACTTATTTATATCCAGATTTACGTGTCTACATCGCGAGAGGAGCTCCAACATCTACAGCAGCGTTAAATGCATGAGCGTCATGCTGCCTTCTTTGTTGCAGCAACCACTAGACTACGCGAGTAATAAATATCTGGCCAAGCTACCTCTACCGGGACTAGTAGGACTGGGAATTACCTAAGAAATGGAATGATATTAACACCCAATACTACGCAAAGTGGAGGAAGAAAGGCGGGCGGTAGACACCAGCTCTGAGCCTTCAGATGTAATCTGTGATTCAGAGGAAGTCAGAGAGGTGAACTCATATCGAAGTGTCCTATATACAAAAAAGCCAGATCTATGATGACGATGACATCAAGACACCGCATTAGTAATGCTGTTGGGATAGTTTTTATAGTATCCTCGATAATCGAGGAACTAGAAAAATAGTATAACGGAAAAACATTTAAGTAGGTACTAAAATAAAGTTGTTATCACGAAGGACGCGGTATCGTGTGTTAGCCCTCGTGTTCATCGCGTCACGGAGTCTTACTTCACGAGATGCCTTATCTGTTGATTAATAAGATAAGCTACTGACGCAAAATAATCGTACTTCAATTACGAGGCTTATTGCGTTATTTCCAAGCTTACTTTTTATTACAGGTGATTGTAACAGGTGGCGCGATGTGCAGTGTGCACCTCCCCTTAGGGCAAGATACCACTATCTTGATACCGCAATTTAGTCAGTCGGAGTTCATGAGATATGTGTATTGTGTAATGGCAATCTCACCTCGGGTATCTGAAGACCCAAATACGGGGGGGCTTAGTGGGTTGACCCCCTTGACCAATAAGGTATTCGAGAGGATTTTTGCATAAAAAGGTGACTGTAATATTTATTTACAAATTCTTGTAAGAGGTGCGACACGACTATATTTCCGTCCAGTTGAGGAGTCCTACTGAGGAAGTACCTCCGCCCTACAGAATACTGCGGCCATAATAACCTCGTGTTGTGTTCCCAGCGGTGAGTAGGGTAGCCATAGCTCACTGAAGAGTTTTTGTGCTCTCTTCTAAACTGACAGCACAGAAACTCCCTGTGTTTACAGGGTCGGCAGCACGAGTGTGATTCCACTTAGGTTGCATACGTCTAATAGGTTACGGTAAACACTTTCCATCAGGTGGACCGTGTGCTTGTCCACTACCTTAGTGGTAAAAAATAACATGATCCGAGTCCCCAGTGTTGACCATAGTGATGGTGTTCATCTGTTCGATTTGCTACTTTACTGCTAGCTCCAGTGTGATAATATTTAAAGGGTAGTCCACCCAACTTGCATTATTTTTCAGAGGTTTTCTTCCCCGCGACTTCAAAGAGGTAATTTTCCATTCACGGTGCCCGCTGCTAACTGAGAGACAAACTGAATAAAGCCAAATTGCCCAATAAAGAGTTGGACCTCGGCAGAATATTAAAGGAAAGCAGCCCACGCCAAGAGGACAAAGAGAGCTTTCTAGACTAATGCGTCATTAGACAACTTCTTCTTCCTTTACCTGTCTATAACTGTCAGTGCCTGTAGAACCAAGAGATTTGGTGACTCCTTTCTTTGTCGCACCATTAAGACCTGGAATTCCTTGCCAACTCACGTGTTTCCTTCTTCCTACAGTCCCGGGTCCTTTAAGCGGGGCGTGAAAAAGCATCTGATGAGGCCGTCAAGCTGAGTGCCGCCATTGTTAACATGGTACGTGTATGTAATTGTGACCCTCTTTCCTGAAACTTTGCCTTCAGCTTACCATCAGGCGAGGAGAAGTCAAATTGACGTGTCCTATATAAAGAAAAAGAACCAGACATCGTAACTTACCATCCCTCCGTCACAACCTTTAACCGATTTCCCGAATAATAAATTTTTACAACATCCTTGATTGTAAAGACCAAACGTTAATACAATAAAAGTTAGCATTGAGCTTTCACAAAAGCAAGTAAACAAATAAATCACGTTTCCAAGGTGATATGAAACACAAAATTGGGAATTATTAACACAAAGAATCGACCTTTCATGTCTGGCTAATGGCGCATCCTAGACGGTGTTATTGGCATGCCCCGACGTCGTCGTGCAGACGTCAGACGTGGACGTCAGACGTGGCGAGTGCTTAACGTGCACTGCTTGTAATAGAACACCGGTTTCGTGACTATTGTGAATAGAAAATTATCTATACGACTATAAAATTGAAATAGGTTGTGTCTATACATCTGGTATATTGAAAATATTTGTATTGTGTTGAATAAACAATTCTGAACACAAAAACATTTTATTGAAATTCTTATTTGTTCGATCACGATGAACGCAAGAACTTATTGAACGAATTTTGATGCGTTTTTTATTAGAAAGGTCTTGTTTAGTATATTTGAGTAGAACCGGTGATATACCCAAAAAATACGATCACGAGGATAATCATGGTAAGAGCCGCAGCCATGAAAAAGACGGAAGAAAAAAATCGTTTATTACATACTTACACTTCTCACTGAAATATTATTTATTACCAAAAAAAAACCGGTAAAAATAAACGAAATATTTAAAAAAAAAGGCAACGAACCAAAAACAGTACTAAAAGCACCTATTATTTAGGTACATAGGTAAATACGCGGCGCCCCCGTACCAACCCGGCTTCATCTAGTATCACATATATCCCATTCCATATCTTCTTCTTTATTGTAGCATTAATTCCAGTCACATCCGAAACTTGCAACTTGGAGTCTAGGGAGCAGTTACTTTGATCGTCGTTAACTGTCGATCAATTCTATCAAATGCACAACTTTAATGATGTCAGTTGCAAAACGGCATACGTTTGAAACTTCAAGAGCGAACTACTTTAAAGTAACACAAGTATTTGAGTTTTAAGAGTGAATCAAACACTGAAGATTAGGATAGGAATTATATTGAATCAGTCTAGGCGGGGTTTGAATCCGCGATCTTTGCCTTACAGGGACAATGCTTTTACCACTAAGCTACCAGACCTCGTCTGAAGAAATCCAAATTTCTCCTTTATATCTGTATACCCGTATTCTCACGAACTATCGGAACCAATGAATGGTTTTTCAATCATTTTTCAACATTAATTTTTGACTACTCCGCCCACACAGTTTGAATGACAATTTGCATTACCCCTGTAAGGCAAAGATCGCTAGGATGATGAAAAAGAAGACACTGATGAATTTAAATTAGAATACTTTAATTCATGAATTATTTGGTGTTATTTTATTATTTCTCTCTGTGTCTCTCCGTGACCATGGCTGCTGAAAAACAACCGCAACGGATCAGCGTAAATAATATTTAAAATGACACCAAAATAGTTTGATATCATTTAATTATTTTCCCGTAAACTGCCGAGAAGATCATAATATATAGTTACTGTGAAATTTATGATCATTATTGAAAAATGAGGCAATAATAAGCACGCGAAACTGGTGGACTTGCATGAGAGGCAGCTCGTGAAGTAGCTATGAACAGAAGCAGATCGTGGACCGCTATCTCTGTCTACCACTGAGGGCAAAATAGGCGTGAGTATAATATATTACGTACCTATGTTCTAGATCTAAGTGAATAAATATACTGACAGGATGTAAGAAAAACTTAAGCTCATCCATTATAACGTGCGTTCGAGATAACCGAAATGTTATAACTATGTAGCCTTCAGGGGTAAAAATAGTTTTGATAATATTCCTATAAGTTCTATAGAGCCTTTTGTTATCTTACTCGAAGCCAGACAGTTGAGAAAGTTTATCTAGCACTCTATGATATTGTTACTTATTGTGTTTCATTATAGTGTTTACGATCTTGACAGACAAAGTAGAAAGAACTCAGCTATCCTCAAAATAAGTTTTGTTCGACCTTTTACTTATCTCACAAAGATACTATGTAAGTACCTCCTATGAAGCACTCAAGACATAGTGTTATGTCAAATACACACCAGAGTAAATTTTAACTGAAACAGCAGCGTCCGGCAGCCGCTTCATGAAGTAAAATATTACAAAACATTTTGAATCTTAACTACTAGAGAAAAAGTACATAGTTATTTGATGGCAAGGGGGAGCGCGGCGCATTTGGATGCACCCAGAAATAATACTGTGGTCATGTTAATGTAGTATGGCCGTGACACCGTGAGAAAGAATATAGGTATCACCACTCTATCTCATCTGCAGGGTGTCGTAAGAAGCGAATAACGGAAAAATACACAGACTCACTGCAAGAGAAAGAAAACTCGGAATAAAACCATGTACCAACCCGTCTGGCCCAGTATGGAAACATTAGGCCAAAGCCTCTCAAAATTGGAAGAGGCCTATTTTAGGCAGGCAAACACACGGCCCACCTGATATAAAGTGGTTACCATGGCCGTCTGCAATACCAGGAGCAACGGAGAAACCTAATACCTTTCTTGAAGAGTCCCATATTGTAATCGCTTGGGAAAACCACAGCAGGGAGTTTATTCCACAGCTTGAGCGTGCGTGGGATGAAGTTCTGTTCATACCGCATGGTTTACAAAGTGTGAGGATGAATTCCCTGTCTATGGCGAGCAGTGCAATGATAGAACGTAGCTGTGGGCATCATTTTGAGCTGTGGACTATGATAGGCTTGTTGCGGAATTGACATCACTGACCAAGGTATGATGATTGTCTGTATGTATAGAACTCCTGACTCCGATATAAATATTTACTTTACACAACTCAATAGCTTACTACAGAAACTTCTATACAGATGTGATAAAAAAATCATTCTGGCAGGAGATTTAAATATTAACACACTCAAATTAGAAAAAGCCACATTGGAATTTTTGGATCTGGTAAAGAACTACGACTTGACATTACACATAAAAGACCCAACCAGAAAAAGTAACTGTATTGACCATATAATTAGTAACCTCAAAACAGCAACTGGGGAACTTTTGCATTGGGGGTTGTCGGATCACAATACTGCACAGGTGCTTAACATACCCTTAAAGAGGAAAAACGCACCTGAACTGGCATACTACATCACCGTTAGGGACTACAGTAAATCCAATATCATGAAATTCAGGGAATGCTTATCAAATCTGTCCTTTCAGGAAGTTTACATCGAATCCGATATAAATTCTGCATATAAACATTTTCACGACTTAATCGGATTGTTCTACAACCTATGTTTTCCTAGCTTAAGGATTAAGAAATGTAACAACGGTCGATACTCACTGTGGATAACTAAAGGGCTACGAAAAAGTTGTAAACAGAAAAGAATGTTACGCTTTGCATATTACAGGGACACCTCTGTGGTGAACAAAATAACATACAAAAAATACACAAAACTATTAAGACGTTGTATAAATAAATCTATCCAAATGCACAATGACAAACTAATTAGTAACAGTAAGAATATTTGTAAATCTTCGTGGAATTTAATAAAAGCCGAATCTGGAAAAAATAGTACAACTGAAACTATAAATAACATAATAAGTAACGGTGAAATAATAAGTAAGCCAAAAGAAATAGCCGAACTTTTTAACGATTATTTCATAAGTTGTAATATAAACAAGAATAGTTGTGGGACTAAGGTGGAAACAAATTGCAATAGCATATTTCTAAAGCCGTACGATTGTTATGACATTAATAAGATAGTAATGTCCCTAAAGAATACAAAATCGATGGGCTATGATAATATCACGACTGAAATTTTAAAGTCTAGCACAAATGAACTAGTTCCTGTACTAACTCATTTGGTAAATCTATCTTTTACCACAGGCTGTTTTCCAGATTTGTTGAAAGTATCCATTGTTAAACCACTGCATAAAAAAGGAGACAAATCATCACTCTCAAATTACAGACCTATTACTCTTGTGTCTGTAATCTCTAAAATATTTGAAACAGCCATGTATAAACGTTTCACTGAATTCCTAGCCAAACATAATATTCTCAGGAAGGAACAGTTTGGATTCCAAAAAGGGAAGTCAACCACTGCAGCATGTTTCAACCTCATGGCTCAAGTTATTGATAGTGTAGATAATGGTAACGCTACAACTGTGATATTTTTTGATATGACGAAAGCATTTGATTTGGTTTCACATAAAATATTGCTAAATAAGCTAGAAAAATACGGTATTCGCGGAAATGCGTTGTTATGGATAGAAACATATCTAGCAAATAGAAAACAATGCGTTCAAATTAGCTCCCTAAATGACAAAAAAGAATTAGAAGCAACTAATTCAAGTTACAGAGTAAACGGTTCTGGGATACCGCAGGGCAGTGTGCTAGGCCCTCTATTATTTCTATTATACATAAATGACCTTCCGGATGTTACTGAACATCCATGTACATTATTTGCAGATGACATTTCAATAATAATTAAATCCAAATTAACTGACAATCACTTATATGACACTGACCTTAATAAATATGACATTACTAAATATGACATTAATAAGCATGACATAAATAATTATAACTGTGACATTAATAAATCAATAGAATCTATTATAAAATGGCTGGATGAAAATAATCTAAATGTAAACTTAACAAAAACTAAATATATACAATTTAACACATATGGACGTAAACACTTAAACCTTAATATTATGTACAAAGATATTCAAATCGAGGAGGTAGAGCACACTACATTTTTAGGTATTGTTTTGGACAAACATATAAATTGGAAAGCCCACATAAATAACATATGTAACAAAATAAACAGATTTGTATATGTCTTGGCGAAGTTAAGTAGAATATCATCGCAAAAGACGGTTCTTAGCGCGTACCATGGCTATGTGGCCGCAGTTCTTAATTATGGTTTGATTCTTTGGGGAAACTCAACTGACATAAACAAGGCATTTATTGTTCAAAAAAAATGCGTCAGAGCGATTTGCGGTGTGGCCCCCTGGATATCTTGCAGACCGCTATTTCAATCACTTAAACTATTAACTTTGCCCTGTATGTTTATTTTTGAGTGTGCAAAATTTGTAAGACTGAATAAGCACCTCTTTACAACAGCAAAGGAAATGTACCCGAGAAATACACGCGACCCAGACAGAATAGTTTTATCTAAGGTACCAAAAACAGTTTTATATAAAAAGAATTGCCTGTCTATGTGTGGATATATTTATAATTGTGTACCTAGCGAATTTAAAGCTTTACCATACAATAAATTTATAAAATCGTTAAAAGACTGGTTGCTGAACAAATGTTTTTACTCCGTTACAGACTTTTTATCTATAAAATGTAAAGAGTATAGATAAAAGTGTAATTAGGTGATATAAGCCTCCTTTTGACCTCGTATACTTTTGTACGCTAAAGTGTTTTAAATAAATGAAAATTTGCATGCCCAATTTAGGCAGAACATGATGTACCTACCTAGTCATAAGACGTAATTTGTAACATCCTTATCACAATGTTCTAGCAAATAAAGATCTATTCTATTCTATTCTATTCTATTCTATTCTATTCTATTCTATTCTATTCTATTCTATTCTATTCTATTCTATTCTATTCTATTCTATTCTAAATGATTGATTAATTGATGTTGATGATTATGAAGAAAATGATTATAAATAAGGCAATTAAAAAGTTAAAAGAATAAATCTTATAGTTCCTTTAGATAAGATGTTCATAAAGAAAACTTTAAGAATAATAAGTAGGGACATTTCGATTTTATTAGCTTGTCTTCTATACACCTACTATGTGATGAGATCTCGTATCTCTGTATTGACCTACTTCTTACTTCCTATCGATAATCGATATCGAAATTTTGCGACCATGTTTTTGATGAGGAACATCTTATATTTATCAGATGGCGACTGACTGAGCTCGTGGTGATAACAGCCCGTCGACGTGTCACCACAGACTCGTAAATCTTTCATTTTCTTGCCACTTGGCTTGGCACGTTTTATATTGATAGTACTACTAGACACACAGTTTAAAACAAAAAACTGTCATAGCTCCCCTGGGTGAGGCGGGAAAGTAAGAGCGTTGATACTATAGGTGGTCAGAGATCACGCTAACGGCCGTGAAATCCCTAAATAAGTAATTTAGTCTTGTGGGAGTGGATAGTGCGATATTTACCAGTCATTTCGCTTACTTATAGTACTCTTTAATAATCATTTTGTGTTTGTACAACCGTAATGATAAACTTAACACATAAACCTCTGATGAATAGGACGACGTAGTACCCAATAAAGCTTCAATTGTAACATTGTTATTATATTTGTCTTTGTCGCACAGCGAACAATCCAGAAGTTGATTCGTAATTTCTCGGGAATTACTATTATTAATTTTCCCTGAAGCAAGTCGTAGCGAAAACAGTTTTGTTTGTGTTGGATGGTGACAAAACAGCCTCGTTTGATCGCCAACGGGCATTGGGGTAGCAAATCTACTATTGTGGTAACAAATCTACCGTTTAGGAGGTTAGGACACGAAAATTTGTTGCTCCAGCTTACTGGATTTAGGAAAAGTAGGTTTTGGTAGATAGGCTTTAGGTTAAGCTAGCATCTTATTTGTGCTTTGGGGTCTAGTCAACCGTACCAGCAGAATGAAAGCACCCCTAAAAGTCACTTAAAATAAATCTAAAGAAGGAAAAAGAGTAAACTGAATCCGCGCTCCAATGAGAAGGAGGAGCTTGGAAACACAATACGAATTTGAAACCACGATATAGTGATAATGCAGATCTGATCAGACCAGGCGCAATACTTTGAACACTCTCAGATCAGATAAATCGTTGCAAAATCTAAAATCTATTGAGTTAACATAGCATACACATTCTTTATATAAATATTTATAATAGAATTCTACTTTTCAAAAACAAAACTGAAATATCAGTCACAAAGAATTAAATACACGTATTCCTCTCAAACTTTTATCACAAAAGTTATTAACGAAGAAAGCCTCATCAACCTGATGCTTGATCTTATTTCAACTGAAATTTCCTTGACAATATAACATTCTTCCCAAGAGAAGGGCCCACGGAAATTAAACAGGCACTTCTTTAATCACGTCCGAAATAAAAACAGAATCTCACCGTCCCTTAACGTAATATTATCACCGTAGATCCTATTACAATGAAATAAAGCCTATTATTCTGCAACGTGCTTCAAACTACTGTCTTGAAAATTGAATCAATTTACGTTAAAAGCGAATTGCTGGTGACTGGAAGAATGGCAGCATTTTTTTCTGTCTGTAATCAAGTTAAATCAGACTGTTGTCAGTTGCCGTTAATGGACGTTGACCCAAATATGGGCTGAACAGACCCCGCAGTGAACTAAAGAGGCTTTATTTACCGACACAGTCAATAATAGTTCCTATAGCAATAGAGGAAGTGAGTAGATTTACACAAACAAGATAATACAACTATACACGTATAAGATGAGTATATTACCAACCTTCAAACTTTCGCGTATACATAAGTATATACAATAAGGTTGCATAGCCTATATACCCTTATGTTCCTTGACATTTCAAGCAGAGGGCTAAATTTCGTAATAAAATATTCCGAATTCAATTATAATGAACAGATTTTGATTACCAGAACCGGCACTCACGTTATACTGGCTAAGATCACAGGCCGACAGTCTCAGTGGTGCCAAACCTTGACCGTCGACTACATGAGTCGAATTGCCGGGCAATTTAAAGGTATGTGGTATAACGAGTCTATTAGTTGTTATTAGCGTCACTCTTTTTATTTTAAAATTCGGCCACTTTTCATATGGATCAATGAAATGAATGTTGCATTTTTTCTTTATGAAGCCCGTTCCTGCTTACCTATTCGTTTTATAAAGTTATTTTGTCCAAATTATAGTATCTAGCACAATAAATTATTATGTAATGAAATATTAGTATGAAAAGGTTTCTATTGACAGAACTTTAGTTATATTTGAATATTTTATAGGACAGCTATAGAATTACTAGCACGTCGACAGTAATTTAGTATTTCTCTATTGTAGTGAAGGAAAGTTGGGTAAGCACGAACACCAAGTAATCAGCAGATATTTTTTGTTTTCCTTTTATATGTGGTAGTACCTACTATGTACTTTTAGAAACTGAAGATAATATTATCTGTTCTGCTGGCTCTATTGTCAGTAAGTGAGTCAAACGCATTCATATATGTCTTTCATGTTACATATTGCTCTCATTTAACAAAGGATGTTCCAATTGCCATCAATTAAGTACTTTTTCGTAATGTGCGTATTTACTATCAAATGGATAATACCCTTCTGTACGACACCTCTTGTTAATATGTATTGTGTTTACGCTTGTAATCCACTCTGTTACTATTTTTTAACTAATGAAATCGACGTTTTTATACCGCCATTTCAGACAAGCTATACAAACTACAACTTTCATAATAAGTAAGCAAATAAAATAAATAAAGGTAGGTATTTCATACCAACTCATTTAATACAAAAGTCCACATAGCACCAAATGTTACACTATTATACACTGTGTATAAGGCAGATGTTACAAATTCACGCGACGTTGATTTGTAATTGCAACTGAAAACTGTTTTATTACTAAAGTATTATTAATTAAAGTGTCATTTTAGAATCGAATTAATTCTAATCGCTATTTTGTTCGATCGTTTTATCAAATAAGTTTACGTCTCTTAAAATAAAACTAATTTTAAAGTATTCTAGTGTATAAATTTGCATTTAAAGTCGTTTTTGTTGCTTTTTAGTAGCCGCCGCCGTCAGGGGAAGACTAGGCAACATCTAGTAAAGTCTCCACAACTGAGGCTGTAATCATCTCATTGATCATCATCATCATCATCAACAATCATTCTAAGATATTAATATAATACAAAATAAGACTTGACATAAAGGCCCTTATTACCATGTCATAAAATTCTTAAAAAAAAAACAAACAAGATGCCACATCGAACATGGCTTTTATAATTAGAACGTCATAGAACAGAACGATGTCAACGAGTTTCGATATCGTGCTTGTCGCTGTCATTGTTAATGCCAGCTCAGAGATTTTAAAATCTGAAATCAAATGATTTCAGATTTTAAAATACGAACGTTCGATTTTCGAACTGGTATATTTTTATTTCACGAAAACAAACAGGGTGGCCGTTCCGTTGGCAAAATATTGTTCGTCAAATTTTACTTCCCAAAAAACTTATCGCACTTTTATGTCCCAAAAGAATCTTTAGCAAATTTATATTTTGTATTTTAATCACTTGCTCAAATATTAATTTGGCAACCATTTACTTGCTCAAGTTTAATTAAATAAATATACACTAAGCAAATGTTTAATTTTGTAAAAAAACTATATTCCAAAAATAAGTTCGTTTAAATTATAATTTTTAAATGGTTAATACATTGTTAAAATATAAAAAGTCTAATATAAATCATTATTATTATAACTAAGCGAAGCGAGCGTGCCGCGTCAGCGGCCGGAGAAGCGCCGGTGAATTTCATATAGGTTACGTAAGGCTAGATTAGAAATTCCAGAAAAGTGATTTAGGTTTTGTAGGTTGGAACTGTAACCCCAAAAGAGAATTGATTTGTATAATGCCTTAAAGAGCATGTTATGCCAAACCATTTTTGATTTACATAATACTTGATAAAATTAAATATTGCCATGTAATTATTTGTTAGACAATAAATTGCCGAAAATATTATTGCTAAATGTGTAAAAACATACCTACTTTGGCATGTGTTACTTTGGGAAACGTTTTTTGCCCAAAAATGAGTAATCTTCCAAAAAGCTGTGTTAATAATGTAGTTGCAATCAGTTGATCCAATTTTATAGATGTACTGATCTACTTAACAGGTTTTGATTTTGCTTTAAACAATGTGTACTAAATCTTCCACTATTGACCCTAGATGCGGGTTGCACTGGCGGCCTGAAATAATAGATCCTTCCTAGTTTAGGCAGCAGTCTCTCACATAAACTGTTATATAATATTAAGTCGACTCTAACTATGTAAAAGTTATTGTGGTGAACCAAATAAATAAGTTTCTATTATCTATCCTACATTTTTTTTTCGTCTCACTGAATTTGTTAAGCTGTCATCTATGAAGGCGCAAACGAACATTTAATTCAATTTATTCGTAAATGCAAAGCGAATTATTGATGAAAGTGGATTTGCAATTTTATAACACATGTTGGAAGTCCGGTTTCGGTAAGTAATTAACGTTTTCTGCGCAACTAGAGTACCTTTGGAGCATTTTGTCATGTTATATTAAGACCTAGAATTATTGTGAAATCCCGTCTTAAGAGATAAGAATCTCAATGGAATATAATACTATCAATATATTTATAATAAGAAATTATCCCTTTTGTTTACTCGATGTTTCATTAAGATCGTTCGCCATCAAATTTTGTGACTTACAAGATCGTGTCGACTCCAGAAAATATCAAAAGGCTTTCTTTTGAATATTCTTCATCCGCCATTATTTGTTTAATAAATTGTGTTTCTGTAATAGAACTAAATATGATCTAGTCACATTAACTTGAATTTATTTTGTGCTACTAGACAAGCTTTTTTAAACAATAAATTTGTTACGTTTTGCCCCAATGAGGTCAAAGAATCAGAATCAAAGAATCAATTTCGTTTATTCAGTTTAGGCACATAAAGAGCACATATGAACGTCAAAATTTTACAATAATGTCAGGAAATTACTAATATAATATTAAATTAAGTAAATAAATCATTTGAAAATGATTCTTTCGCTGGTTCGGTAAGTTGGTTCTACTGAGAAGAGACCAGCAAGAAACTCAGTGAACAATATTATAGTTTCTTTTTTTAAAACAATTTGTTTTTATTTTATTTTTCATAGGTTTATATTGTGCGAGCAAGCAAAGAGATTAGGATGACCATGCATTTTTATCATTAAGGTATTCGTTTACTTTGTAATATCCTTTTTTCATTAAAGTCTTTTTTACTTCGATTTTAAACTTATTTAGAGGCATGTCAACCAACTCTTGAGGAATTTTATTAAACATTTTAATATTGTTACCTACAAAAGAATTACCAACCTTTTGAAGTCTGAGTTTTGGCACTACAAGTTTATTTTTATTCCTCGTATTATAATTGTGTACGTCAGAGTTTTTTTTGAAAAGATCTAGGTTCTTGCGTACATATAAAACATTATCGTAAATGTATTGGCTAGCAACTGTTAAAATATTAATTTCTTTAAATAGTTCTCTCAGCGAGTCACGGGGTCTGAGGCTATAGATTGCTCGTATCGCTCGTTTCTGTAATATGAAAATAGCCTCAATATCAGCAGCTGAGCCCCACAGCATCAGACCATACGACATAAGGCTGTGAAAGTAGCCAAAATAAACTAATCGTGCCGTTTCCTCATCAGTAAGTGACCTTATTTTTCTAACCGCATAGGCAGCTGAGCTAAGTCTTCCTGCCAAGGCTGCGATATGAGAACCCCATTGCAGTTTACTATCTAGAGTCATACCAAGAAAAACTGTGGTATCAACTATTTGAACAGACTCATCGTTCATTGTGATATGCGTATCTATCTGTCTTACATTAGGCATAGTAAACTTTACACATTTTGTTTTCTTCGCATTGAGCAGCAAGTTGTTACTTGTGAACCAATGCAATATTTTGGAAAGGTTGATATTCACATCGTCAGGTAATTCTTTATGTCTATCAGTTTTAAAAATTAATGATGTGTCATCAGCAAATAATACTATTTCACAAAGATTTTTAGTGAAGTGAGGAAGATCATTTATATATATCAAGAATAAAAGGGGTCCTAATATCGAGCCCTGGGGAACTCCCATGACTAATGGGGCGCCAGATGAGTTAGTGCCATTAATATTGACTTTTTGTACTCTGCCAGTGAGGTAAGATTTAAGTAAGCTAAGTGAGCTGTTAGAAACACCGTAATAACCTAATTTTAGTAACAAAGTCTCATGATCAACACAATCAAAAGCTTTTGATAGATCACAAAATATACCGATGGCATCCTGCTTCTTGTCCCATGCATCAAATATATGTTTAACGAGTTCAACTCCTGCATCCGTCGTGTTTCTGCCTTTAGTGAAACCGAACTGTTTCTCATGAAGTAATTTATTAGAAGCGAAATGTGAAAGCAGTTGACTAAATATAATTTTTTCAAAAATTTTGCTGAGTGCTGGGAGTATGGAGATGGGCCGAAAATTAGATGGATCAGTTTTGTCCCCTGCTTTGAATAATGGAATGATTTTACTAAACTTCATGAGTGTGGGAAACTGTTTATCATCGATACATTGATTAAATATAAATGCGAGATAAGGGGCAATAGTGGGCATTACTGATTTTATTATATTGGTTGAAATGCCCCACAGATCCTCAGTCTTTTTTATATTTAGTTGCTTAAAAGTTTTTATTACGGTTTCGGGGTCAATATACTGAAAATCAAAGTTCACTCTACATTTATCAACACAAGATTCAAGAAGAGAAGCAGCTACGTTTTTTGAAGAATTTAATTTACTAGTTATGGTAATTGGAGCATTTGTAAAAAAAGATTCAAACGCATTGGCCACGTCAGCGTCAGCACTGATGTGTCCATCATCTATTTCTAACTCGAAGGATCGATCACGTGACCTTGCTTTACAGGTTTCTTTGTTGATAACATTCCATGTTGCCTTAATTTTATTATCAGATTTTTGTATTTTATCACGGATATAATTAGATTTGGCCATTGAACAGACTTTCTTAAACATTTTAGAGTACTTTTTAGTATGTTCAATGATTTGTGGATCATTTGTACATGCCTTTGTCTCATATAATTTATACAATTTCTGTCTACTCTTATAAATTCCAGGTGTAGCCCAATCACTAAATTTAATTTTGAGTTGATTAGTGTTAATTATTTTAGTTGTGAAAATGTTATTAAATTCGTATTTGATTACTCCGAACAAATCTTCGTAAAGATCATCCGGGTTTTCAGCAATACTTGGTTCCAAAAGTGATACTTTATTATTTAATATTGTTCGTCAAATTTTACTTCCCAAAAAACTTATCGCACTTTTATGTCCCAAAAGAATCTTTAGCAAATTTATATTTTGTATTTTAATCACTTGCTCAAATATTAATTTGGCAACCATTTACTTGCTCAAGTTTAATTAAATAAATATACACTAAGCAAATGTTTAATTTTGTAAAAAAAACTATATTCCAAAAATAAGTTCGTTTAAATTATAATTTTTAAATGGTTAATACATTGTTAAAATATAAAAAGTCTAATATAAATCATTATTATTATAACTAAGCGAAGCGAGCGTGCCGCGTCAGCGGCCGGAGAAGCGCCGGTGAATTTCATATAGGTTACGTAAGGCTAGATTAGAAATTCCAGAAAAGTGATTTAGGTTTTGTAGGTTGGAACTGTAACCCCAAAAGAGAATTGATTTGTATAATGCCTTAAAGAGCATGTTATGCCAAACCATTTTTGATTTACATAATACTTGATAAAATTAAATATTGCCATGTAATTATTTGTTAGACAATAAATTGCCGAAAATATTATTGCTAAATGTGTAAAAACATACCTACTTTGGCATGTGTTACTTTGGGAAACGTTTTTTGCCCAAAAATGAGTAATCTTCCAAAAAGCTGTGTTAATAATGTAGTTGCAATCAGTTGATCCAATTTTATAGATGTACTGATCTACTTAACAGGTTTTGATTTTGCTTTAAACAATGTGTACTAAATCTTCCACTATTGACCCTAGATGCGGGTTGCACTGGCGGCCTGAAATAATAGATCCTTCCTAGTTTAGGCAGCAGTCTCTCACATAAACTGTTATATAATATTAAGTCGACTCTAACTATGTAAAAGTTATTGTGGTGAACCAAATAAATAAGTTTCTATTATCTATCCTACATTTTTTTTTCGTCTCACTGAATTTGTTAAGCTGTCATCTATGAAGGCGCAAACGAACATTTAATTCAATTTATTCGTAAATGCAAAGCGAATTATTGATGAAAGTGGATTTGCAATTTTATAACACATGTTGGAAGTCCGGTTTCGGTAAGTAATTAACGTTTTCTGCGCAACTAGAGTACCTTTGGAGCATGTTGTCATGTTATATTAAGACCTAGAATTATTGTGAAATCCCGTCTTAAGAGATAAGAATCTCAATGGAATATAATACTATCAATATATTTATAATAAGAAATTATCCCTTTTGTTTACTCGATGTTTCATTAAGATCGTTCGCCATCAAATTTTGTGACTTACATGATCCTTTCGACTCCAGAAAATATCAAAAGGCTTTCTTTTGAATATTCTTCATCCGCCATTATTTGTTTAATAAATTGTGTTTCCGTAATAAAACTAAATATGTTATAGCCACATTAACTTGAATGTATTTTGTGCTACTAGACAAGCTTTTTTAAACAATTTTATTACGTTTTGCCCCAGTGAGGTTGATATGGGGAAAGAATACAAGAAGATTATATTAATTAATAATTAATGATAATAAACAGTATCATATTGAAATAGCAACTATATAACTTTCACACCAGCTGTAAAATGCTTTTTTAATGTTATTATTTTTATTTATGTTTCATTTTCATTTCATTTAAAAGAATATTAGTAAATGAAAAGAACAATGGAAATTAAAATTAAATTGACTTTTACATACCATACTTTGTCACGTGAATATAAACGTATCTCATTCATACTAGAAAGAGTATGGCTCCACCTTACATTAAAAATCTAATACAGATATAAATCTTTAAAAAAAAAAACTCAAAAAGGTTTTACTTAACAACCTGGAACGAGCCTATTATATGGCAACATAAAAGCACAGATTATATAAGCACAATACATCGCCCTCAGCCACAACAATCGTCCCTTACTCTCGGCGCGTAAAATTAATTGTACCAATTTATGTGCGGTTCCGTGATGACTTGTGTTATAGGCTCCATATGTGTGGCCTTGGCCTTGTGAGGTTTGGTGCTAATTCTTCGTATTGACAGTTGAGAATTGATAGTCTAGCTAAAAATGGCTTTGCCATACTCAAAATCAATAGCCGCCTTCGAAAATAACATTACAGGAAACGCTTATTATTGTAGACTAGCTGACCCGGCGAACTTCGTACCGCCAATATTTTTCCGCCCGCGTGGCGTCAGATCCCGTTCCCGCTGCACTCTCTACCATATTAAACATGTATTATACATATAAACCTTCCTCTTGAATCACTCTATCTATTAAAAAAAAACCGCATCAAAATCTGTTGCGTAGTTTTAAAGATTTAAGCATACAAAGGGATATAGGGACAGAGAAAGCGACTTTGTTTTATACTATGTAGTGATTAAGTTAAAATGTTTGATGTAAATAGCGAATCAATATTATTTATTGAAAGTTTGTGAAGATGTTTATATCTTTTTTATACAGTCACGCTCTACAGTTTTACAGCAAAACGAATTTGACTGATAGTTGATACAGGGATAGATTACAGTCTGTAATGACACATAGGTTATTTGTTTCAGAAATAACTTCCTATGGGTGACAGACATGGGATCAAAATTCCACGCAGTTGAATCCACGCTCAACAGCTAGTAAACCTATTAACCAATTACAGCACTATTCGCATCCAATTGTGAATCAAATCTTCTAGTAACCTACTGAAATTCCGGGAACTTGAAGTATTCCCGTTTGAAGCTCAATCGGATCTGCTAATTCAATATAAAAGCACTTATTTATATAGACACAGATAATTGTAATTGAACACTCGATTTACCAACCTTAATCGAGAATCGGTGAAATAAGTAAATTTCTGACTAGTACTATTCCTTTGAGACTAATCATGTTGATAAGCCTCTAACGCTCTGACCTTTGAGGTCAGAGCGTTTTCACATTATTCGTTCCGATATCGGTATCAGACCACCATGTGCTTTTCATATATATCTAACAAAATCGGTCTGAATCGGCTATTTGCTCGACAGCATAGACTAGGGGTTGCTAGGGATGAAAAAACTTAGTGCAAGCAACCGGCCTTATTGACATGACGTAAGTATTAGTATCGAGTTACTGACGTGAAAAGATTCGTTATTAAGAACATGTCATTAAGGTCTAAGGCCTCTTACAAAATCTGTGAAATTTGTAGTCGGTTCGAGTCATATTCAATAATCCGATATCGAGCAAACACAGTTGTGTCAACCCCGATAACCGATATCAAACCGAACAATGTGATAGACAGAAAACGTTTTGCATACATTTACTTTCTCCTATATCGGATCGGCGTCTGACATCGATTTCGGATCGGATATTGTGAAGACACTCTTAGACGTGTAATCGAATAATCGATTCACCATAATCGATTCGTATCGTCGCTGACCTATTCTCACTAATGGGTATGATGGGCATAAATTATTTTATGCCACTTCAATGTTTGTCTCGGAGTTGTTTGTCTACCTCGTTCAGTGACCGTACAAAAATAATTAAGTTAATCTATTATATAAAAATGTATGTTTGTTTGTTCGCTTTTTATAAGCTGTCGTACCGGTTATACGATTACGATAAAACTTTAATAAATTTATGTTTCCATTATGAAATGGTTTCGAAGGTTTGGTACTAAAACGGAAAGTCGTGATTCTACTGGTTTAAAGAAAGTGTTTACAATTTTTTTTTGAGATTTTATCCACTAGTGTACCGCAAGTTATTGCTTACACAGAACAATCATAACAAGCATATTTCATGTTTAATATTAAATACCTATTATGAATAAAATTAATATTATGTCCAATTACATTTAAAAAGGTTATCTGATTACCTTTTTAAATGTAAATGTTTTAAATGTTAGGAAATTGAAAAGACAAGACTGAAAGACGCAGTGATTCGGTTCTAGGGGTTCTAATCAAACAACTGAGCTACTTTTTTTTAGAAAAGAATATTAGCACCCGAAATTATCGAAATTACTAATACTCCCTCTAACCCCTCCAACTAAGCTAAATTGCTTGTGCTAGGAGTGGGTTCACGTCGGTAGTGTAATGGCCAGGATTCGAACCCGTGACCTCTCGATCGTAAGGCCGACTCCTTAACCACTAAGCTACCGATACCTCTCGATAACGTTCTATTTTTTACAGCATTTAGTTGACAGACAAGCACAGCGCCCATCTGATGACATTTGGTTACCGTGGTCTAAGGACGTGTGCATTCTCAGAGGCGTCACACTTATGCTGCGTATATTAACTTTTCAATTTTTTTTTAATATGTTAACACAGCGAAAGCTTCACAAATTGATTTTCTAATAGACGACACAAAAAATAACCTTGCTTGAAATTTAATTAAATAAAAGGAAACTCTTCAATCAGCTATATCCATGCAAAATTATTCATACAATTGACCCTTCTACAGAGTGCTTCCCTAAAACAAAATACCTTAGAATTCTACCTTCCTGTTAGAGAGGCAAATACTGCATTCATTACCCGGGTAATGAATACCTTTGTCTTTAACCATACAGGTATAGAGGTCCTGTAATATAGGAGCCTAACCATCATTTTCTAAGCCTCTTACCAAGTCGGTCGTGGTCTGCTTTCCAGTCTAGCTAAGATGAGGCTGAATTTAGATATTTTACGTGAAGCGACTACCATCAACACAACTAATTGGCAATATCGAATTTCTATAGTTAGACTAGTCGGATTTTTTAGGGCTCCAAGTACTCGTAACGACTGCCATAGAGATATTCGTATGGCAACCGACGGCTAAACGTACTCTCCGAGGCATGACCAGATTAGACAATGCAAATATTCATATTCATGCATACAAAAAAATATTTGCACTGAGCGGGAATCGCCACGCTACAGAGATCAAGATAAAAGTCTATATACCTATATTATACTTGTATATCAACATCCATATTTGGTGATCAAAGGCATATGTAACTGAGCAGGCAGCTCGGAGTTGACCTCGTAATACATACACTGATCAAATTAACTACCACTGGTACACCTACCAATCAACGGACGAAGCTCTGGACCTGGAGGTCATAAGGCAGTCGCTCTCGTAATATCCAAAATATGCTTAACATCATATTAAAAGCAAACCCAGGCTTTGAGACGGTAAATATGAATATGGGGTGCTTCAAGAAGGGTATTAGAAGTGTCTTAAAGAGTCAGCAGCACGAATGTGAAGATCCTGGTATTGCAAACGTCCAAAAGCCACGTTAACAACATCCCATCAGGTGGTTTTTCAAGAGGTTCCTACCTCCTACTACGAAGGTATTTCCATTTTCCAATTGAGGAGTCCGACTAGGAAAGTACCTCCGCTCTTCATTATAACCTCGTGTTGTGTTCCCGACGGTGAGTAGGGTAGCCAGAGCTCATTGGAGAGTATTGTGCTGTCAGTAAGAAGACCAGAGGCTATTCCTGCTTTGTCTTCTACACTGATGGCATAGAAACTCTCAGTGTTTATAGGGTCGGCAGCACGGGTGTGAAGATCCTGGTGTTGCAAATGTCCATAGGCCACGGTAACTACATCTTGCACGTCTTCACGCCTGCCACTTAAATAGTATAAAAAAACTAATACATGTGTTCAACAAATGTCTTTGTATTTTATCTGCGTTTAATACAATGGGATTATCCAATTGACGTTTGATAAGGGTTGTCAAAATAATTACTTTATCTCTTCTAAACGTCACAAAGTCTGACAGGAATCGGATGTATTTTGTGAAACGTGATGTTGGATGTGGATGATGTGGATAGATTTTATACGCATGATATTGAATTTGATTTACAAAGCTTTGCAAAATCTATTAAGCCGATGAAAAAGTTTACAGATACGTACATAAGAGTGTTCGTATACAATGATAAATTGAATTGAATTGATGAAATTAAAAAGTAGGTCCCGACGTTTCAATTTCTGCTTGTTTTAACGCGTTTGAGGCTTATAGAATTCATCAGATATATAGTCCATGAACTTCCCTAAAATATGCAAAACTTTTATATACGCTGAATAAAAATTACGTAAGTACACGATTTTATTTCGGCTGTTATTCATTTAGATCTCCAAATATAGTTTTATTCATTTTAACTAAAATTGATGTACATTGAAAGCATTACTAAATGTCAACTAACTTTACACAATACTAAAGCTACATACATAATGCTAAAAAAAAAAAGACGGGTTGCACTCTGGGAGTGCCGGCAGAAGTGAAAACATTTTTCTTTTTTTCTTTCTTCGTTATATACATAGAAAAAGATAAAAAAGAACATACCATACCATACCATACCTATAATATAGCGCTAATCATAGAACCTATCACTTATTTTCTGCTAATTTTCTGTCAGAAGAAATTAATAAATTATGAAAAGAAAAAATAATCACAAAAAAATATATATTACAGAAAGAAAAAATAATCATAAAAAAGTAATAAATTACAAAAAGAAAAAATAATCACCAAAGGTAATAAATTATAATAAGAAAAAACAATCACAAAAAATCCCTGAAGTCCAGGTGGTTTGAACCCGATACTATCTGAAACTATAAGGACTTACAGTCGAAGTGCTTACCGTATAAGCTATGACGCCATCTACTGTAAATTGCAAAATAGATAGTCTGTACCAATCTTGTATGACGTCAGTCGTCGGTTACGGTTCAAAGGTCAACTAATCCTGACGCTTCCTTAACATTTTACACCCATCCAACGCCGCTAAAGAAGTTTTCACTTCAAAAAACTAAAGCTAAAAGTTAAAATGCGTGCGCATGGCTCTTGTGTGAGCGTTCCCAGAAGACAGGTAGCATTGCCACTTTGTATGCCAATGCTTAATCTCTGACCTAAAAATAGAAAGAGGCCAGCCTTCTGGTCACGAGTAGCATCGATCATACACTTCGCATCTCCCTGAAGAGATTGCGGGCGTTCGGACCCCAAGGCCCAACCGTTTCGACTCCAAACGGCACAAATTCATAATCTCCAATGAGATTGGAGCATTTGCGCGGCTTAAGAGCCTCTGCAGAAGCTGCAGCAGCACCGGCACAGCCAGTAGCTAGATTAAATCGAGACTCACCGCTAAGATGATAATGAAATCATTTGAATCAATCATCAGTCAATTAGCTTATTACAGTCCACTGCTAGATGCCACTGCTAATGTGCCTCTCTAGTTGTACGCCTTTGCTTCCGACCCTCTGCCTTCCACATTCAGTCTATTTTCTGCATCATCATCATGCATCTCGTTATAAGTCGTGATGATATATTTTTTTCTCGAGATCATTACACAAATCGTACCAAAAATAATAAAATATTTTTAAATGGCAAATCATGAAACCATTCATAACACTAAGTGTTATAAAGCCTACGCGGCGTAGGCGTTGCGTAGCACTCCGTAGCCCATTAATCACATAGCCTACAATTATTCCTGCCTGCCCTCCAATGCAAATGTTTGTACTAAAATTACAAATTCAAATATTACTTTATATTTGCTTTTACGCAGTTTGTTTTTACGGAAGTTTGTGATCGGTAAGAAAACACTCTTAATGTTCTTTAAATGTTAAATTAAATTGTTAGTTTATGGAACTATCATCACGACTTAGAAATGGATGATGTGTGCGTGTTTTTTACGTTTGTATGTGTTTGTATGTGTATTTGTTGTGTATGTGCGTAAGTATGTTTGTGATTAATATAATATTAGTTGCCTAGTAACTAATTGTTATAAGAAAAATATAATAATAAGTTTCAAAACTTGACTATAAAATAATAGTTGACATTTTATTATGTAACAATGATTTAATGACGTAACCAAATTATTATATTTTTGATAAAAATATGCTTTATATTTAATAAATAATATGTGTTATCAATACTACATTCGGTCATGTACTTAAATAATCGTAAACCGCACTGGAGGGGTATGTTAATGGGAAGATCTAAGGGTTGTCGTGCTTTATCTTGTACGCTGACGGCACAGAAACTCTCTGTTCTAACAAGGTCGGCATCGCAAGTGGTACGCCCCTAGTGTTGCACACGTCCATAGGCCACGGTAACCACTTTCCATCAGGTGGGCCGTGTGCTTGTCTGCCACCTAAGCGGTATAAAAAAAACCATCTCGATGTGTCTTTTAATACTTATGTGTAACTTAAAACCTTAGTATATTAATATTTTTCAGTTTAGAAACCCATTTTCAAAACTGAAAATCGGAATTGAACCACTAGTTGATCAGTTAGTTAGTCTTGTTTATGTGATGAATCGCTTCAAAATTGTTTTCCTTTAGGTAAGTACTAACCGTATGGAGTACAGTGCCTCGAGCACGAATAATATTCGAATTCGTAACATGGAGAATGGAGCAATGCGATTGGCCGCCTTCCTACTGTGAACCAATCGCAACACTCCGTTCTTTCGATACGTTTTTTTTTTAATAATATTAGCAACCGAAATTATCGAAATTACTAATATTCCCTCTAACCCCTCCAAATAAGCTAAAGTTTACGTTACGAATTCGAATATTTTATGTGCTTGGGGCACAGGTACGAGAAATTCATTGTGGAAAAAAAGGTTCTCCCGAGGAGGGCCAGACCGAGAGGGATGGCCTTGGGTCAGCCGAGGTGCGAGGGATATGTCGCATGACAACCTCACCTTCGGCCTAGCACATCGACCCACAGACGGCGTGCGGTTTATTCAGTTCGAGTCCGACATAACCTCCCCCTCCGGCTCCGGAAGGGTGGGTATCCGTGGGGATTTCCCGCACGTAAAAAAAAGGTAATATATAAAATTATCTCGTACAAAAATAACATATTTATAAATAATCAAATTAATGGTAAGATATTCAATTAATCCATAAACTATTACAATCAATCACAGTAGTGTTTGGAGGCCATATTGCCCTCAGGTGGTGAACTTTATCGAAACGTATTGTCACTGAGCTCGGTGTATCGGAAATGCCTGATTGATTGATTTTACGGCACTGTAATCTAATAATAATATTGGTAAGTGTATTAGATTGTACTACATACTATATGTATTAGCAATTAATTTGATTGTTCTATTATTTGTACTGTATGCCGATAGTTTGCCGGGGCAGTTCGATTGTAAATCTTCTCAATTATGAAAATTAACTAATCTATAAGGTTTCTGAGCTAAACTCCTCCAAGCGAAAATGCCCGGGAATCATTCCACCTTCGAGAAAAATGACGATATTAGAATATTTTACTTTTTATGTAATTAATTACCTAACCATAATTTCATTTATTTTGTTCTCGAGATATCGAGAAATCTCAGAAATTCCTAGTCGAGAATTTTAGAGATCCAAAAAAATTTGTGATGAAAGCAAAAACCCTACTGGCGTTGCTGTGGGAAGTATACATTTGTTCAGATATTTTTCAGTTCAGGGATTCCTCTTCTCGAGTTAAAATGTAGCCCATGTCCTATTTAGATGCTTACTTTGGTATGATTGAGTAACAAATGAACAAAATCACTTTTTGAAGTGAAAACTTCTTTAGCGGCGTTGGATGGGTAAAAAGTGTTCAACTCGCGTCAGGATTACTTGACCTTTGAACCGTAACCGACGACTGACGTCATACAACATCACAACAGCTACAGATTGTTTATTTTGTTAAGTGCGTTAAGAAGCTTCGTAGCCTAGCCGGTAAGCGCTTCGACTGAAAGTCCTTATGATTTCAGATAGTACTGGGTTCGAACTTGGGCTTCTGATACTCTTTGTGATTATTTTTTCTTTTTGTAATTTATTACCTTTTGTGTTTTTTTTTTGTAATTTATTACTTTTTGCGATTTTTTTTCTGTTTGTAATTAGTTACTTTTTGTGATTATATTATCTTTTTGTAATTCATTAATTTCTTCTGACCGAAAATTAGTGATAGGTTCTATGATTGGCGCTATATTATAGGTATGGTATGGTATGGTGTGTTCTTTTTATCTGTTTCTCTGTATATAACGAAGAAAGAAAGAAAGAAAAAGTTTTCACTTCTGCCGGCACTCCCGGAGTGCAACCCGTCTTTTTTTATATAGGTCACGTCAATTTGACTTCACCTCGCTCAATGGTAAGCTGAAGGCAAAGTCTCTGGAAAGAGGGTCACCATTACATACACGTACCATGTTAACAATGATGGCACTCAGCTTGGCGGCCTCATCAGAAGAGGATTTTCGTCGCAGCACCGCATGACACCCCCCAGTCCCACTAGTGCTGCGATCACAATCCTCCCTACCCGGCTATGCTCTTGCTGACCACTGAACGCTATCGAGATTGGATTACTATGAAGGGTTTTTCGCAATCGTGCACGGTGGTACCCACCCGGCCGAAATTTGTGACTTGTGCTATCAAATTGCGTACTTATAACATTAGTTACGATAGTGACTTAAGTTATACCAACTCAGAATCCAGCGGATCGATCCATTGGGAAAAGAGTCTGGAGACTAGTTATCTTAATCACAAAAAGGCACTTACACTTTATCACTTCGGTTCATTGACTCGGTCCTGACCGCCATCTTAAATACGTCATGACATTTTAATCGTCTTACGTCTGCTATTCGTCCGTTTATTTCAGTGTATTTTCAATCAACGAAAAACCAAAACCCGAAGGAGGTTCTCAAGTTGACGCGTATTTTTTGAAGTGAAAACTTCTTTAGCGGCGTTGGATGGGTGTAAAATGTTAAGGAAGCGTCAGGATTAGTTGACCTTTGAACCGTAACCGACGACTGACGTCATACAAGATTAGGTACAGACTATCTATTTTGCAAGTTACGATAGATAGCGTCGTAGCTTAAACGGTAAGCACTTCGATTGTAACTCGTTATAGTTTCAGATAGTATTGGGTTCAAACCACCTGGCCTTCAGGGATTTTTGGTGATTGTTTTTTCTTATTATAATTTATTACTTTTGGTGATTATTTTTTCTTTTTGTAATTTATTAATTTCTTCTGACAAAAAATTCGCAGAAAATTAATGATAGGTTCAATGATTGGCGCTATACTATAGGTATGGTATGGTATGGTATGTTCTTTTTATCTTTTTCTATGTATATAACGAAGAAAGAAAGAAAGAAAAAGTTTTCACTTCTGCCGGCACTCCCAGGGTGCAACCCGTCTTTTTTTTATATGTATGACCACGCATAACTTTATACAGAGTAGTCCGATGTTGATAATTCTTTTTTTAATGGAAAGAGTATACCCCGAAGTTAGTCTCATATAAATTTGAAAATAAAAATCCATCCCTAAGGTTAGGAAAACCGGGGATGATTGATTATTCACTCAGATTGCAAAGTATTATCATGATATCTTTTTACAGAGTAGTCGGATTTTACTCCAAAGTTGATCCTATATTTAGGCGGTTTGAATTTTTGTTTGAAAGTTTTATTTATAATGAGTAATCCATACTAATATTATAAATGTGAAAGTGTGTATGCTGTGCGGGTATGCTGTGTGTGTGTGTGTGTGTGTGTGTGTGTGTGTGTGTGTGTGTGTGTGTGTGTGTGTGTGTGTGTGTGTGTGTGTGTGTGTGTGTGTGTGTGTGTGTGTTTATCCGTCTTTCACGCCTAAACCACTGAACCGATTTTGATGAAATTTGGTATAGGGGTAGATTACACCTTAAGAAAAGGCATAAACTATGATTGGTCGCGATAAACTAGCCCTCATATAAAAATCTCGCACTCGAAAATTGCTCGAAATCTTGTAAATATACAAACTAAATACAGATTATTAAACTGACTCCAATTTAACGTAACTTTTCAATTAAATTACGGTTATATCCTGGGATAGGCGTTTATAACGAATCCTAGCTACTACACTTTTGACGTGTGCCTAATATTTAGCTCAAGCGGGAGTAATAAGAAAACTAGGTAATCAGCATATACCTATATGCCACATCTAGGATACAAAATTTTCTCTTTAAGCCCAGTCCTTTTGAGGGTCTTTTGAGCATAGTACGAAGTGCAACGGTGGAGGAAGGCCTCAAATCCACCAATTACATACAATATTTCTTTCACAAGGGTCAAAATAAATGTCGGTAAATATAATTTCGGTTACTAGTATAGATTTTACATATAAATAGACCGGGTTATCAAGGACTACCCTCCAAAAAGAATTCTCAAAAAGAATTCCTTTCCAAAGTTTTCTTCAACAGCAAAATGAACGTGCTTGGAATTCAAATAAAATTAAATGGTACATATATAAGTTTGGAACTTCTTCCCAACATTCCCGACAAGTTACCCTATACTTAAGTTTCAGTTAGTTGGCTGTAATTTTAAGTAAAAGCTTATCGGCATTTGAAGAGACCGCAAAATTTAAGTTAATGAAGAAAAGGATAGTTGGAATTCGCTAAAAGCGTAATTAAATTTAGTTACTCAGGACATATAAACAAATGCGTGTAGATATAGAGCTCGTTAAAGGTTTTTTGGGTTATGCCAACCTCATCGACAAACTGGTACACCTGCCCATTTACACACAGAGAACAGATGTTTCTCTCAGGAATGAGAAGTCACACGGCAATGGCCCTTAAATTTATGCGTGGTCATACATATAAAAAAAAAGACGGGTTGCACTCTGGGAGTGCCGGCAGAAGTGAAAATTTTTTCTTTCTTTCTTTCTTCATTATATACATTGAAAAAGATAAAAAGAACATACCATACCATACCATACCATACCGCTAGTATAGCGCCAATCATAGAACCTATCACTTATTTTCTGCGAATTTTTTGTCAGAAGCAATTAATAAATTACAAAAAGAAAAAATAATCACCAAAAGTAATAAATTATAATAAAAAAAACAATCACAAAAAATACTATCTGAACCTGATACCCGATACTATCTGAAACTATAAGGACTTACAGTCGAAGTGCTTACCGTTGTTTAAGCTACGACGCTATCTATCGTAACTTGCAAAATAGATAGTCTGTACCTAATGTTGCATGACGTCAGCCGTCGGTTACGGTTCAAAGGTCAACTAATCCTGACGCTTCCTTAACATTAACACCCATCCAACGCCGCTAAAGAAGTTTTCACTTCAAAAACCTACTAATATTATAAACGTGAAACTTTGTAAGTATGGATGGATGTTTGTTACTCTTTCACGTAAAAACTACTGAATGGATTTTAATGAAACTTAACACTAATACAGCTTATGCATCAGAATAACACATAGATCATAAAGATACTGTGTGAATTGTCACGATAACCGACATCCACGTAGGGTGAGCCGCCGACAAAAGCTAGTAGAAATTTCTTCAATCAAGTTTGTAGCTAGCAAAATAGAACCCAGATGACCATAAAAGACTCCAATTGTAATAACTTGGAACCAAAAAATATACCTGACAAAATGCAAATACAATCACTACTTATCTCTTCAGATATTTCTAAGTACATACATAGAAGGAGGGCCAGACCGAGAGGGATGACCCTGGGTCAGCCGGGGTGCGAGGGATATGTCGCATGACAACCTCACCTTCGGCCTAGCACTACGACCCACTGACGGCTTGCGGTTTAGTCGGTTCGAGTCCGACATAACCTCCCCCTCCGGTCTCGGAGGGGAGGGGGGGGGGGGGGGGGTTCGGTGGGGATTTCCGCACGTAAAAAAAATACATTCATAGAAGTATCTTCTATTCTATCAGTGGACTACGATAATGCTGATTGATTACTTCAAGATAATGAAGAAATAAGAATACAATCATTTATTAATGCCATGTACATTACATCTAGGTAATTCCCCAGTGGGATAGCTCTCAATCAACCCGCTGTCTTATAAAAAAATATTGCCATTACAATTTTTCTCAAATAGTACAAATTGACCTCTTCCGTGTCAATGAACTTTAACAGTCGATTGCCTTTCGCGTGGAAATTGTAACATTAAATACGAACAAAAGAATTACCTGGTAAACACGTCCATTGTTACGTATTAAAATTTTTATCTCGCAAACCATTCGAAACAATTCAATTCTGATAATTTCATCAACAAACATGCTTTTAACAAGAGTTTTCGTCGCTTGTTCGTTTGTACAACTAAAAAAATTAAGGAAAAAATTATGTTACACAATGAGATACCGTATAATGAAATTTTTTTTTAATGGTTAGTAGCTTTTCTTTACATAAAATCACATCTTGATTCACTTTTGAAATTATAGTTATTAATTACTAAAATGTCTGCAAGTACTAGTTGTGAAAACTGCAATGTTATATTTCTATTTTAGTATTATTTTATTCACAAGAGTATTGAAAAACAACGTGAATTTAAAACATGATTGCAGTCTTCGGCTCTCTTAAGACCAGTAATCACCAACTTTACCACTTGTACCATAATGTACTTTTTACCGCGGTAGCCTAGTGGTATGGTCAATGGACTGCTGAGACGAGGTCTCGGATTCGATACCAGGTTTTACCATGGCTCACACCAATGACTTTTCGATGCTTTTCGAAATTATGTGTGTATTTATCGCAGGTTTATAAGTACCCGGTTAATGGCAATAGGCTCGCCTATTACATTGGGACCTAAACATAAACTGGCGAAATGTGGGTGCTAGCACCTCTGCCTACCCCTTCGGGGATACAGTCGTGAGTTTATGTACTTTTAAACGACTTTATAAAAAAATTAAAACGTCCTTTATTTAAAAGTATTTTAAACCAAAGGTTATGTAAGTACAATCTAATAAAAACTTTTACACTTTAAAATTTAAGTTATTCTAAGGCATGTCCTCATTGCCATCATTGTTAATTAACTATATTTATTATTTCCGAGCGAAATGAAGTCAAGATGAGGAAAAAAAATACATTGCGTCTACGAATCAGGTATGATAAATACTGTGTAGTGGGTTGGTAGAGCTTTAGACCAATGGCGAGATGTCCCTATAACTCAATTCCTGCCGGCTTTCCAGCGGATCGAATGGTGCATGACAAACTAGATCGGAAAGTTTCTTTACACTATTTTCCTTCTTGAAAATGTTCACCCTTCGCCACTACTTTGGACTGTTATGCAATGGGGACAACTTTTTTATACGACGAAGCACACGGCGCACCTGATGGAAAGTGATTACCTTGGCCTAAGGACGTGTGCAACACCAGGGAAATCACACTCATGTTTATCCACAAAAATCATTAGATTAAACAAAGCAAATATAGAAATTATGATTCCACAAGTGGGTTATCTCCTCGAAATGTCCACAATCAGGTCTGTAGCCCTCATTTTCCTGTTCGCATTATTTATGCACGTACAAAATCATGATACGTATAACCAGTTTCGTTACTTTTTCCACCAAGAAACCTTGTGTATCAATAAAACTGTAACATTTTATTGAATTAAGGTGGAGGTTGCAGTTTTTTATTTTTATTGTTATCATTTTGAACATGAAATTTTAAGGATTGGTACTTCGTTGTGTATATTCAAAAACATATTTTAATAAAAGCTAAATAATTAATATTAATTACCGGCTTCCTCCTCTTCGAGTGCTACCGTAAACTATTCACCAAGTGTTGCTTGAAGTGACAAATATAACATTTATTGAGATATCAATTACTGTGACTTGAATCAACTTAAAAAGTCTAATGAGTGATAGAAATACAAAATGTCGAACAGAAAAACTTAGCTACTAATCACAACGTTGTGTAAACAAACAAACAGGCTAAATAAACAATGTCCTCAAAATGAGATCCTCACGGTAAACGTCTCTTATCTTACGATCGAAATTTGAATTTCAAATTTAGATATCCACCAGAAGGCGTCCAGTAACTAGGACTTAGAAGAAGATAAGGGTTGGTGAATTTAAAAAATAGTACATTATGGTACAAGTATGTAAAGTTGGCAATTACCGCTGAGGCGCCACAGGACCTGAGCCGTTCGGTGAGTGTCTTAAAAGATCTGAGGACAGTAATCATCAATACACACGTGTATCATACGATGTTTTCCAACACATATGCGTTTGTGAATAAAATAGTACTAAAATAGATATTTACCCTTGTTGTTAGTAGGTTTCACATCAATCACATCATATTATGGACGTTGTACAATATAAATCATTTTTTTCATAACTAGTACTTCTGAACCTTTTAATTAAAAATTAACTATAATTTCAAAAGTGTAAACCAGTTGTGATTTTTTTTTGCAATAGCAGGAAATCTTTTTTTTCCTATACGCGCACATATCGGTCGCCCATAGACTGAATGATGTCACTTTTTTTATTTGTCACGGACTAAATGGGGAATTTAAAGACAGAAAACACAAGTTATTAGTTAATTGAGTGAAAATTTTGAAACGCACATGTTGAAATTATTTAATTAAATACAAAGTTGCATGAAATAAGTTAGTAATAGGTAGGTATATAAATTTTTATTTGATGACTATTGACCTTTTTTTTAAAAAATAAGAAAATAGCAATTCAGTCAATAAAATAAAATCTATAACTCATTCGTGCATTAAATAATGAAAAAGTCACAATTAGAATACAGGTGTGGCTAACTGCGGTAAAATGACACCAACTTTGTGAGCAAGTGTGTTGAAAAAAGTATTACACCACAATAGGTAAAGCTTTTGTATTCATACTACAGCTCTCAAACGGCTGAACTGATCTGACTGATATTTGGTAGTGGGACAGATTCTAGATCCATATTATTACAGTTCGTTTTATTCCTGGAATTAGTTAACACGGATTGCGGGAACTTGATCAGACTTTCATGATGGTATAATTTTATTTTTAAATTATAACACAATAGTTCATACCATGATACGGACGTAATATAATCTTCTAGATCCTAAGCCGCAAAGATATTTAGTTACATCGTTCACGTTCACTCATTAAGATAGTTAAACCACAGTTAAACTATTAGGCGTTTCTCACAAAATTCTCAAATTATGAAAGTGCTAAGTATGAAGTCAAATTGACATTTATATAAAAACTAGAAAAGGATTTTGAAGCAAACGTAGGCCCAAAAAAAGATAGATGAAGTGTATGAAAGAGGATACAGCAAAAAAGAGAGTGTCTGAGGAAATGACATCTCGATTTAGATAGGATTTTTTTTTGATCTGTCCAGGCGGGACTCGTACCCACGATCTTTCCCCTACAGAGGAACTATTCTGACCACTGAGCTACCAGACCAAGCCTGAACTAATCTAAATTTCTCCTTATATCCGTCTTTGATGCGGCCGTGAAGCCGTCTACCGATATTCTTACGAACTATCGAAACTCATGAACTGAATACTCTTACAAGAAAGACCCTAAATAGGTAATAGGGAGAAGGGCAGGTTGATGATGATAGAAGGCGATCTATTGAACGACTACCACGTCTGTCAAAGCCCACTAATGATAAAATGATAAAAAGTATTAGGATCCCTTTGTTTCCCGTTGGAGTAAAATAGTCTAACCTATCTGTTCCAGTAGGTGATCAAGGAATAGGTTTGTTTGTTCTCCATCGGACAGTTTACATTCAACCCATTACAGAGTGCCCGCTTAACGGAAATACGATCCCTATAACGTGTGACTGAAAATCATTTTTTTGAAGTGAAAGCTTCTTTAGCGGCGTTGGATGGGTAAAAAGTGTTAAACTCGCGTCAGGATCGCTTGACCTTTGAACCGTAACCGACGACTGACGTCATACAACATTAGCAAATGATTATTTATTTTGTCAAGTACGATATGAAGCTTCGTAGCTAATCCGTAAACGCTTCGACTGTGAGTCCTTATGGTTTCAGATGTTACCGCGTTCGAACCTGATCTTCTGACACTTTTTGTGATATTTTTTTCTTTTTGTAATTTATTACTTTTTGTGATTATTTTTTCTTTTTGTAATTCATTAATTTCTTCTGACAGAAAATTAGTGATAGGTTCTATAATTGGCGCTATATTATAGGTATGGTATAGTATGGTATGTTCTTTTTATCTTTTTCTCTGTATATAATGAAGAAAGAAAGAATAAGTTTTCACTTCTGCCGGCACTCCCGGAGTGCAACCCGTCTTTTTTATGGCACTAAGGTGGCAAAGCACGCGGCCCACCTGACGGAAAGTGGTTACCGTGGCCTATGGACGTGTGCAACACTAGGGGAGTTACACTCGTGCTGCCGACCCTGTAAACACAGAGAGTTTCTGTGCCATCAGTGTAGGAGATAAAGCAGTAATACCTACCTTTGGTCTTCCCACTGACAGCACAAAAACTCTCTAGTGAGCCTTGGCTACCCTACTCACCGCCGGGAAAACAACACGAGGTTATTATGGCCGTCGGACTGCTCAATTGGACGGAAATATCGTCGTAATTACCGAAACGTAGATTTTACTACACCTCTGCCTATCCCTTTGGGATACAAGTGTGAATATTTGTAAGTAAAAGACAAGGTGAATGAAGGTTAAGGTCAACAAAGCCTATTTTAAAAGTAAAAAGTGTTATTAATGTTCATCAAAACTTTATAATGATTTTTTTACTTTAATAAATTGTGAAATCTCGTAACTATAGATGACTTAGAAAGTTTACTTTGAAAAATAAAACATTAATTAACAGTAGTCTATGAAATTTTCATTTATATTCACTAAAAACACTTTATGGGTCTTAATATTTTTAGTACCAAAGTTTTAATAATAAGATTTGTTGAATCTGAAAGTTCTTAATGGATTTTCAATTTATATTGTAAAAGCAATTTTCGAATTTAAAATAATTATTTCGATTTATTTTAAAGTTCTTTAATAATGGTTTTCTTTTTCGATCTAAACGTATAATTATTGTAACCGGGGCGGGCACACACGTGTGAATGAATATTAATTTTCTGAAAATAAAAGAAGCGAAATGCAAATGTTTCAGCGTACTTGAATGAAATGTTAATTGTTTTGAATTACTACAAGATAAATAACACTTTCGAGTACTCGTAAATAAAAACTTAATATAGATACTATAATAAAGAACTTAATAACTTCATAAGATAACATTTTGCTTTGATTTAAGAGACCCCATAGAATACCGCCGGTGCGACCTTGCGAAGATGGCCGACTCTGTCAAACGATATTTCCCGAAAAAAGACTCTTGAGACCGCTTCAGTAAATAAACATCGTCAAAGTAAACGATCTCCCACCCCCCTCTCTTGCCAACCCCTAATTTCGGCCGCAGTATTACACCTCGACAAACCACAAGGGTTTCTTTTTATTGCTATATCGTTTTATTATTAAATCCGCAATGCAATTGAGTACTTACTGTCAAGTCCAATCATTTTTTTTTATTATAGGTCGAAATGATGGTTTCCATGTCAACTTGTATGAAAGTAAAAGAGTTTTTTTTTAGTACCACTGAGGTGGCAGACAACCACAAGGCCCACCTGATGGAAAGTGGTTACCGTGGCCTATGGAGATAAGCAACACCAGGGGAGTCACAATCGTGCTACCGACCCTGTAAACACAGAGAGTTTCTGTGCCTTCAGTGTAAAAGACAAAGCAGGAATAGTCTTCGCTCTTCCCACTGACAGCACAAAAACTCTCCAGTGAGCTTTGGCTACCGTACTCAACACACGCCGCGAACATAACACGAGGTTACTATGGCCGCAGTATTCTGTAGGGCGGAGGTACTTCGCCTGTCAGACTGATCAATTGAACTGAAATACCGTCGTATCCTACCCTCCTGCATATGTATGACGTCATATTTCATTATATTTAAATAAAATTACTATTATGAGTAGTTATGTGAATGATTAACAACAAAAAATAAAAGCTACACAATAAGTAGGTAGTCAAGTCATTTTAGCACTGTTTTTACATTCTACATTCTTTATTTAATGAGTTAAGTTTAAAATGATACCTTGAGATTTGTAAAAAAAAAAACAATTAATTAAAAAAACACCTTTTGAAAACAAGTTTTCTTTAAATGATCTGTACTAAAACGAAAATAAAAGTTTTATGCAAGAGTTGTGCTGATTTCAAAAGATTGTATCGCGGAATTTCTTTCTTTAATTTTGTGTTTACGCTACAAGCTTTTGAAATCAGTACAACCCTTGCACTAAATTATTTTTTCCATTTTAGTACAGATAATTTAAAGTAAAGCTTGTTTTAAAAGGTTTTTGTAATAATTTGATTTTCCACCTATTTATTTATAGTAATATCGTGAAACAGTATACCAGTGCCTACCAATACTAACTAAATGAAGCCAAACACAAGAAGGCTTTGTTTAGTTTTGAAATTCCCATGACCACCTATTGCCTGTTCTTTCATGGCCCTCGGCGCAGGCCAGACCCGGGAGCCAGCCTTACAGTGGGAGGCACTCCCATCGACATCAAGCCCCGGTTGAAATACCTGGGGCTGGTGCTTGACGGTCGATGGGACTTCGGAGAACATTTCCGAAGTCTGCGCCCCAAGTTGGTGGCAACGGCGAATGCCTTGGGCAGGCTGTTTGCCCAACTTGAGGGGCCCAGAGGACTCCTGCAGGAGACTCTATGCGGGTGTCGTGCGGTCCATGGCCCTATATGGGTGCCCCGTATGGGCGGACACCCTGGGGGCCAGATTCCTGCCTCTGCTCCACGCGGCGCAGAGGACGACGGCCTCCAGGACCATCAGGGGGTACCGCACGATATTCTTTGAAGCGGCGAGTCTCCTGGCCGGATCGCCACCGTGGATCCTGAAAGCGAGGACCCTTTCGGCACTCTATCGGTTCCGAAAGGAGGCGCGGGGGAGGGGATTCGATCCCGAGCCCGAAGAAATTCGGGCCGAGAAATCCCGGTTCCACAGGGCCATGGTGACCGAGTGGGAGCTACGACTTGAGCAACCACGCGCAGGGCACGCCGTGATTGCGGCGGTAAGGCCCATCATGGGGGAGTGGCTAGAGAGACCGCACGGTGGCCTCTCGTACCGTCAGACGCAGGTCATTACCGGACACGGTAATTTCGGGCGGTACCTGCATCCGATGGGCATAGAGCCAACACCCGAGTGCCATCACTGCGACGCGAGCGTGGACTCGAGGCTGCACACGCTCACCGAGTGTCCGGCGTTTGAGACGCCGAGGCGGGAGCTTGTGACGGCCCTGGGGGTGAGAGTGCTCACGCTCTCCACCCTGCTCGCGGCGATGGTCCGCTACGCGGATACGTGGGCGGCCAGCGCTTCCTTCTGCGAGCAGGTCATGCTCGTGAAGGAGACAGCAGAGCGGGCGCGGCGCAGCGAGCCAGAAAGACTCGCGGACATCGCTGGCCGCGTTCGAAGGCGGCTCGGGCGTCGGAGGGCGCAAACCGACCTCCGCCCCCCATGAGCGCGGGCCTGAGGGTGACGGGTGGAGCCGCTCGTCACCCTAGCAGAAGCAGGCCACGGCGGCGTCGCGCATCGTAGGACGATGCGCGCCCCCCCCCCATACCGGGGGCGAGTTGGCGACCGCGTGGTCCCCCCTCCCGAGGAGGGCCAGACCGAGAGGAATGGCCCTGGGTCAGCCGGAGTGCGAGGGATATGTCAAAAGACAACCTCACCTCCGGCCAAGCACATCGACCCATAGACGGCGTGCGGTTTAGTCGGTTCGAGTCCGACATAACCTCCCCCTTCGGCTCCGAAGGGGGGGGTATCCGTGGGGATTTCCCGCACGTAAAAAAAAATCCTATTACACAATATAAAGACCTATTGCCTCCATTCAGAATCTGAAGTACAATGACAATACCAGACAGTTTGTTAAGACATAGCAAATGAGCCCAAACTCCATAGGTTTATCTTGTTTAGTTTACGAGTTCCTTTGGCCTCCTTCTGATGCTATTTTCAGACCCTGGATTCCATTTAATGCAAAAGAGTTTATTAAGACCTAACAAATGAGCCCAAACTCCATAGGTTTATCTTGTTTAGTTTACGAGTTCCTTTGCCCACCTTCTGATGCTATTTTCAGACCCTGGATTGCATTTAATGCTAGAGAGTTTATTAAGTCGTAACAAAGGAGCTCAAACTCCATAGGTTTATCTTGTTTAGTTTACGAGTTCCTTTGGCCACCTGATGCTATCTTCAGACCCTGGATTCCATTTAATGCCAGAGAGTTTATTAATTCGTAACAAATGAGCCAAAACTCCATAGGTTTATCTTGTTTAGTTTACGAGTTCCTTTGGCCACTTTCTGACTCCATCTTCAGATCCTGGATACCATGTATTACCAAAGAGTTTAGTAAGACAAAACAAATGTGCCCAAACTCGATAGTTTTATCTTGTTTAGTTTAAGAGATGCTATGGTCATCTTTTGACTCCATCTTCAGACCCTAAAAACCATGTAAATAAAACCAGAGAGTTTATTAAGACGAAACAAATGATCCCAAACTCAATGGTTTTATCTTGTTTAGTTTAGGAGTTGCTATGGTCACCTTCTGACTCCATCTTCAGACCCTGAAAACATGAATTACCAAAGACTTTATTAAGACGAAACTAATGAGCCCAAACTCAATAAGTTTATCTTATTTAATTTAAGAGTTGCTACGGCCACCTTCCTTCTCCTTCACAGACAAGTTCTGTGGTACCATAATAATGCATTATCATCCAAACTATACGTGTATGCAAAATTTCATCAAAATCCGTTCAGGATATCGGTTCAAAATCGTGATGCAAGATTTACCCCGAACAAATTACATATAGAGCAAGTCAATATAAAGCTTGTAATAAACATAAATCATATCCAAAAAGAAATGCTGTCTAACATTATCAGCCTTATAACGAAGTTAAATTCTATAGAATATTATCTACACTACTATTATAAAGAGGAAAGATTTGTATTTTTGTAAGTTTGTAATGAATAAACTCAAAAACTACTGTGCCGATTTCAAAAATTATTTCACCATTATAAAGCTACATTCACCCTGAGTAATATAGGTTAAATTGAACCACCCGTGCGAGGCCGGAGCGGATCGCTAATTTTCTTATTTTTGGACAACTCTAGGCTCTGGAAATACTTCCAAATCATACGTGGATTCAGTCAGGCGCCTGTTGGGAATTGCATAGCATCAATACTGGAATCACATTCAGAGGAATATGCGATGATATTGTAGAAACTAGACGCGAATATTTGCACATACACAATTACACGACTTTAAAACGTAAACAATGATTATCGGTCCCACATAAAGTATTATTGCCGTCAAGTGTCGCTTTTTACGACGGTGACCCTATTATCCTAACTATTTACTTCCAAATTTTTGTACAGTAACTATCATATTTTCGAGTGTAAACTATGACAAATACGTGATAAAAATTACCAGTATTTTCTCTCGAATTAAGAGGTCAAAATTGTATAAAATTGTTCCGTACTACCCCCATTATGTTTGACGTAAATCTGCTAAATATTTCAGCAACAAAGTAATCGACGGAAGCCCAATTCTAATTAAGCTTAGGTGCGTTATTTTCTCTTAAAAATCTAACTTGCAAGACATTGAGAATCTTCAAAGGCGTAGTTGCAAAGCCTGGTCCATATTTTAATTAAATCTAGGAAGGACAATTTATTTCAGCAAATCCGCTTTATCCCATTAATTGTATTTTATTCTTAATTAATCGCTAAGCATAGATAAATAAATTTTGGTAAACCTTAAACTAAGCAAAATAGCTTGGCGAGTTTCTTGTTGAGGTCTTCTAAAAACGGGACGCGTCGGGAACTGGTGGTCAATTTTTAAACTCAGTTTAGTTAGATGTTTTTCTAGTATTTTAATCGGGTTCTTAATCGTTTTAAAATCGTTTTAAAAGTTCATTAGCTATACAGTCTTCTGTGCTTCGGAGGGCACGTTAAAAGCCGGACCCGGCAGTCCATAGGCCTATATGGAGAAATCTGAATAACTTTAATCAATGGATGGCCACGAAACTCAGGTTGGGAGTTCAGAAGACAGTCGCTTTCAATATAGTTCAAAAAATTAAGCCACATCATATTTAAGAGGACCCCGGACTCCGAAGTGACGGCCTCAGATACGAAGTCCCGTTAAGTAGGAGGTAGGACACGACGGTATTTCCGTCCAATTGAGCAGTCCGACTGGGGAAGTACAGCTCTACAGAATACCGTGGTCATAATAACCTCGTGTTGTGTTCCTGATGGTGAGTTGGGTAGCCAGAGCTCACTGGAGAGTTTTGGTCTCCCTGCTTTGTCTTCTACGCTGACGGCTCAACTCTCTGTGTTTACAGGGTCGGCAACACGAGTCTGTCTCCCCTGGTGTTGTACACGTCCATAAGCCACGGTAACCACTTTCCATCAGGTAGACAGTGTGCTTGTCTGCCATCTCATTGCTATAAAAAAAACTCACTCTGCAATCTAAAGCTTATGCCTTGGAGGTCACGATCTGCTTTCCTGTTTCTACTTTTATTGGTTTGTTTTAACGTTTATAGGATCGACTACCATCTGAACTCTTAAACCTGCACGAGGGTTTCGCCCGACCAAATGTACCTACCTTCTTACAGGTGATATAAACTTGAACCCTAAAGATCTTGATGAGGTTCTTTACTTCCAGAACAAAGCCCTTAAGCACACATAGGTATATTTACGTATTTATGAATTAGAATTCAAAAAACGAACTTCAGTTGCGAAAAAGAATATCAGAATCTTTTAAATCTAAATCCGAGACACACAACGTGAATACAAATTTTATCATGCGTTAAGCGCCCAAACAATCGTTAGGCTGAAGAGAATCTTTCTTGTGAAGATGCGAATTGAGTGAAAACAGTATAAAATGTTAAGTTAAAGGCGCTGAGGAGAGAAACTAAGCTGCGTTTCTTCAAATAAAAAGAAAGAAATGATTTTTTATCGTTCAATGTAAGGTAATTAAACTGCAAAGTGTAACTAAAACATATTAGTTTATAAAAATGATTCTCACAATTTTCCGTTGTCAGTTGCACCACAGTATAACGTGTCTATGCACATTATAAATAATTACATTGGTAAATTATGAATGAGATTATTAAAAGTTTAAATCTCACCTTTATAGCTGATAAATTAATTTGATTTAATGATATTTAATAATAACCCAATGATATTGGCAATAATTCTAGGTCGTAGACACACATGTTTTGTTCGTAAATATTATTAGCTGTGGACAAGTTTACGGCTCTGTCGCATGTAGGTTAAGTCAAAATTTACGCGCTTGTAATAAGCTCAGAACCACAGATTTAGAGGAGACTAGATGAGTATGGTATGTGCATTAAATACTATGAAAATGGCACGAAATGACCACATGATTAGGCATTCGTCAATTGACACTAGGGTATCTCTTCTCTGTACCAAGGACCTTAGGGTACTTTTATGTTTACTTGACAAGCCGTTTTTTAACTAAAACCGTGTCACGTTCCAGAATGACGAAATAAATTTTGGAAGGACGCAGAAAATAGATAAATGAATTTTTCATACCACCGCCTATCTTTTGGAAAGAGTATTTTTGCCCATCGATATCTGAGTGCAAAATTAAATCGTTATAGATCCTCCTATAGAGAATAAAGTAAATTTGAATTTAGAACATCGTGTGCACTAAGTTTGTGTATTAAAATATCATAAAACCTATTTACGTCTACCTCCATGATACCGAATTTATCATAAAACCTTTCTTTAATTTGTTATAAACTCGCTATCGTTCACGATTGTAATCCTTCGCTTCACTTGCTTGGTCATCAAAATTGAGCACGCGGTTCAAAAGCAAGTTTGCATACTTGTATAAAAATTACTATTTCATTCCCTCTATTAGAAAACGTCACTCTTCTGTTAGGAACATTTTTGCAGGCGGGAAAGTGATTCGAATTTGGAACAATTAAGTATTATTCATAAAAATCGAATGCAAATTATTTAAATTACAGGCTGGTTCGTGTGGGCTGCATGGCGCAGGTACCCGTGCTAACAAAAAAAAACAAAGGCACGCGAATTATGTCTCTGTTATTATAATCAGTACGTACATATTTTCTCCTCCTAAAACAGTATTCAAAGAAAAGGGATGAAAAGTAGAGTACTTATATGACTCGAGAACAAATTATTTTTTCCTTGGGCAATGTACCTACTTCGAATCCCTCGCTGCGCTTAGGCGTCCATGTTAAAATCTCTAGAATCCTCCTCTTCGTTCGTGGATCAAAGTAGCGCCCTCGCCGTAAGAATATCTACTATTTTGCTTCCTTGTCTCCCAATCTACTATTGTCACCTATCTATATAGTCATAGCAAAGGTCATCTGTATGTCAGCTACCAAAAGGTGTGCTTTGTTGCTGGTAGTGATCTTTCACGATAGCAATTTATTTGTTTTAGTAGTCAAGTAGTATACATAGACATTGGTTGACACAGTTGATGATACCGAGTGACAAACAGCTTGCGTATCTAGGCTACTCTAGATCTATGTTCACATCTGTGTATAATTTTGCACAAGAGCAATAATGTAGGTCACACGTTACTTACGTTCTTGTTAATTACCGCTATTATGGGGCTACCTTGAAAGTTTATCGTAGACTTGGCGGTGCCACATATGTCCAGCAGAACGACAGTTATGCAATAAATTATGAGAACATACAAACATATACCCACGTCTATAAAACCCCGAATGGGTAGACAGAGATGTATTAACACCTACATTTCGACAACTATGATTTTCTGTCTCACGTACTAGGAGGCGAGCGTAGTGATTGGTTGTTTGTTTACTGTTGGATGGAGAAGGAATGGAGAGTCACTTTTTGCTACGATACTAAGGGAAGAGATAAGACGACTCCGTTCTACTCCACCGGGAACAAACAGGGCGATTGTGAGAAGACAATACAAAACACGCACTTAGAAATACTTTTTTTTATACCACTGAGTTCGCAGACAAGCATACGGCCCACCTGATAGAAAGTGGTTACCGCGGCCTATCAACACCAGGGGAGTGATGATGCGTTTCTGTGCCGTCAGTGTAAAAGACAAAGCTGGAATAGCCTCCAGTGAGCTCTGGCTACCCTATTCAAGGCCGGGAACACAACACGACGTTATTATGGCCGCGGTATTCTGTAGGGCGGAGGTACTTCCAAAGACGGACTGCTCAATTGGACAGAAATACCGTCATGTCCTAACTCTTAGTAATTCATACGTTTTTATTACTAAAGGTAACTTCTATATTATTTGTGTAAACTTATAATTTCATTTCGTCATGTTTTTGTAAAAGAAAATAGAGGTTTTAATGAGGACTCCGTGCGCCATGTCCAGCTCAATTGCTTTTTGCATCAAGGCGTCAAATCTTTGAACCAACTGCCTACGAGAGCCCCTTGAGGTATTGGTCGAGCCTCTTACAGAGTTCGTGAACTGAAGCGACCACCGTTAGATCAAACAACAGCTGATTTCAAATCCTAGAGGTTGAAAATCTCGAATAAATTGTATGTTAAGTAACATATATTTGTTTTATTTCAATAACATTGTTTTTACTCCGTTTAGTAAGTCATAAAGTAGTACGGTTCAACTGCAGTACTTCAATATCGCCAATGAGCTGTGCAGGTCAGGTGGAAGTCGCTTCATCGAAAAGTCAAAGTTCAATCAAACATGCCTTTACACTGCTAAATATGGACCCTGGACTTCAAGGATAAAGCTTTGGATGCGATCGGAATTAAAAGACAATAATAAGAACCTTTATAAGATATCAAGGACCCAAGAAGTATGTACTAAATATTAATGAATGAGGTTAATGGTATCTGAATTTGAATAGGTAAATGAATAAACTCACTGAATTCCGAGATATCTAACACTCTACACATGTGTAGATTTGCGAGGGTTTAATTACGGCAACACTTGTATCAAGAGCTTGCACACTGCAAAACAACCGCAAATTTTGAATTTTGATGTTAGTTACAAAATTGATACTTTGATTAATTAATAATTTTCCGAGTAAAGTTTTATAATACAACCCCATCTCCTCCCGAGGGTGTTGTAGGGATAGGATTGTTGTTCTTACGGCAGTAAATAATCCGATTGATAATAATTGATTTGCCCCTTATAACATGGGACCAAAAATAAAAATAAAATAAACCGAAACCAACAAAACTAAAATAAATAAAAAATTATAAATACGAGAAAAATTGTAGAATGAGATAACACACAAACATACCAACATAGCTCATTATCATCGCTTGACTCTGCTTTTATTTTATTTTTGTTTATCACTAAATTATGCTGGAAGAAAATGCAGCACTGAGCTAAGCTTACCTTTGAATCTAAGTATCATTTTATATTTTTTTAAGGAAAAGAAACGGCTACCTTTTGGCCCTTAGGTTAAGACTTCATATCCTTAACACTTAAGGGATTTACCTGTATCACAGTTCCATAGTATTCCAATTTATCAGTATGACTAGACAAGCCTCAAAGGGATCACATACGGCTGTTCTCAGTGAGTAAAATCTCGAAAATTTGTCGATAAACTAAATAAACACACACTCCAGTTACACAAACATTGATTTTGTTTTGAAGTTATATGGCCAACCTTCAGAAAAGGGATAATCAAGTGGTTGACCGGATTCAGATCCACGGCCCTCGACGGTCCGGATAAACAAAAACCGTTACAAACTTAATTGTAATTCATGTACGAGTATATTAAAATACTTTTATGTTCCTATGTTTGTACAAACTTTGTTATTTACAATCGGCTCATTGTGCTACCCACTGCAAGAATTTTGTGTTTGATGAATTGAGCTAAACATTAGTCAGTGTGCTGGTACTCATAGGTACATTAGTTCCTAAATTGAATAGTAAGTAAATGTTATTGGATTTTAAGAATTGTTATAAAGATTTTCCAGTGCCTAATGTCTAGTGGCAGGTGATTCTTTAAATTATTGTATATGGTTAAGTGTCGACTATTATTATTGCTAGCCGTACATACTCTGCATGTTGCTTCATTTCATGTTTAGTAATCATCTCAATCTGATAATCGATATTGTATAATCTACAGGCGTGTCGTGTGTGTCCTTACACACGCCTGCCAACTCACCGACGCGGGATATAACCCGACCCCACCAGGCGAGGCCGCGGTGACGGCCAATGTCCGCCGGCAACCCTGGGGTTATCCTTTCGAGGGCTTACCCGGGGTGCCCGGCAATGGACACTTGGGAAGGACACCGTGTGGTTTTAGTCGGTCCGATTCCGACACGCCCACCCCATCGTCGGCACCGATGGGGTGAAGCCCGTGAGAGTTTCCACACGATAAAAAAAACAGGCCTTACCTCCACGATATGAAGGCCGTGTTTATCATAAAAGTTTATAACAAAACTAACTTAAAGTTATCTTCCCACACCAAGAACCTTATGTAATATATTTTAAACAGATATTTATTTTATGCTGTTCCAATGAAAACGCATATATTCATAATACCGGCACATTCTATAAAATAAAATCTAACATCGTTAAACACTTCTCCCGCCATAACCACGCATGTTCCCACATGAAATACGATCAAATAAATTCTCATTTTTTGTGAAGGCACAGTGGAAGAAACCTTTACTCTGTTTATTTGATTATGGCCTACAGGTATCGTAAAATCATAGATTTATGTCCTCAATTTTTTGGTTGATAGAAGTGCGTTGTATCTTTACCAGTTATAGTAAAATCGTCTAAAGATTCCAGTCTATTTGGTAAGACTAGTAGACTAAAACGTGCTGGCTCGACGTTGCCAATGGCATGCGAGCCATTGGTCTCACTATCATGGATGCCCAAAGACAGTGTGAAATCGAGGAGTAAAAATCGAAAAGTGATCCTTAATTATCAAGTATTCAGCATCATCTAGCGGGTACAGTCAAGCTGAACTTCTACGAAACTACCGTTCCTGCATCGCGCAATTAAAGTTCTCACGGCACTAAATCAAATCAAAATATAACCAATTTATGCAGAAATAAGAGTCACTCGCTCGTCGCTCATAAGTTCTGACTATTTTTTTCTAATAAGTATGAGTCATTACTTAAATTATACCGTACCGCTTGCTGCAAGCAGTACTGACATAAGGAAGTTCTTCTATTAAAACTCTCAATAGCAACTTAGAGCCCCAATTAAATCCTTTCTTTGAAAACTATTTTTGCTCCAACGTCTCTTCTACTTTCTGAACTTTCCAGAAAGAGTAAAATCGCTTTCATTTCGTTGAAATTATTATTAAATTAGTCCCAAGTCGCAATATGTCTGCTAATTGCACCACTTACCCTCTGCACCGTCCCACTTTCGTGAGGCATTTCATTTCTAAACTTTATCGTACAGTTACAAATTAATTTTTCCGACAGCACTAGGTTTTAAAATTATTTTTAACTATTTTGCTCAGTGTACTTTTTAAGTTGTCGCACTTCTTTGACGTAGTTCTTCAATTCGATTTTTGATAATTCAGTAACTATTCTCTGTGCCGCAAAATAAAGACTTGAATTTCTTGGCCAACATAGGCATGGAATTCTAGACCAACATAAATGTTGCCTTCTATCTACAGTCCCGGGTTCTTAAAGTGCGACGTGAATAAGGATCTAAAAAGGTCGTCAAGCTGAGGACCACTATTATAGCATTATTAATCTGGCATCGGAAACGGTGGTCTCCCATCTGAAGACTTCTTCTATAGCTTAAAGTTAAGAATGCGAGGTAGTAAGTAATTATGTAACGTGAATTGATATGTTTCTTTACGCAGATTGGTTTATTAATTGCCAAATAGAAGAGTTATGTTTATCAACCTTTGATAATGCCGTAAGGCGAAACCGGCCAGGATTTTAATAAATAATGTGGAATAGTACAAGTATTTTCATTGAAGATGTCACCATGTATATTTTCTTGATTGCATCCGAGGCCAAGATGCCCTTCGAGCTCAGGGTTCGCCTTCGGGCTCTTCCTCTAATACTTCGCACGATCTTGGGCGTACATGGCAGTGATACCAAGTACAATTATTTACAAATAAAAAAATTATAGGTATAACCTCATTGTTTTGAAAGACATAAATCCAGGTATTAAAATTGTTCAAACGTTACTACATAAAAATAACAAACTGTAGTAGTATCATTGTTCTGTGGAATAAACAAAACACTGTGTGGCCGGCACCTTAAAATCTATTCATGAATATGTTCATTACTATACAATAACTATGCCATTACAAAGATAATATGCCACCGGTTGCAGAGTCTTGAGAGAAAAGAGTATCCAAAACTATTAAGCTAAAGAGTTTGTTTGTTTGAACGCGTTAATCTCAAGAACTACTGGTCTGAATTAAAAAAATCTATTTATGATGAATAGTCCATTTATCGAGGCAGATAATCCAGGCTTTGTAACATCAACGCGAAGCCGGTGCGAGTCGGATAGTGAAATATAAAAATATTTTAGTCAAGAATAATATAACTTTTCAGTCCCGACTTTTCCACAGCGAGCGGCACAAGGTGAACAAAATTTTATCGCATTCGGATGGACGGGTGTAGCAGCATATAAACTATAGACAAACAAACAAACAAACTTTAGATTTCATTGAGGTAGAAAAGATAGTTTTCAAACTGCACCGACACTGAATTCTAACATATTTTCTAGTTTGGTTTCCCTTTTTCGCTGGTTGCAGCAGCGTGCTCATTTTAGAGGACAGGATATAAAAATATATCTTATAAAACCAAATAAGCTCACACCTTGGTCTGGAAATGGATTCTAAGTGCAAGCAAATGGTTTCACAAGTTTAATTTCCCCCGTTGACGGCAATAAACTCGGACTCGCAACGTTGGGACCGAAAATTACTAGCAAAATATGTGTGTCTGAGGCACCTCTGCTGCTTGTCCCATTTGAAAAATACCTATAGGCAGGAAATCCATCCTCACACATTGCAACTTGAGTCAGTAGGTACGCACAGTCAAGTAGGTATGATAGGAACCTCAACCCCTGCACGCTTAAGCTGTGGAATGAATTTCCATTTCCTGCTATGGTTTTTCCAAGCGACTACAATTTGGTGTTCTACAAGAAGGGCATTAGATGGTTAGTTTAGTTTAGTTTAGTTTACCTGGGCTGTTCCGCACTTAGCCTCTTGATTGGGCCATTGTGCGTACCATCTTACCTCTCATTCCAACCAACCCAGATCCTCCCAAAAAGCCAGCAGCCTTTTCAGGTTTCCACATGCTTCCCGGAGTGACGCTGGTGACTGGAGGAATTTCGCCCGTTGTGCGGCGACGCTCATGCACTCTGTAAGCACATGCCGTGGCGTTTCTTCTGCCCCCATGCATCCTCTGCATAGGGGGCTGTCCGTCACACCTATTGTAAACAGATGCTTGTTTAGGGGACAGTGACCGGTCAAGATGCCTGTGACCTTGCGGATTTGGTCCCTTTTTAGCCTAATGAGGTTTCGGCTAAACGTTTTTGATGCTACCGGAACTGCATTCTTTGTTTGCCTGCATCCTTCAATGTTTGTCCATTCTGTTTGATGGATTTCTTCTGTACTTTTTCGTAGCCAAGTTTTGACCTGTGCTTGAGGTATGGGTAGTATTGGTTCCGGTCCATATACTATCGACCCTGATCCTCTCTTGGCCAATTCATCGGCTGCGTCGTTGCCGAGGGAGTTGCTGTGACCCTTGATCCATTGCAGCGTGACCCTGTTTGTGTTTGCATTGGATTGGAATGTGTTATGACATTCCAATATGAGGACAGAGGTTATGGTGTTGCTTTGGAGAGCTTGTAGTACGGATGCACTGTCTGAGATAATCTTTATATCTAAATCTCTGACATCTCTGGCGGCAATCGTCTCCGCCACTCTCGTTATGCCAATACATTCGGCTTGAGATATTGTGCTTAGCTTGTTCAAGGTGGTTGTTATTTTGATATTTAAGTCATTCGAGAAGACGCCTGCTCCGGTACCATATGTGGTTTTGGAGCCGTCTGTGTATATCCTAACTTCTTTGACGCCAGAGCTATCTCTTTTTTCTTCAGAAAGTTGAATATGATACTTCCTTTCGAAGACGTGGTGACATGGTATTCTGTCTATGGGAGCCTCGAGAAGTGGTATCTTCTTTAGGATTCCCTGTAGAATCTTTGAATGCTTTGTTCCAGTATTCCCTTATTTTTATTAGATGGTTCTTACAAAAAGTATAGAAGAAATCCATCAAACAGAATGGACTAACATTGAAGGATGCAGGCAAACAAAGAATGCAGTTCCGGTAGGGTCTGCAGCGCGAGTGTGACGCCTCTGGTATTGCACACGTCCATAGGCCACGGTAACTACTTGCCAACAGGCGGACTGCGTACTTGTCTGCCGCTTAAATAGTATAAAAAAGAGAATAAGGCGTACGTATACTGCCTAACGGATGCCGTTTACCTATTTCTGTAACTGTTATTTACAACAGGTTTTCCCAAGAAGGAAAACTAATAAATCGTAATAACAACAGTTAATATTTTACTAATGTAATCCCGGGTATAGTGTTGTTTTCGCAGATTGCCGACACGTGTAACACGATTCAAACCTCGCTCGTAAATAGAGGGGAAAAACCGTATGCTCTGTAAACAAGGCAAAAAGGCCAATTGAAGTGATGAACTATAAATCAAAGCAATCGAAATGGGTTTTTGGATATATAACAGAAACGAATTGAATTATGTTCGAAAACCTAGGTACCATGCATATACACATTCATGCCTTTAAAATCCCTGAACAAGTTGGGCACAGATGATATTTAGTTTTTTAGTACATTCAGTATCTTTTGATTGATTGATTCTTTAAAATTTAAGGTACTTAGAGCGGTGTGTTAAGAACCTCATCAGCATATTTGGAGCCTAAGTAAGCTCTGGAGCAACCTTTTCTCTCGAGATGCAATGGGTTTTTGGTCTGCGGGCAATCGCTTCTTAAAAGTAAAATAAACTACATACTGTATACATATACTCATGCCTGTAAATCTCCAAAGGAATAAGCAGAGGTGTATTAACACCCACATTACACCACAATGATTTTCGGTCCCACGTATATAATAGGGGGCTAGCCTATAGCCTTCAATCGGGCAATTAGTCATGGGCTTAATGTTTACTGTAGGATGGTGGACAGCCCTATCCCTTGGCCACCTTCTTCGACACCTACAGTAAGAGATTGGGTGGGTGGCCCTATTCTCTCCACCAGGTACTAACACATTATCAATTATGGGATTCGGTGCTTTAATAAAGAAGACAGACAACACGCATATACATACATCTATATGCCTGTAAATCCTCGAAAGGGTGGGCAGCGGTGTATTATCATCACATTTCGCTGTGACCATCGGCTCATGTAATAGAAAATGGCGCGCAAATCTGGCACATATACTCGTACATAATAAATTCAAACTTTACGCCTATTATGCCTGATATATGCCAGTCCTATTCTATTTTAGACCAACGTGTGTAACATGAAGTATGTTCATATATGACTGCTTTATAAGTAACGATAATGCTGAGTACCCATACCACCTTCCCTAAGGATCTTCATGTGGCGACGTTCCTTGACCGCAGCCTGATAACGTAAATAGCTAGGTATGAATAGTTGCCGGCATATATATTGAACCTTGAACGGGTTGGTATGATATAATTTATGATTGATGGATTTGAGCTCCTCTACCGGCCCCGCGTCCCGTGCTCTCCTCAAGGGACACCCAAAAAACGCGTACAGCGTAGTATATTTTGTTACGTGCTTGGGGTCAAGATATATTTGTTGTCTCTGTTTATTGTTTCATAAATGAATCAATTCATGGTTGTAGATCTCACACTAGGATTTCCTATATTTTATATACCGGGAACTATACAGGTTGCCGGCTTCATACAAGTGTGAATATAAAGATGTAATTATATCGTTGAAACGCGGAAACTCGCGGAAACTGGTAAGGTGATTGAAGTATGAATAAAGAAGGACTTTTATGACACATAATTTCAAATAGCACCATCTGTTTGACAAAGCATAAAGATCTAACTTATAGACTGATATCCATACTGACACACGTTACCGATTTTAGTCCAAATTATTTGGCTTCTACTACACTATTCTACACATTACCGACTGAGTTTACAACCGATACTATATAGTAAATGTAATCTTACATTTCCTCTGTGGATTCAACACACCAATGGTATAGCAATAAACCATCGGTTTATCTAGCATTTGAAGTTAAGTATCAAGGTTCGGACTCTGCAGAGTCGATACATCAAAATAAATGATGTTTAGATACCCAAGTTAGGAATAAATTCCATTCTTATTATTATTCTACATAAATTGATGTCGTATTTTTAAAATGAAAATACTATAAAAGGTAAATAAGCTATATTTTAGCCTTCATTCCTTTTTCAAATGCAACACAAACTTTTTCGATGCATTTGCCGCTGGCCATTTAATTAAAGACAGTACGTATTTCGTGTTCTAAATTTAATATAAAAATAAAAGGAGCATTAATTTTTTTCCATTTTGCCGCGAATTATTGTGAGACGCTAAAACTAGCTCAGTTTAAAGCTTGCTTTAAGTTTTATTGTAAAATTTAAATTGAAATATACTCGTAGTATGGGAAAAAGCAAAAGTTGCGATCCTTCTACAAGAAAGATAATTCTCAATTTTCATGACAAAGGTTGGTCGTACAGGAAAATTGCAGATCAATTGCGATGCTCTAAAGATATGGTTATGAACGCTATTCGGCATTTTAATAAGTTTAATACTACGGATAAAGTGCCTAGGAAACCTAGACCGAGAAAAACAACCCCGCAAGAAGACTCAAGAATAGCATTGTTGGCTAAAAAAAAACGTTCCAAAGGCTCAGAAGTTATTCGCTTAGAAGTATTTGGTGCAGAGGGGCTATAGGAGTGTCTGCAAGAACGGTTATAAGGCGATTATGTAAGACAGACTTATTTGGAATAGTTTCTCGTAAGGTCCCACTTTTGAAGAAAGAAAATATCAGAGCAAGATTATAATTTGCCAAAAAATATGCACACTGGACAGAACGACAGTGGAAAAATGTGCATTTTTCCGACGAAACTAAAATTAATATGGTTAATTCTAATGGAAAAGTTTACGTGAGACATCCTTCAAAAAAAGAAATTAATACAAAATAACAAAGAAAATAGTCAAACATGGAGGCGGTAATATAAAGTTTGGGGATGTTTTTCTGGTTACGGTGTAGGACCTATAAAAAAAATAGAAGGTAACATGGATACATTTCAATATAAGAATATTTTAGAAGAAACCATGTCACCTTATGCCGAGGATAATTTGCCAGTGATATGGACTTTCCAACATGACAACGATCCAAAACACACTTCAGCTGTGGTCAAAGAATTCCTAAGGAGCGAATCAGTTACAGTTTTAGATTGGCCATCGTACAGTCCTGACATTAACTCAATCGAAAACTGGTGCTCCTATGTGAAGAAAATAGTGGCAAAAAACGTACAAGTAATGTGCATCAACTTTACTCGGTATTTAAGGAGGCATGGGAGCAGATTTCGATTGAAACCTGCAATAATTTGATCGCTTCAATGCCTACGCGGTGTTAGGCTGTCATTACTGCTAAAGGACATGCAACAAAATATTAATAACATAGTTTTATGTTCTTATTATACATCTAAAACTAATTAAAGTCAAGTTCATCTTAATATTCACAATTTTTTTTTTTTTATGGTTACTTCATTTGTGTGTCTTTAATTAATTGGCCAAGTCTTTGTATTAGTCCCTACTATCTACAATAAAGTTCAACTTAATAAATTTTAAAGACGACATCCTTGTTCCGTTTATTTCATTTTAACATTTCACGATAACCGTTAGAATAATTTAATTAAAATATCAAGCTCCTATTGCATTATAATAAAAAAAATAAAGTAAGTAAACTTTGAAATATTAATATCCTCTAAGTGTCTTTAATTATGTGTCCACCACTGTATATATATATACGGGACAGGACTTGACCCAAGACCAGTCCCTTTCTAGAGAAAATTCTCAAAAAGCATCTGATGATGCCGTCAAGCTGAGAGCTACCATTGTAAGATTTTCGGTGTCTCTAATTGTAACTCTTTTTCCTGATTCCAGATTATAGGAGCTGATGCTATGATGCACATTGTGAGATGCCTCTATCCAGCCTATGGCCTAAGCAGACAGTAAATCTTCAACAGTGCATTCAGCGACGAAATGTGTCTAGTATGTAAGCTCTTTCCACCGACGTGCATGACGTCAAAGTAGTAGTGAATGAAACCCAGTAATCGCCAATAAATCAGGGAGGGCGATGACCTTCAATGAACTGCGGTTCTTGTGTGAGATTTCACACTACATTGTAGATGATTGTGGCGCAAATAGAGATATTCCGTACACTAATATTTAGAGTAACTTTAATACATATTTATTAGATAATAGAATATATACCTATTTTAATTTATTAACAATAATTATTTACAATATGTACATTAGAATTACTACTACTATGTACATTTTATTAGACGATTACTGAGAATATTATTACATTGAAATAAAACTATTTTGAAGTTCGGCGTATAACACCAATAATGAATTGAACCTCAAGCAATCAGTAAGTACGCCTATAGCAGATACTACACGTACTATAAATAGATATAAAAGAGATTCCACAAATACCTCCGCCATACCCTTCCAACCAAATTTATACAGTAATTAGTAACTTCAATGAAAATACAGTAAAAATAGAAATAAACTTAAATCACCTTGGTTGAGTTCTGGTGGTTAAACTATAATTTGGTCTACTTCAATCAACCATTGCCTTGGTCATTTCATTGGATACAGACATTAAATTAATGGCCTAGACTTCTAATTAACTGAGTAATTGCCCTTGAATTTGTCTTATTGTCTTAAAAAATTAATAGGTATTATGGTATACAGTACAGTATAGGTAGGTAGGTGAACCCGTGATCTTTGCCTTACAGGGGCAATGCTTTGACCACTAAACTACCAGACCTCGCCCTAACCAATTCAAATTTCTCCTTTTACATCTGTCTTTAAGGCTACAGTTGAGCCGTCTGCCGATATTCGTCAAGTTCAAACCCCGCCTAGACCGATTTCGAGAGGTACGCTATTGGATGGCCTATTCGGCTAATAGATTAAACTAAGAACTTCAAAGTATTTGCGGTATCTATACAACTTGAACTAACAAAAGATTTTTTTAATTAAAACTTTCTTTAGACGCAACAAGTTCTCCAAATTTTACCACCATTAAATTAGTTTATGTTTGTTTCCTACCACATTTATATATTTAAATTCCTGCTGAAGACGATTGATTGTGGAAGTGACTCTTACCTCTTACGTTTGATTGGTCTGACGTTGTTCTTGAAAGTCATGATACCTTCCTTAGTAATTGTCTTTTTTGGATAGGTACAGGTATTTAAAGAAATAGGATTATAAACCTTACGCCTTCAAATTGGAAAGAAACCAGGTTCACAGTGATTGAATACTTTCAATATAATTTTTGCACTTTAGAGTCCATTGGGTCACTCCATTCTTCCAGCGTCGGTTGCTTAATGGTTAAGGAGTCGGCCTTACGATCGAGAGGTCCCGGGGTCGAATTCTGGCCATTACACTACCGACGTGAACCCACTTTTAGCACGAGCAATTTAGTTTAACTGGAGGGGTTAGAGTGAATATTAGTAATTTCGAATGCTAATATTCTTAAAAAACCAAAACAATAAACATAATTGAGTTTTTCGTAGCGACTGCGGTCTGACCCCCAAACTCCGAGTGGCAAGCCCACACCAGAGCCTCGTACTTCATACAACAGGTGTATAGGCTTGCAAGTGAGGTTGACTCCAAAGGTCACAAAATGATCTTTGACCGCTTTTTACGCGCTGGAAATCCCCATGCAAACCCCGGAGCCGGAGGGGGAGGTAATGTCGGACTCGAACCGACTAAACCGCACTCCGTCTGTGGGTTGTTGTGCTTCGGCCGGTGAGGTTGTCTTCGACATATCCCTTGCACCCCGACTGACCCAGAGCCATCCCTCTCGGTCTGGCCCTCCTCGGACTTTCGACACCATACACTTAAATGTAATAAACGAATATTAGTAACCAAAATTCTTAATATTCCCTCTAGTGCCCTCAGCTAAGGTAATATACTTGTGTTAGGAGTGGGTTCCAGTCTAAGTGGGCCAGGATTCAAACCTGATTCCCTTAGATTGTAAGCCCGATTCCTTCATCACTAAGCTACCGATGCTTGTTAAGAACGATTTGTGGCATCTAGGCTACTATAAATCTGTGTCTATCATTGTCCTTTTGGCTATTTGCCAACAGGGTTTACTGTTTACCTAAACGTGTCGTGTGACAAATAAAATTCTGCTCAGCAATGTCGCCGGCGTGGGCGGTTGCGTATAATTTCGATAAATATGATTTATAGATAGGAAATTAGTGCAACATATGGTCTTTAGCTTCCGATCTCTGTTAAATATGTTGAATCTTGATAAACATAATCTTTTGAATGAAATTTTGAAGCAATCAGTATATGAACTATTCATATCGTCAAGTCGGTAGAAGGCTTCAACCGTTACCCCAAGACAGATATATATGTATATTATCCTACTAATATCATAAACGCGAAAGTTTATAGGTAAGTAGGTATGAATTGATGGATGAACGTTTGTTACTCTTTCACGTAAAAACTACTGATTGGATTTTAATGAAACTTTACAATAATATAGCTTATACATCACAATAACACATGAGCTACAATTTATAATGATGACTGATATTAAAGCGATAACCGACATCCACGCTGGCGGCTGGCAAAAGCTAGTCTAATGTAATAAAACTTTGGATGGATTCATTCATGATTCAGTGGCTCGCGGTAAGAGAAAGATCATGGGTAAGAATCCCGCCTGCCCCTCTAGACAAGTGGCAATTCGCTAGCAGGCGTTTGATGGAATAGAATGACAAATGTATAGGATTTGACGTATTTGACATGCGTTAACGACTGTCATTTACGTCAAATCCCAAACATTCGTCATTCTTCTACTTTGCCACTTTACTTGCCACTTGTCTAGAGGGGCTGAACCGATTGATTTTTTTCTATCTTGATCGAAACTAAACTACATACTCATGTATGTATACCTGGATGGGGTAGATAGTCATACTACACCAACATTTTATAAGCTAGCTGCTAGCACACGCGTGAAATATTAATCCCGTCCTTTTTAATTTACAGGCCTCTATTTCTCTGAACAATATATTATTTCAGAATCTATATTAGCATCATATTTTATACAGATTCGTTCGTAACCTTAAAATAGGCATCCGGTATTCTGAGGACAGTACTATGAATGCTTTAAGAAAATAAATAGTTATCATATTCTGTGATTATAAACTCATTTGGTGAAGTTATTTAGAAGGAACTCGATCACAATTCCAGAACAATACTCAGCCCTGGCCTGTGGTATGGCCCTAGAATAGCACCACCCCATCTCCTCCCGTGGGTGTCGTAAGAGGCGACTAAGGGATTCAAATACCGGAGTATGGGCAGCAGCTTCTTTCCGCGTACTAGCCACCAAACTGCGATCGCCAACCCGCCTGCCAAGCGTGGCGATTACGGCATAACCCCCCATGATGAACGAACCCAACAAACGGCCCCTAGTCCCCGGCGGCCCCGCTATTCCTGGCTATGGTAGCGGCCATGGTAACGGCGGGGCAAGGGGTGCGAAGAATCCCCGGCAGATGCCAGGCTACCAACCCCGACGACCTTTGGCCCTGGCAACGTACAACACGCTCACACTGCGAACCGACGAGAAGCTCGCTGAACTCGAGGAAGAATTGAGCAGGTTACGGTGGGATATCGTAGGATTGTGTGAAGTCCGGAGAGAGGGGCAGGACACCATGATCCTCAAATCCGGTAACCTGCTCTATTTCCGGGAGGGCGACATACTGTCCCAGGGTGGTGTCGGGTTTATCGTCCACAGGTCCCTTGTCAACAACGTGGTCCAGATCGAGAGTGTTTCGACGAGGGTAGCGTACCTTATACTCAGAATCACCAAACGGTATTCGTTGAAGGTCATACAGGTACACGCACCGACCTCGAAACACCCCGACGACGAGGTGGAGACTATGTATGAGGATATCTCTAAAGCCATGCATAGCTCCCGAACACACTATACCGTTGTGATGGGGGACTTTAACGCGAAACTGGGCAAACGAAGCGACAACGAGCTGAAAGTGGGGCAATTTGGATATGGAAAGAGGAATGCACGTGGCCATCTGCTGGCCGGCTTCATAGAGAAGGAGGGCCTTTTTATGATGAACTCCTTCTTCAGAAAGCCGGAACAGCGTAAGTGGACATGGCTACACCCTAACGGTGTCACAAAAAATGAGATTGATTTCATCTTGTCGACGAAGAGGCACATATTCAATGATGTCTCCGTGATCAATTCAGTAAAAACAGGAAGCGATCACCGGATGGTAAGAGGCACATTGAATCTTAGAACAAAGCTCGAAAGATGTCGACTGATGAAGTCTACGCTCCGACCAGCACCTATCCAGTTCCAGAACCCTGAGCACTTTCAGCTCGAGTTGCAGAATCGCTTCGAATGCCTGGGAGATTGCGAAAATGTGGATGATTACAATGACAGATTTGTGGAAATTGTCCAAACGACTGGGTCTAAGATTTTCAAAGCCCGTCGTTCAAAAGGAACCAAAAAGATTTCGGACCTCACCAACAAACTCATGGAACAAAGACGAAATTTGGTTCTGTAGTCCTCTGAAGATGCTACTCAGTATCGGCGTTTAAACAGACAGATCTCCAAGTCCTTGACTCGCGACCTACGCCAATTTAATACGACTCGTATTAAAGAGGCGATTGAGAGCAACAAAGGCTCAAAGGTTTTCGCAAGGGATCTGTCTGTTGGTCAAAGCCAACTGAATAAGCTGAAGGCGGAGGATGGCAGAAGTTCTACGGACAATTATACACGAGTGTACGGCAATCTGTTAATAATCTGGCCAAAGACCCAAGAGCCAGATTGACCCGACACTATACCGAGGATATCCCGGACGTCAGCCTGTACGAGATTAGAATGGCTCTCAAACAGCTAAAGAACAATAAGGCACCGGGTGATGATGGGATCACGGCTGAGCTTCTAAAAGCTGGTGGAACACCGATACTTAAAGCTCTTCAGAAGCTATTTGATTCCATCATACTCGAGGGACGAACGCCTAAGGCATGGCACAGAAGTGTGGTGGTACTCTTCTTCAAAAAAGGTGATAAAACCTTGTTGAAGAATTATAGACCCATCTCGCTTCTGAGCCATGTCTACAAGTTATTTTCGAGAGTCATTACGAATCGTCTCGCTCGCAGGTTCGACGACTTCCAGCCTCCCGAACAAGCCGGTTTCCGAAAAGGCTTTAGCACCATAGACCACATACATACGCTGCGACAGATTATACAGAAGACCGAGGAGTATAATCAGCCACTCTGCTTGGCGTTTGTGGACTATGAGAAAGCCTTCGATTCGATCGAGACCTGGGCTGTGCTACAGTCTCTCCAACGGTGCCAAATTGACTATCGATATATCGAAGCGCTGAAGTGTTTGTACGAAAACGCCACCATGTCAGTCCGCCTCCAGGATCAAAGCTCAAAACCTATCCAGTTGCAGCGAGGGGTGAGACAGGGAGACGTTATATCTCCGAAACTGTTCACCGCCGGCCTGGAAGATGTTTTCAAGCTCCTGGACTGGAGAAGACTCGGCATCAATATCAACGGCGAGTACATCACTCACCTTCGATTCGCTGACGATATCGTAGTCATGGCTGAGACCTTGGAAGACCTAGGCACAATGCTCGAAGACCTCAGTAGAGCCTCCCAACAAGTGGGCCTCAAAATGAACATGGACAAGACGAAAATTATGTCAAATGTCCATGTCGCACCCACTTCTTCTTTAAAGGTTGGAGACTCTACACTCGAAGTTGTCGACGAATATGTTTACCTGGGACAGACAGTCCAGTTAGGCAGGTCCAACTTTGAGAAAGAGGTTGTAATATTATATCTAAGTAGGTTTATTTATAATATTGTCAACCTCTTTTCTCTAAACGCATTTATACTTTTTAATTCAAATTTGTACTGACAGCTGCGGCGTTCCTAAGAAGCTTTGGAAAATTCAGGACGCCGACATTCGAGCTCCGGTTTGGATCGTGAAGATATCTCTTAAATCTTATTACTGAAGTTCATCTTAATCTTTCAGAAGCCACTGCCTTTTAAATGAATATTCAATCATAAGGATTGACCAAGTCTCGTGCCTCTGGTGGAGGCCTCTCTGAAAATCTTCTGTTCCATCAAGCTTTTGATGGAACGCAGCTGCGCATCGTAGTCTCGCCGTGGACGTATCTTCTCATTGAGTGCCTGTGCAAGCCTGGCCCATAACAGCACTGAATCTTATATGAAAAGTTGAAAAGAAGACTCGAAGAGTATAGTGTGGTTTTAATGACCCTTAAGTGTTTTTCTTATGAACTGTGTATCTTATTCTTGTGAACAATACAAAGTGCCATTTCCCTGTTCACGTCTTATTATTCCCTTCTTCCTTTAACAATCTGACGTACACTGGCCCTCCTCGAGGACCAACTGTAACGTTACAGATTTGGCGCCCTCCTTTTCTCTCTAAATTCCTTTTTCTAGGCCAGAAATTGGCAGAATCCCGTTCGAATCCCTCCCCTGTCTTTCTAGCTCTATTGATATTACTTCTCTGTACTCCTAATATCCTCAAAATTCTAAAACAAGCTTACACAAGTTCATTTTGGTTATTTTCTTTGGCATCTCTCCTGGCACAATAATAATATATATTTAAACTTAAATGTCTTTGTATGTTTTTTGTATGTTACTAATACATATTTTCCTTTAGCTTTAGTTATATGCTCTAAATATATAACCTATTGATATAATCTTACAACTGCTTCAGGTGGTGCAGCGGTAACGTTGATATTATACCACATAGTGATGAATTTGATGCCTGTCTGGTAAAATTTCACTTACTTTCTCAAATAACTGGATGAGCCGGTAACGATAACTCCACCTCTATCTTCTTCTTCACATAACTCACTTAATTATATCTTATTTCCAGCTTCACTCATACAACTCAATACAGTACTCCTACAGTACTCAATTCAAAACACTTACACCGCATAATACAGGCAGTGACACTTTACCAAGGTTCACATCTGAACCATCATAAGCTAGCTGCATTCACTTGTGCTAAACTCTTCGGAGACACTGGTGTGTGCGTCTAGTACTGACTTACAGGTAGTTGGCTGTGGACAATATCCTCAGTTTCAAGCCTTGCACACCAATTTCAGACTGGAAAGTTACTTTCTGGGGCATCCGTTGCCGTCTTGCCAGAGGTCGCCGTACAGTCTGACTTTGGATACTAACACTCAGTACACTCTTATTTTATCTATTAATCACCTAGATCTCATTCTAGTACTTCATGATTACTAGTAATTTCTATTCAAAGATAACTACAATTAATAAAAAAAAATTCTTTTACCTATTTTATAGGTTTTTAATTTATTGAATTTTCTTATTCATATTCCTTACGGGTTTTACTTACACACGTACCTGTACCTTATTATATTTTAGTGTTGTAATAATTCTAAACTTTTCCTTTTATTTCATTATTGGATAGGCTGCTTGCAAGTCCTTTTAAACCCTTAGTCCAATGGGCAAGATAGATCTCTCTTTAGACTTTTCAAATACTAATTTTGGGAGGCCCACTTAACAAAATTTAACCATCCTACTGTAATGGTTATTTTGTTCTCTATTATGGTCTTTTATTTCCCTTAAATGTTACTACCCTTTCTTAATTCTTTTAATTAGGCGACTATTCCTAATTCTGGGTAGTAAGATTGTGGACTATGGGTTCACATAATGTAATTTAAAGATTTCTTAACTTTCTTACATGTTTCTCTTTACCTTGAATTCCTTTAATTTCATTTCATTTAATTTCAACAAATTTCTTTTATCTTGGGTTCTATTATTATTTCCTTTTTCCCAAGCTTTGATAAGGGCCAGGTCGTGTGATACGCTACTTATTCTAATTTAATTAACTTGACAATTGTAGTATGTAATCTAAAACCGAGGTGGTTGTTATTGTTCCGACATCTAAATTTCTCAATTTCCAGACCTTCAGGCAAATAATTTTAAAATAACGTTTCATGTTACTTACCCTACCTAGAACATTACATAGCGTGGGCTCGATTTTTTTTATTGGGTTTTTCTTTTGCATTGCCGATTTATTTTCTATCTCTTATAATTCTTAATTTGATTTTTTTTTTATAACTTATGTCTTTTCTTTGTAGTTTTGTTGCTGTTTTTATTTGTTAATGTTCTGTTACTATATTTTTTTTTTAATTTTAATTTGTTATGTATATATTCTTAATATGTTCTCCACAAGTTTCCAAACCTTTTGGCCTATTTTCTTAATCGCTCATTCCATGTCCTTTCTTTAAATTGCATTCTCTTTCCCATTTTATTTCTTCTTCTGGGGTTTCATCCCTGTCTCTTCTTTATGGTGCGGTGATGTGAACACCAAAAATAAGCCCAAAACACATCAAGAGCGGTTCTACGTTACTCTTGTAAAAAAATAAGCCTTAAACTGAATCTTTTAGTTACTCCTTCTGTAACTTATCTTGAATCTTTTAGTTACTTCTTGGGTAACTGCTTTCTATCTTACCTTCTATTGTATATACTTTCCTTTATCATCTCTTGGGTTTTCATAAGGTGCGGGTGATGACACCTTTTAATCTAAATAAGCCCTTTCATCATATATATCCTCAATGCTGTCCTTGGGAGTACGTTGATTGATGAATGAAAGTTGATTTTGCTTGATGAGAGTGACTTGTAATTTATTTTGTTTTTTTTTTTTGGTTTGAAAGTATTGTTCCGAAAGAATTTAATAGTTGGGTATGATAGAGCAAGGAACTAGCAACTAACTTAAAAAAAATTTTCACCGTGTTCAATTTTTTTTTATCGGGGTTTTTGGGGTAATGTAATATTATATCTAAGTAGGTTTATTTATAATATTGTCAACCTCTTTTCTCTAAACGCATTTATACTTTTTAATTCAAATTTGTACTGACAGCTGCGGCGTTCCTAAGAAGCTTTGGAAAATTCAGGACGCCGACATTCGAGCTCCGGTTTGGATCGTGAAGATATCTCTTAAATCTTATTACTGAAGTTCATCTTAATCTTTCAGAAGCCACTGCCTTTTAAATGAATATTCAATCATAAGGATTGACCAAGTCTCGTGCCTCTGGTGGAGGCCTCTCTGAAAATCTTCTGTTCCATCAAGCTTTTGATGGAACGCAGCTGCGCATCGTAGTCTCGCCGTGGACGTATCTTCTCATTGAGTGCCTGTGCAAGCCTGGCCCATAACAGCACTGAATCTTATATGAAAAGTTGAAAAGAAGACTCGAAGAGTATAGTGTGGTTTTAATGACCCTTAAGTGTTTTTCTTATGAACTGTGTATCTTATTCTTGTGAACAATACAAAGTGCCATTTCCCTGTTCACGTCTTATTATTCCCTTCTTCCTTTAACAATCTGACGTACACTGGCCCTCCTCGAGGACCAACTGTAACGTTACAAGGTCAATCGTCGAATCCAACTCGGCTGGGCAGCGTTCGGGAAGCTTCGTAATATCTTCTCGTCCAAAATACCGCAGTGTCTCAAGACTAAAGTCTACGATCAGTGTGTGTTGCCAGCGATGACCTACGGAACTGAGACTTGGTCCCTTACTATGGGCCTCATAAGAAGGCTCAAGGTCACCCAAAGGGCGATGGAGCGTGCTATGCTCGGAGTTTCCCTGCGTGATCGAATCAGAAATGAGGAGATCCGCAGGAGAACTAAAGTAACCGACATAGCACACAGAATCGCCAAACTTAAGTGGCAGTGGGCGGGGCACATAGCTCGTAGAACAGATGGCCGTTGGGGCAAGAGAGTTCTCGAGTGGCAACCACGCGCCGGAAGACGCAGTGTAGGCAGGCCTCCCACACGGTGAACCGACGACCTGGTGAAGGTCGCGGGAAGGGCATGGATGCGGAAGGCGCAGGACCGGTCATTGTGGAAATCCTTGGGGGAGGCCTTTGTCCAGCAGTGGACGTCTTTCGGCTGAAATGATGATGATGATGATGATGACTCAGCCCTGAACTAGTAGGTACTGACGACAGATTGTCATTGACAAACTGTCAAATCTGTCAATCAAAATCGAGATTCAGGCCTGATTATGGTTTGCCTCCTTAAATCCAAGCACACGTCCTGATCGTCCACCGGCATCTCGTGGGGGCGGACACGCGGAAACAAATTTACTGGCGTGGCTAAGGTGGCTTTGGTACACTTGACATTGGCGTTTCGCCATTAATAATTTTATAATACTTGACATTGGCAAAATTGTGGCGATTTGCTGCAGAGGCCATATTGAAGAAGTTGAAGTTCATTATCGTTTTGAAAGACGGCCCTAACAGTTGCAAATAAAGGTAATATAGCTACAGGAACTACTAAACTAACTAGTACAGTCAGCATATAGCTACAGGAACTACTAAAGTAACTAGTACAGTCAGCATCAGATCGACCTTGACAAACAAAGTACTCAATATTACCTTAAGGACTTGGTTTTCCCCCTTCCTCTTGTCTTATTTGGTACACACCTTTAGTTCGGACGATAATACAATTTATAGTAGTTTATGATACTGTTGCATAATATAATAAGGGTTCTTATAACACGAGTGTGTTTTAAAAAAACGAGCCGTAGGCGAGTTTTTTTAAGAGTTAGAGTTAAGAGTTTTATAAGACCAAGCTATGTACAGTGTCAAACACTACTTTATCTACTCTCATACTATAATACATAAACTAATTTATTTTACAAACAAAACCAAACTTTGTTTAATTTAATTGTTAAATGTTGGCGCCAAGGCGCAAACATCGATTTCGCATGCGTGTTTCTTTTTTTTCTTCCGAATCGGAATCGGATTTTTTTTTAAATAGAGGTTCAGTCCAGATGGAGTTTTTATAGGTGTATCGTTATGATTAAAAAGTTATTTAATGATATAGGTATCCATACAAGACCTGTATCGTTACAAAACTTTTTGACCTGTGCGTAATGTTTGTCATAAGAGTTTTGATTTCAGTTTTATAATCTTTGTATTATAGTATCAGAGTAGATAAAATTATTTACAACAGTTTGATTTGCTGTTAATACCTTGGTATTGAGATCATTTTGACATTTCTAATGCTGCTACGGTCAGTAGTTTTCTCTACACCCATATCCCGTCTAAAATCATTCTTATATCTGCCCTGAATCTATTTCGATGCAGCTTCAAAATACACATCGCTATTTATAATATTAATCCAAACATCTCCAATAATAAAATGATGGAGTACTCGTGGATCGTTGAATTACAATAAAAAGTTATGTGTTTCTCAGAATTATTGCTTTTACTATTCTTATTGTTGTTTTTCAGATTCTTAACCTTGATTGATGTGCGCTAAAACTACTTCCTCATTTCTGTTTATACTGGTCCAGTCGTGATAGACTCGTGCTGACCACCTGAACGCCATAATCTTAAATCATCACAATACAAGAAGTGTTAGGAATTGATATCCATACTAATATTATAAATGCGAAAGTAACTCTGTCTGTCTGCCTGTCTGTATGTTACGCTTTCACGCCTAAACCACTGAACCGATTTTAATGAAATTTGGTATAAGTGTAGATTAGACCTTGAGAAAGGACATAGGCTATGTTTGGTCGCGATAACCGACATCCACGCGGACGGAGCCGCGGGCAAAAGCTAGTTGAATTATAAATTGAGTGAAAATAGCTATTCTACTTCTTAGAATATATTCTCGTAATGTAACATACTATTTTTATTTTTTAAATGAATTTTAGCGACCGAAATCATTAATACTCCCTCTAACCCCTCCAACTAAGCTAAATTGCTTGTGCTAGGAGTGGGTTCACGTCGGTAGTGTAATGGCGAGGATTCGAACCCGGGTCATCTTGATTGTAAGGTCGACTCTTTAACCACTAAGCTACCGCCGCATCACTATGATAAGTATCGCTGTCCCATTTTCAGATCCTTTAGTTTTGGTCCTCATACAATTAAAAACCTTAATATTAATAATGAATTTAAATAGGTTCAAACCCCGCCTAGACCAATTAATTTTTTTCTATTTAAATCTAAATAATGAAACTTAAAATGATCTTACTACAAAGGCTATTAATATAAAGAATGAGCTAAACTTGCGTTTCAAAAGAAAATGAAATATCAACTGCCATATTGTGATGCCATTCATTGCGAGATAAAGTAAACATCGAGTGTTTAAAACTAGTCATAAACTTTTGAACACATAATGGTTCATTAGTCATAAACTTTTGAATACAAAACGTTTCATTAAAGTCGTTCCATCAGTTTTTGTTTAAGAGCGCTTTCACATGTACTCATCATTTGCGCGACTAGTAGCTACGACTGGGTATGCATACATGTTTAAGTAGCGCGGCTGCGGGCGTCATGTGTGTCAAGTTACTTTGACAGATGCCACGGAGCACAAAAAAGGAGTTTTGTACAGTCGGCGTTAGAAATATTTTGACAACGAAGTCTCAAAATGATTGATTTAAATATAAAAATTGAATCGGTCTAGGCGGGTCTTGAACCCGCCATCTTTGCCTTTCAGGGGCAATTTAGTATGAAAAATGCTTAAAAAATGTAATTCTAATTGTATGGGCGGAGTTGTCAAAATCAATGTTTAAAAATGATTGAAAAATCATTCATTGATTCCGATAGTTCTAAAGAATATCGTAGGGTAACCTATTGTGAGGCGGAGGGCAAGCCGGCCGACCATAGGGTTGGCAGCAAGGCCTGCACCCGCGGGGAGCCGCCGCCGCGAGGCGGGCGTTCCGCCAATGGTTCGGGGCGGGATGCGGAGATGGTTCCATAATGGATCCTCATCTCCGCATCCTGCAGGCGAACCTGGGCCACGGTGTCGATGCTCAGGCACTTCTGCTCCAGAGCATGGCACAGTGGTCCACCGACGTCGCCGCTGTCGCCGATCCATACACTCACCGGCCCCTCGGGCCTGCCTGGGTGGTCGACCTGGATGGATCGGCGGCACTGGTGCATAACGCCGCTGCGGGTGCCCCTCCCCTTGTCGTGATCGCAAGGGAGCATGGCATCGTAGCGGCGCGGGTGGGGGAGATTGCGGTCGTGGCCGTTTATTTCACGCCGAGATCACACCGACTCATAGGGCAGTATCGGCGGTCGCTGGAGCGGCTGACCGACGTCGTCAATGCCTGCACGCCTCGTCCGGTTCTTGTGCTCGAGGACTTCAACGCCTGGTCTCAGGCCTGGGGTTCCCGGCGCGCAAACGCGCGGGACAGGGCTCTGGAGAGCTGGGCCGATTCTCTCGGCTTAGTTCTCCAGAATCGCGGGGCCGAAGCCACGTATATGGCCACGTTTGTGGCGGGGGAGCGCAGTTCGATCGTAGATCTGTCGTTCGCGAGCGCTTCCCTGTCACTCCGCGTGCGGGGCTGGCGTGTCGCCGCGGAGGTGGAGACACTGTCGGATCACCGATACGTTCGGTTTGATGTCTCCCCTCCCCCGAGCGATGCGCCAGTCATTTCGGCCCAACGCGAGCCGCGCTGGGTGTTGGGGCGATTGAATCGGGAGGACCTCCTGGAGGCCGCCATCGTACAGGCCTGGGCCATTGCGCCGGACAGGCCTGTCGATGTCGACGATGAAGCGGCGTGGTTCCGGGAGGCCATGACGCGGGTCTGCGATGCGAGTATGCCTAGGGCTCCAGCCTATAATCCGAGGCGTCGGGTCTACTGGTGGAATGCGGAGATCGCGAGGCTGCGTATGGCCTGCGTGATCACGCACCGCCGGTGGGCCCGATTCCGTAGGAGGCGTACTCGTCCAGCAGACTCGGAGCCCCGATTGGCGGAGCTTCATGAGGGATACAGGGAGGCCCGGAATGCCCTTCGAGCGGAGATCAAGCGGTCAAAGGCCGCTTGTTACCGGGAGCTCCTGGAGACGCTGGAGCGGGACCCATGGGGGCGGCCTTACCTTATGGTAAGAGAAAAGCTGCGCCCCCGGGCCCCTCCGCTGATCCAGGTGCTCGAACCGGCTCTGCTCGGAGGAGTGGTGGAATCCCTGTTCCCGGCGCGAGCGGAACATGTTCCGCCGCAGATGGCTCCGCCGCCTCGGTCGCCTACGGCGCCCAGTGTGGTGATTGACGACGACGTGCCCGAGGTCACTTGGGTAGAACTAGAGCTGGCGGTGCGAAGGCTTAGGGCCAAGAAAAGCACCGCCCCGGGACCCGACGGCATTCCAGGCCGCGCGTGGGTCCTAGCTCTAGGGGAGGACGGCCTCGAACCCCGACTGAGAGGGTTCCTCAGCGCATGTTTGGAGCGGGGCCAGTTTCCGAAGATGTGGAGGACGGGGAAACTGGTCCTCATCCGCAAGCAGGGACGCCCGGCGGACGAGCCGTCCGGGTACCGGCCCATAGTGCTGCTCGACGAGGTGGGCAAACTCTTTGAAAGAGTTATTGCCAAGCGCCTCGTCGAGCATCTCTCTAGAGTGGGGCCGGACCTGGCGAACACCCAGTTTGGGTTCCGCCGGTGGCGTTCCACTGTGGATGCCATCATGCGCGTGAGGACTCTGGCGGGGGATGCGGTTGCCCGGGGCGAGGTGATGTTGGCGGTGTCCTTGGACATCTCCAACGCCTTCAACACCTTGCCCTGGAGTTGCATCAGGGAGGCGCTCGTGTACCACGACGTGCCTCTCTACCTCCGCCGCATAGTCGGGGCGTACCTGACGGAAAGAGCCGTCATCTACCCAAGTTCGACGGGAGTCGGTAGGCGTGAGATGTCGTGCGGTGTTCCACAGGGGTCGGTCCTGGGGCCGCTCCTGTGGAACATCGGTTACGACTGGGTGCTTCGCGGTGACTTCGCGTACGGGGCCACCGTCACGTGTTACGCGGATGACACGCTAGTGACGGTGAGCGGGGCTACGCACCGCGAAGCGACCCTGAGGGCCACGACCGCGGTTGCTCAGGTCGTCGACAGGATCCGGCGGCTGGGTCTCGAGGTGGCTCTGCACAAGTCCGAGGCCATGTTCTTTCATGGCCCTCGGCGCAGGCCAGGCCCGGGAGCCAGCCTAACAGTGGGAGGTACTCCCATCGACATCAAGCCCCGGTTGAAATACCTGGGGCTCGTGCTTGATGGTCGGTGGGACTTCGGACAGCATTTCCGAAGTCTGCGCCCCAAGTTGGTGCTCACGGCGAATGCCTTGGGCCGGTTGTTGCCCAACTTGAAGGGCCCAGAGTCCTCCTGCAGGAGACTCTACGCGGGTGTCGTGCGGTCCTATACGGGTGCCCCGTGTGGGCGGACACCCTGGATTCCAGATTCCTGCCTCTGCTCCGTACGGCGCAGAGCACGATGGCCTCCAGGGCCATCAGGGGATACCGCACGATATCCTTCGAAGCGGCGAGTCTCCTGGCCGGATCGCCACCGTGGATCCTGGAAGCGAGGGCCCTTTCGGCACTATATCAGTTCCGAAAGGAGGCGCGGGAGCGGGGATTCGATCCCGAGCCCGAGAATATTCGGGCCGAGAAATCCCGGCTCCACCAGGTCATGGTGGCCGAGTGGGAGCGACGACTTGGGCAACCACGCGCAGGGCACGCCGTCATTGCGGCGGTAAGGCCCATCATGGGGGAGTGGCTAGAGAGGCAACACGGTAGCCTCTCGTACCGTCAGACGCAGATTATCACCGGGCACGGTAGCTTCGGGCGGTATCTGCATCTGATGGGTATTGAGCCAACGCCCGAGTGCCATCACTGCGACGCGAGCGTGGACTCGGGGCTGCACACGCTCACCGAGTGCCCGGCGTTTGAGACGCCGAGGCGGGAGCTTGTGGCGGCCCTGGGGGTGAGAGTGCTCACGCTCTCCACCCTGCTCGCGGCGATGGTCCGCTGCGCGGATGCGTGGGCGGCCAGCGCCTCCTTCTGCGAGCAGGTCATGCTCGCCAAGGAGACAGCAGAGCGGGCGCGGCGCGATGAGCGAGAGAGGCTCGCTGACATCGCTGCACGCGCCCGAAGGCGGCTCGGGCGTCGGAGGGCGCAAACTGACCTCCGCCCCCCATGAGCGCGGGCCTGAGGGTGACGGGTGGAGCCGCCCGACACCCTAGCAGAAGCAGGCCACGGCGGCGGCGCGCATCGTAGGACGATGCGCGCCTCCCCACACCGGGGTTGAGTCGGGGACCGCGTGGTTCCCCCCTTCCCGAGGAGGGCCAGACCGAGAGGGATGGCCCTGGGTCAGCCGGGGTGCGAGGGATATGTCGCATGACAACCTCACCTTCGGCCTAGCACTACGACCCAGAGACGGCGTGCGGTTTAGTCGGTTCGAGTCCGACATAACCTCCCCCTCCGGGGTGGGTATCCGTGGGGATTTCGCGCACGTAAAAAAAAAAAAAAAAGGGTAACCTATTGAAATATCGAATTTCTGCTACCCGAATCTTAAAATCCCGAAAACGGTTGGTAGAACTTTTAAAAGACAGATGTAATGAATGACAACTTTCTATAATTCCATTTTTCATTTCCCAGATGAATCGATTTCCAGGTGCACTAAAACCAAATTTTCAAATAGTATTTTTTTGTTTCCCATATTGTCATAATCCAGATTCTCAGAATATTTTCTTTTGTTTCCCATCGTACCATTTTCCAAATAAACTATTACCAAATTTTCATAATCTTTTTATTTGGTTCCCATACAATCGTGTTCCAGCTAAACTATATACAGGTATAGTAAAACTCACTAAATTTGTACGATTCATTTATTAGGTACAGTAAGTAATTTAGAAATTTACTTTAATTTAGAAATTTCTTTTAAATATTTAATTTTACCTAAATTTTCTTTTATTTTTATAAGTTTCTGCAGTTTTTCCTCCTTTTGTATATACTTTTTCCTCCATTCTTTTTCACTTGTGGTTCACCTAGTATCATTTTTTCTATATCAGATTCTATTATAAGCGCTTAATTCTTCGAAATTAATTATCGTTAACACCCCGACTCAGTGTAATCCGACTCGGATAGGTTAGGTTAGAAGACTAAGGCGGGAGCGAAGCGAAGCGGAGCTCCCGCCTTAGTCTTCGTGGTTTTTTTTAAACCACCCAGAAGTAGGAGCCTCGCGGAGTGGGGCTCCGTCGAGCTTATGGAGACGACGCCAGACGCTCTCTCCGTAGACGCCATATGAGGTTTAGTTTTAGGTTTAAAAATCTGGATATTGTTTGTCTGAATATCAATTAACTACATTTCAAAAATTTGTGTTTTAAATATTCGGGTTTCGTGTATATGGATTACGGTCATCTGGATTTTGTGTATTTAGATTTCGTGTGTCTGGAACTCGTTCATCTGGATTATAAAACGTCGTAGAAATGAATAAATGGGCAAATGAAATTCGGAGTTGCGATTATATGGCAAATAAAACTTCGGAATTTGAAAAAACGGGATTATGAAAAAATGGCCAAACGTTTTCGGGATTATGATATTCGGAATATTAAAATTCGGGATTAAGATAGGTAACCATATCGTAGACATGCTCCACTGTCGCCTCAAAGACATATAGAAGGAGAAATTTGAATTTGTTAGGGCGAGGTCTGGTAGATTAGTAGTCAAAGCATTGCCCCTGTAAGACAAAGATTCAATTCAATTTTTCCTATTTAAATCGATTATTTTGATACTTAAATAGAAAAAAAAAATTAATATATTAAAACTCTTCGATCGAAATCAAACTGTTTTCTTGATTAGAATTATATTATTGTCCAAACTACAGTTGTGTACTAAATATCAGAATAATAAGTCAATATAGGAAGGGGGAATCCTAGGTATTATAATATTTTGATGATTCGATTTGATGCAGACTGTATCTGTCTTTACGCCGCGGTATTTCGCGGGTTCAGTGCGAACAGGCAGACAGTGCAGTGATGCTGAAAAATCGCGTAATCGCATGCAATTAATCGGCGTAAAATGAGGGTGTAAAATTACCTTTATCAATTTCGGAAATAAACAGAAATAGATAAAGGTAGCCACCCTACGGCCAAGCGCGATTTCGAAGCGCGACCAAGCCGCAGTTATGAGAAGGGTTCCGCTATTTTTAAATTATCCGGTCCGATATCAGTGTGAAATGACAATAGCCGTCAGTCGATTGCCGACAGTATGTATTGATGTCCGATATCGGGCTGGACAATATGAAGCACAGCTACAAATTTCGTACACTGACTTCGAAGAACGGATAATCTGAAAACTCTCTAACGCTACATGCTTCAGTGTGACCGAAACGTCTCAATGTGAAAGCCCTTTTAAGTTTGAATAAACTATCAATTTGACATTACCAATCTGTTATCTAAAATCAACAAGCTCTACAGGTGAAAATAAACATCCAAGTTTTCAAACTATAGCGCAGCGCTTGCCAAAATATTATGTGGTTCAATCAACAATGTAAACATTACGATGTTATAACATATTATTAGGTATGTATAGTTAGAACAGCAGTTTAAAAATACTGCGTTATTTCAATTAAATCTTTGCACATTTGCCACACTAAATATGTAAAGCTTTGACAACTAAGCTACCAGACTTAACCAGAGCTTAGTGGTCAAAGCATTGCCCCTCTAAGGCAAAGATCGCGGGTTCAAACCCGGCCTAGGCCGATTCAATTTTTTCTCTTTATTCGATTTAAATACTGCGTTTGTTAAGAGATTAGATATTAGTTCACAATTAGAGTCAATTTAAAACTAAATTTTACTATATTCAGATTGTATCTTTTAGATTATGTTTATGTCGTAGCCAACTAGCTTAATCAGATATTTAATTGACTGCCTAGGCGCTGTACTAAACGGCACCATTCAATTAGCGCCCTGAATGATATTCAGCTGTAATGTTTATTAAAACAAGCGCTGCTACTAGTAGCGGCTGTGAGATATTATATATGCCTTTTTTGAAGCGAAAACTTCTTGAGCAGAGCGTTGGATTGATAAAAAGTGTTAAATTCGCGTCAGGATCACTTGACCGTTGAACCGTAACCGACGACTGACGTCATACAACATTAGCTACAGATTGTTTATTTTGTTGGGTATGTTAGGAAGCTTCTTAGCTTAGCGGTAAGCGCTTCGACTGTAAGTCCTTATGGTTCGAAATAGTACCGTGTTCGAACCTGGGCTTCTGACACCTTTTGTGATTATTTTTTTCTTTTTGTAATTCATAAATTTCTTCTGACAGAAAATTTTGTGATAGGTTCTATCACAGAACAGAAAAATGTTCTGCGGGTTCTATGATTGGCGCTATATTATAGGTATGGTATGGTATGTTCTTTTTATCTTTTTCTCTGTATATAACGAAGAAAGAAAGAAAGAAAACGTTTTCACTTCTGCCGGCACTCCCGGAGCGCAACCCGTCTTTTTTTTATCTAAAGGTTTGAGATTCCATAGTTCTCATATATGTTAGTGCCTGCGGACGGAAATCATTACTGATAGTGAAAAGGTAATAAAGAAAGCATACTCGGGCTCCGAGGTGAAATTTCTAGGATGCAAACGGGAACCATTTAGAATAACTGCAATCTGCAAACTAAAGTTTATGTCAACGATAAGTATGACAAAGTGCAAATGGAATCATTTCACGGTGAATGACTCGATTTTTCTTAGCAATATTCAAGTAGTATGACTACAGTATTAGTATAAATTGTGCATAAGAACCTCGTAGGAATATCTATAGTTAGATTAGCGTTTAAAAAGATGAAGATATGAGTCATGTATTTACTTAAATGTTAATTCTCTTTTAACAAACAGCGCTGAACCTTGGCATAAGAATAATAATTCTACAACTCCTATTTTTAAGTTAAAAAAACAACACCTACATCCAAAAATATTGTAGCTCTTTATTTCAAGTTATAACCATTTTAAGGAATCCTACTATCCGAGTTACAATATTTTTCTCTGCATTCTTAATTTTTTTAATTCCTCTAAAAAAATAATACATGAACGCACTTTTAGACACACTTTATAACATACTTAACCTCATTTGAACTTTCATAGTAACCGCACCTATGATTACTCACGCACAAAGCCCTTTGGCCCATTTTCTTTCATGTCACAAAGAAATACTGACACAAAAGTACACCGAATGCTCCCTGTCGGAAAATGAAACGCAATATTAAAATTGAATATATGTCTATTTGCAGCCGAGCTTTGTATCAATAAACTGAAAAGACATTCTTCTTTTGCAGCAGACAGTATTGACAAAAACTGCGATAAGGTCGAACTTAACTGCTTTATCCCATTTTACCTACTGGCACAGAATAGATAATAGTGCTACTGGATATCAATGAATACCTAACGACTACCGTCAAACTCTTTAACCTCAAGAGGGCCAGCTCGAAATATAGCTTTTACCCGTAGCCGCGCCCACGTGGATGTAGGTTATCTCGACCAAACATAGCCTATGTCCTTTCTCAAGATTGGTTCAATGGTTTAGGCGTGATAGACGGAGAAACAGACACCCACATTCACATATATTTCGAGACGATATGTCTCAGCTAATCTCACCGTCGCTCCGGCAACCTACGACCCACAGATGACGTGAAGGTGAAGTACGTTTGAGCCCAAAAGGTGTCGAAAGGGCCTTATGCATCTTCTAACTTGGTTGAAGAAACAAAATTATATCCAAATTGAGACTTTCAGATCAATTCAGTTCAGTATACCAGTACAATTGATACTCACAGAATGAAAAGAGATAAAAGACAATATAAATCGTACTGTTCTTATCAATTAATTGAATCCAGATATCACTGTTTGGTGCTTACGAGTATATCTACTAATACTCGTGATAGCTACTCGTTGTAATGGTATCTGTGACAGGAGTGATTATTACACAATAATCCTACATTATACTAATATTACTAGTAATTTTGGGAACAGTAGACTTCGCGAAAACAGTTTGCCGCAATTTTCTGGTACCCTTAATCAAATCTATATATCTGTTAAAAAAAAACATTAAAAAAACGATATCTACGAGTCTTATATTTAAACAGCCCTGGATATTTCACCAAAAATAATGACGATTCGTTCTTAAAAAAACTACAGTAAACTTTCCCACTTTTTTGCTCGGTTTGATGAAAATCGGTTAAGAAATGCGCCTCTAGACTAACAACTAGATCTAACAAACAAACAGACATACGCACAAAAAGAAAATTGTCGAAACGGAGACTCTTGCTCGCTTCAGTCACTCGGTCAATAAGTGTGAAAGCTTATAAAGATGTTTGGATGTCAGTTATTCATTCATACCCTGGGAATAGGTAAGATAAGATAAGATAAGTTTTCATGTGCGATCATCTATATACCGCGGGCGAGACCGCGGACTTCAGCTAGAATATTCATACTGTATAAATCGATGAATTAAAATCTCCTTCTATTTTGAAATCACATTTCATGCATTCATTCATGCGTACATCTAAGGAGTTACACTGTATGTCCGGAATACTTTAAGCAGGAAATCTTCAACTTTTCTAGGTAAACAGGATTCATAGCAGACGTGTGGGATAGAGGTCAAACGCGAATCTATCAATAGTAAAAAATCCGATAAAATGAATGCTTCGTGCATATAATTCGTGAACATTTTTGATTGAATTTAGAAATGAAAGAATTGAGAAGGGGTTCATTACGCTTGCCGGACAATATCTACTGACCCCATGTTTAACCTACATGTGATAAATAATTAATCTTTATGGATTCACCATAGCAACACATTTAATTATTCTATAGAAAGAGATAGTAAACAAACACAACACGGTAAGTAGTTACCATGACTTATGAACAAAGTGAAAATTCAACTGCAATCGGCGGAGAGTGTATTGCCAGAAATCGACCATGCATATTTTCCTATTCTCTAGGTGTTCTGGAAAATTATGTAACCAGATAGACTTGATAGTATTTTATTTAATCCAGAACTCGCACTTTATAAAGTTCAGGTAAGAGGCATAAGGTGTGCTTCAAAGCAAAATCGAACAAGTTGACGTGATTTTGATTTGGCCTGCTTTTTTTTACGTTCTGGAAATCCCCACGGATACCCACCCCTCCGGAGCCGGAGGGGGATGTTATGTCGGACTCGAACCGACTAAACCGCACGCCGTCTCTGGGTCGTAGTGCTAGGCCGAAGGTGAGGTTGTCATGCGACATATCCCTCGCACCCCGGCTGACCCAGGGCCAGACCTCTGGGTCTGGCCGTCCACGGGAGGGGGGCACCACTCGGTCCCCGACTCAACCCCGGTGTGAGGAGACGCGCATCGTCCTACGATGCGCGTCGCCGCCGTGGCCTACTTCAGCTAGGGTGACGAACGGCTCCACCCGTCACCCTCAAGCCCGCGCTCATGGGGGGCGGAGGTCAGTTTGCGCCCTCCGACGTCCGAGCCGCCTTCGAGCGCGTGCAGCGATGTCAGTGAGTGTTTCTCGCTCATCGCGCCGCGCCCGCTCTGGTGTCTTCTTCGCGAGCATGACCTGCTCGCAGAAGGAGGCGCTGGCCGCCCACGCATCCGCGCAGCGGAACATCGCCGCGAGCAGGGTGGAGAGCGTGAGCACTCTCACCCCCAGGGCCGCCACAAGCTCCCGCCTCGGTGTCTCAAACGCCGGACACTCGGTGAGCGTGTGCAGCCCTGCGTCCACGCTCGCGTCGCAGTGATGGCACTCGGGCGTTGGCTCTATACCCATCAGATGCAGATACCGCCCTAAGCTAACGTGCCCGGTGATAATCTGCGTCTGACGGTACGAGAGGCTACCGTGTGGCCTCTCTAGCCACTCCCCCATGATGGGTCTTACCGCCGCAATCACGGCGTGCCCTAGTGATTTGCCCTGCCATCGCATTGCTACGTAGCAACACAAAAATCTATTTATTTTTACATCGTGTATTTAAACACGTACCTACCTAATTAATATGCTTGACAGTTCAATAAAAAGAAAAATGCAGCTTGAGAAAAATATTTCAACTTTCCGCTTATATATTTGGCTCGCTCAATTTCTTAAAATACTCGTAAATAATATCCGTTGAGCCCGTTGTCAGCCGTATAATGATTAAACTGTCCTGAACACTCACTTGGCTTCGAACTCCAGACCAATATAACATTTTTGTACACATCCTCTGTAATAAATATAAAAACCATTACATTTCAAGACACGTTTCAATTTGTTTTCTCGTAAATGGCATATTTTTCACGACATGTTGACTTGAGTTACTCGTCCGTGTAAATAAATGGAGTTAAAGAGAACTAGAACGAAAAATTGCTGTTATGTTTTCGGAGTTTCACCTGGTAACCTTTTGGTTGCTTCTTCCCTAGCTAACTCCAAGAAAAAAGCATATTTTCGTCCGTCGTTGTCTTAGTGGTTAAGGAGTCAGCCTTACGATCGAGAGGTCCCGGGTTCAAATCCTGGCCATTACACTACCGACGTGAACCCACTCCTAGCACAAGCAATTTAGCTTAGTTGGAGGGGTTAGAGGGAATATTAATAATTTCGGTTACGAATATTCTTTAAAAAAACTCAGCTGGTCTACTGGCTTGCAGATAGCAGCAGGTCTATTGAGGTTGTCTTGAGGGTAAGAAATTTTAGTAGAATTTTTGTAATTCTTTTTTGCATAATACCCATTGCGGTCGAGACTTTGGGCAGTTGGGGATCGGAGGCAAAGGTCTGATAGCGGAAATCGGCCGACGTATCCACGAGGAAGGCGGTGACTCCAGCTCCGGCTCGTTCCTGGGGCAAAGGATTGCCATTACGTTTCAGCGAGGCAACGCTGCCTGCATCACGGGAACCTTTGCACCGGGAACGATACGGGGTAGGTTGTTTTGGTTTAACTTAATTGGATTATATTGTAATAGCTCCAGAAAATAAATAAATAATATTTTAGAAATCCTATACATAAAAATATGTTTGTCATATACTCTTAGCCTGCCCAGATCGCTAGTTAATATTTTGAATAGTCCGCAATAAGAAAAGAAAAAGTGTGTACAGTAAGTATATGTTCCCTTCTGATTACACCGCGGGCCATAAACCGAACAAATCGGCTTACCCGTTTCAAACAACGCCTAACAAACACGTTTCTTGCCTTTATGTTATCAATACTGTTACACTTGCATTTGTTCTATTTCATGGAAGTTATTATTTTCTACGTAAGCTTTCCTTTTGAGAACAAATCTAAGTGGAATTGAGCACAACGGAAAACTTTTCGGGGAAATTTAGGACACGCCACGAAGATCGAATGTCGAAAAACAAAGAAATAATATATGATTGTTATTTGTTAGGTATTGTTGTATCACGTGTTATAACGGTAACAAACTGTATTTGTGGAAATAGTTATATTATAAACAAACACAGAGAGAGAAGTATTTTAAAAAGTAGGTATTGTATGATTGATAATATAAACCTATTCTTATAATTTTAGATGTGAAAGTTAGTAATGATGAATGGATCTTTGTGAGAATGACGCCACATTCTTTCACGTAAAAGTTACAAAATTAATCTCACTGAAATTTAAGATAGAGATACATTATGTGGAGTCTCCAGTACTCCTTACCTTGCCTTGGATTTTAATCATATCTTCGGTATAAATTCAATACTATTTTATACAGATAAAGTCGCGCGTGTGTGCATAGGCTTCAGAAATCAAGAAAAAAATGAAAATTGTGTCCTTAATAAAATCATTAATGAGATTCTAAATCGTAATATTTATGGTGCTCATGCTGAAATACAGAAAAAAGTCACTACAAGACATTACATAATAACAAAACATTAAATACCATCCACAAAACAATACAATACCTACCAGCCCCTCCACACAAGTGGCAATACGTTTTCAGAACAGAAAATATTGATCAATGTATGTGATTGACATATGTTGTCAGTCTCATAATCGTCATAAACGTCAACACACGTACAATCGACAAAGGAGATAAGGTCGCACTTTTTCATTTACAGTCCGTCAAATCTAAGAAGTACCGTTTGACAGTTCTGACAATTGAATTATAGGGATGGGATGAAAAAATCGATTACTATAATATCCGAACTTTAAGAGATCGATTACTATAATATCCGAATTTTAAGAAATCAATTGTTATAATTAAATAAAAGAAATGTTTAGGATATTTTTTTATTCACTACTAGTACTAGTATCGTCGTCTTCGTCATCATCGTCATTTAAATTAATGACCAGTTGATTGTCCATTACATTATCAAAGTGTACGTCTCTTTCGAAGTCGTCCATTATTATTTTCTTTGTTTTTTGTACTACTTTACTCCAATCTTCCTGTGTAACTTGGGCACATGCTTCCTTTAATAAACCTTCCATTTTCTTGACACTGAAGGGTGGTTTTGTGTTGTGTCTTGCTGCATAACCTGTAAAACAATAATGTAACTATTTGATAGCAGACGAAAACCATTGTTTAAATTATAAATGTTAGAAGTACTCGTGTTATTATTATAATATTATAAAATATTACCTTTAACTTGGGCCCAAATCAGTTCAATGGCATTATATTGGCAATGGTACGGAGGAAGTCGTATGACTTTGTGCCCGTGCTCTTCGGCCAATTGGTCAATTACATATGTCGGTTTTGGTGGTTTATGCAATTTCACTAACTGTAATAATTCAGCTTTTAATAGTGACATGTCGGCATCCACTCCTTTTCTTTGCAGCCATGCCACCAAATCTGCTTTCTTATTGGCTGACGTAGGTGCTTTATCAATTTGCACAGAGTGGTATGGGGCATTATCCATTATAATTGTGCTGTTAGGAGGGATATTCTGTAATAAATTTAAGAACCACTCTCGGAACCTTACTGCGTCCATTTCTTCATGATACTCTTTAGTGCTTTTGGATTGGAAAGCTAATAAAGAGTTTTCCACGAAGCCTGTAGACGCTGACCCAGCATGGCATATTATGAGGCGTCCACCTTTTCCTATCGGCACCTTCGAGCACGAAGCTTCAGAATCATCAGTCCATGTTTTCGGCACAGAATGGTTGGAATTTAGCCAAGTTTCGTCCAAAAATATTACATTATCCCAGTTTATAATTTGTTTAACTTCGCGCAGGAATGTTAGTCGCTGCATAATTATGTCATGTCGCTCCATAACAATTTTTCGTTTGTCAACTTTTTTGTATCTGAAGCCAATTCCTGTTATTACCGTTCTCAACGACTCTATGCTTCCCTTATACAGCCCGGCATCTTTTAAAGTTGCACATAACTTTGCCAATGTTGGAAATTCGCCTCTTGTAAAATACCCGTATATATGGTTTCTAATAGCATGACTATCGAATTCATCGATGCCTGTCACAGGTTTATTTCTTTTTCGTTTTTTCGGTGTGTGAAGTACGTTACTGTCACTCCCCGAAGGCCCATATTTTTCACTTAATATTTTGCCAACGGTGCGGCTACCAATACCGAGAGCTTCACCGATGCGATCCCGAACTTGTGTAACTGGCAGTAGAAGTCCACCATTTTGAGATTCACGCTCAAAATACTCGTGTAATTTCACCACCAATTCACGAGCCTGGCTGTTCAAAGTACGTCCTCTTTTCGACATTATTAATAAACACTTGCTTAGTTCGGAGTCCAGTATAAATATTGCCAAGGTAAACGGATAAAGAATGATCAGTCCAGAAAAGTAATAGCCAAGTCACAAATTGTAAAACACAAACGAGAAAGCAAGTACGCGCACAGTCAGCTTCCAAGATGGCGAGAGACTGCTGACGCCGAACCGACCGAGCGGACCGCGTGCGCTTGTAGTTGGCAGTGTTGCCAGAAAAAAAAAATTGTAGAGACTTGGACACCTGCGATTTTGCCTATTGACCTAAAAATAATTAAATTAATTTATTTTAGGGTATCTGTGTATTCAGTGCATTATGCGGTCGCGCAGTAACGTCGTTAATTTATAACATCAGGCAACAACATTTTTGTGAATGGGTTCTACATACCTTATTTTTATTAGTTTTAGACGTAGAAATAAGACTTAGAAGAAAAAATTGTAATTGTAAAATCAATGGATGTGCTTGTTAAAAATTTGTTTATTTCTCTGTAATATGCAAACCCATACTATCATACACAAAAATAAATGTAAAAAACACTATCCCTGACTCCATTTACTATTTCGACAGCGTTAGCGCGAGAAACCCCGACTTATTTGGGCGCGAAAATCAAAAATCGACAAATCGCTTTCGACAACTTTTTAAAGAAGCAAATATATTTGATTTATAAATACGTATTTTTGGTGAATGGGTTTTATCTCATATTTTACGATTACATAACTATTTAGTTATGTAATCGTAATATGTGAGATAAATCCCATTCACATGAAAAAATATTTGTTTGGTTGTCAAGTGTAATTTGTAAATAATACATTCGATTTTTCGTATATGTAAACGATTTTTTTGCATACAAGTGTATCCGAAGAGTCGCAACACTACGTGCAGTGACCTAACTACGTAACTTTGTAATGCGGTCAAGAATATAACTATTAGAAATTATTTACTGTGTAAATATGTGTTATTTTGCTTTGTTTGAAAGTTTAAAATTACATTTAGATATTAAGAATTGTACATTTTTAGATACAATAATGAAATCTTTCTAAATTCATGGTTTTATGAAAAAGGTTATCGAAACTGAATAATGTACGTATGAACAAAGTTGTTTCGGTTTGAAAAATATGAAACGTCAAACGGTACCTCTTAGATTTGATGGACTATAAAGTTGTATGTAAAGGTGGGACACTATCGATTTTGTCGAGTATACCAATACCATACATTCAAACCAGAACTCACTGGAGTGGAGAGCTTTTGTTCTGTCTGTGGGAGGACCAAACGCTATTCCTGCTTTTTTTGACGGCACAGAATTTCTTAGTGTTTAAAGGGTCAGCGGCACGAGTCAGACTCCTCTGGTGTTGCACACGTCCATAGGCAACGGTAACCACTTACCACCAGGTTGGCCGTGTGCTTGTCTGCCACCTCAGTGGTATTTAAAAAACACATTCATCATTCTATTCTACAAAAATCAATTACCACTTATGTAACGGGCTGTACCGCATACAAATAACATCTATGGATTCGCCAATAATCGATACAATAAACGACTATAGAAAATAAAAACGACTCGTCTGATAAACCCATTACAGCTTTTTGTACCCCTTCATCAATGGATGTGCAGAATAAAAATCCACAAGTACACACCGTGTAGGTACAATACACGTTCGTACCCACGGTTTGGGTTCTGGGCACCTGTCACGTACAGCAAATTATATTATGGCCGTCAGGTAGGGACCCCGTTAAATGGAGTTAAGGGCCGGACTGAGTCGATAAAATAAGAGATTTATTATTTTTTTCAGACAAATATATAACGGTTGTGACTAACTATGAAGCTCTGTTTCCGATTGCATCTGTACCCTTATACACCAGGATCCAAAGCGAAGAGCTCAGTACCCCTAGCACGAACAACGATAGAACGGATAGAAAACGGAGCGATTGGCGATTTGCGATTTGCGATTGGCCGGCTTCACATACATACAGGTTCACGGTAGGCAGGCGGCCAACCGCATTGCTTCGTTCTCTCAATACGTTTACGATACGATTAGGATAGTTATTCGTGGGTAAGTCGCTTTGGATCCTGATGTCTATTTACGCTTTGTGCTCACTTTAGAGGGTGGCGACTACCTTCTCTACTAAACAATCTCGAGAAAACATACAGCGTTTGTAAGTGCCGTTTTAATGGTCTTTACAGAATAAATTATTTTTGACTTTTACTTTAACTTGGCGTCAAAACCACATCCATCAATAAGCAGGTGTACCTCATTACAGGTGAGGATGATTTGGGTTCTGAAGATCTTAGTGCGACACCAATAACCCCTTGAAAACCCTATAACTATATGTAGCAAAAGATACTTGTTTTTGACCTGGTCCTCGATTCTGCTAATTTTATGATATTACAAAACCACTGTCATACCGCTGACATTGCATAAAATGTCATATATTTTTTTGACTTTACGGCTGAGCATTAAAGTCCAAAATGATAAGAGAAAGAATTTATAACATTTTATATTCACTCTACAAGATCAATTTTAGACTTTCACAGGACAACAGTAAAGTCTAAAGTAAAATGGCATTGGTTATAGTGTCTATGGTACCGCAGTGGCTTTTCCATGAAAAAAATAATAGCAGAATCAGGGCCCTGTATGGATGTCCCTATGTTCCCATAATAGCACATATCGACACACAATAGAATGAATATATGGAGTGGTGCGTAGGATCCATGGCTTCGAGACACCTCGCACATTGGAATGCCATAATGTTGATACGCGCTATGGCTATCGGCGTACGTCTGCACGCACGATGTGAAAAGCACCTTTACAGTGGCTGTTTAACAAATAAAACATAACATTCATAGTTATTAAACATTCAACTAATATTTATTCTTAGGTTACAAAACATCTATTACGAACCAAGGACCATTTTAGGTTATTTCTATCGTGTACAAATAGTCCACTAAAAGGTTTAATCTCAAATTCTCTATCCAATTTCGTCCCTGTGCTGTGATAATGTACCCCTTGGGTCACTGATTAAGGACATCTTATTTTAGGCACAAACGTAATTTACTTCGTTTCGTATAAATAAGTTATTATAATTTGTTAAGTCTAGATCTAATCTATTTTAGAAACTCGCATACTCACTACTTACCCTTGATTGTTCGAGTACGCTCAAAGGTATTCCTTAAATATAATCAGATTTGATACGAGTCTACTGACTAGTTTCAAATTATACTTATTTTATTTTCGGACGCACACTTTACCCATCTTCGTTGCCATTATCAAAGCTAGTTCTTTAGAGCCCGGGGGCCCACCCAACTACTCCGTTTCTTGATTTAACGTATTTGGCTTTTGCTGAAGCAACTGTCGCCTGACCTTCCAACCCCGAGAAGAAAGCCTGCGCCAGAGTTTCATCCGTCAATCAGCAGATGAGGTTTGCTTAGACCCTAATGATATTGAGGGCCCAAAAATACTCTAACCTTTTCAAAACTTCCCGAAATTGTACAAGAACACTAAATAATTCCAAAGGAAAATAAATCAATAACACTTAACACCAGTTGAGAACCAAACCTTCCACGCCCCTTCCACACATATTCGCTATCGACGCACCACCGAAGTAATTACTTCAAAAAAACTAATTTCCTCTAAAACTATTGAAAATAAATAGTAATTTCGTCATGTGTAAATGTGTAAATCGTGTAAATTCTCCCCTTAGGTCTGCTAATGGTGAACTCCTATTTTAAGTATAAATTCAATTTAGTTCGTTACGCACCTATGAGCTAAAGTTACTCAAATAACGACAAAGTTATCGTAACTGCTATGTATTAAGAAGTATTGCCTTGGGAGCAAAACTCACTTCAAAAGAAATAAGTTCAAAGGACTAAATTAGTTATTTGCAAATACGTTCGTACATGTACCTACATTGAACACGTAATTATAATTACGAAATATAATATATTGAACTTTCAAATCCAAATTCAAATAAGTACGATTAAATGAATTTGGAAATTGCTTCTGAGTATAGGTAAAATAATTTTTAAATTTCTTACTCAGAGGGGCTGTATAAAAATATGTTGAAATTTTAATTACAATACTTACTGTGTGTGTTCTACCGCCTATACGTAGCGCCTTTTTTTTTTTTTTTACGTGCGGGAAATCCCCACGGATACCCCCCCCGTCGGAGCCGAAGGGGGAGGTTATGTCGGACTCGAACCGACTAAACCGCACGCCGTCTGTGGGTCGATGTGCTAGGCCGGAGGTGAGGTTGTCTTTTGACATATCCCTCGCACCCCGGCTGACCCAGGGCCATTCCTCTTGGTCTGGCCCTCCTCGGGAGGGGGGACCACGCGGTCCCCACGTAGCGCCTATACAATGGTCTGTGCTCAGATGAATTTTTTGATATGATGCCTACCGCTAGATTCTAGTACCGCACCATTCGCCATAGACAGGGAATTCATCCTCACACATTGCGACCGGAAATGGTGCGCACCGTGCGGTTTGAAAGGAACTTCATCCCACTGTGGAATGAACTCCCTACTGAAGGTTAGAAGGTTTCTTCATAGTCAGCAGTGTGAGTATGACCCCCTGATGTTGCACAGGTGCATAGGCCATGGTAACCACTTGCTATTAAGCAGGCCGTGTGCTTGTCTGTCGCCTAAGTGGTATAAAAAAAACTTGCAAAAGTTTCATGCATTTTTTATCTGAATATAATCAACCTCCAGCACTTACATAATTTTTCCTCCTTCGTCTCCTGTGAGGATCCCATTTCATTCATAGATTCCTCATGAAAACCTCAGCTCTCTCCCTTTATCGACCCCGACGGGAAGAGGTGGGGTGGCTCTATTCTATCCCACTGGGAATGAACATCATCATTTATCGACCCTGGTCCCAATTATTTGGGGTCGGCGCAACATGTCATTCTCCTTCATAAATTCCTATCAGATGTCATTTCCTCCGTTACTCCTTTCTTTGCCATATCATCCTTCAAGCAGTCCAGCCATCTTTTTTTGGGCTTACCTCTGCTCCTAAAGCTCTCCACATTCATACTTTGCACCTTCATTACTTTCCTCTCTTCTCATAATATGTCTACACAACGACAGGCGCTCGCTTCTCAATTTTTCATTCACTGGTGCCACTTTCAAACTTCCTCTAACATGGTCATTCCTTATTCTGTCCATTCTCGTCACACCACACATGCACTTTAACATTCGCATGTCCGCCGAGTACATATAAAAATATATAATTGTAATTTCTATACAAAGAAAAAGTAGTTTCGAGTATTTATCTGCTGTTATTAAACAAGGTATTCAAATGACGCGTTCTCATCAAATATTCGGTTAGTATGTGACTACCAGTCATTCGTCCATTGTGTTATTGTGAGTGCGCTTGTTTTCATTCAAACGACTTTATTATTTAGAACCGACGTACTATTTGGAAACTTTGCTTGACCGTTTATGAATCGATTTTATGTGTAGGTGCCAGATTGGTTGTTTTGGACACTTGGTGACTGCTAAATTGAAGTCTTGACTTGAAACTAGTTTTAAGTACAGATTGTATCCTATAATGACGATATCTCATAATAGAAATTTAAAACAGTGTATACAGAAAGGGTTAGAGGCACAAAGCGTAGGAATTTTGTTTTTGAAGTGAAAACTTCTTTAGCGGCGTTGGATGGGTTAAAAGTGTTAAACTCGCGTCAGGATCGCTTGACCTTTGCACCGTAACCGACGACTGACGTCATACAACATTAGCTACAGACTATTTTGCAAGATTCGATAAATAGCCTCGTAGCTTAGCGGTAAGCGCTTCGACTGTAAGTCTTTATGGTTTCAGATAGTACCGGGTTTAAACCTGGCCTTCTGACACTTTTTGTGATTAGTTTTGATTAGATTGTAATTTATTAATTTCTTCTGACAAAAAATTTGCAGAAAATTAGTGATAGGTTCTATGATTGGCACTATATTATAGGTATGGTATGGTATGGTATGTTCTTTTTATCTTTTTCTATGTATATAACGAAGAAAGAAAGAAAGAAAAAGATTTCACTTCTGCCGGCACTCCCAGAGTGCAACCCGTCTTTTTTTTTACTTTTTTAAAGCAAAATCGTACGTATCGACACGATTTTGCTCTGCAATCACGTCGACCCATACAATTTTGCTTTTCTATGTCCCTATTCTGTACAATTGGGGTCTACCCCTAAGGATATCCCTAAGCTACAACACAGCTAAGATGCTAACTAGTTTTAAGATGCAATCCGTATGATATTCTTAAAGTAAGTAAAGTAAAGCTCCTCATGCAGGTTTGCTGGAAGAGATTTCTAATAGAAATAAGCACAGCCTCTGTACTGTTATCTCTACCTCTATGTTTGTTCGTGTGTGTACATCATCATCATATCAGCCATACATAGTCCACTGTTGAACATAGGCCTCTCCTATAGACTTTCAGAACAACCGATCTAAAGCAGCCCGCATCCAGCGCTTCCCGGCGACCTTGGAGAGGTCATAAATGTGTGTACATAGATAAATATAATAAATAAATAAAGGCTAAAAGAAAATAATAACAAGTTAATCGCGATTTAATCCGTTAAAAGTGGTTTTATTTCACTGCAATCCTCTGACGTTGAAAGTTGCAAATAAAGGTACCACTTAAAGTTAGAATATATTTTTATTTAAAAATTATGTAGTATAAGAAACGATTTGGAATATCGCAACCATTTAAACTAAATTGAAAATGGAAGAAGCACATAAAAGTAATTCGTTAGCGAGTCAGAAAAGTCCTAGAGAACCTAATTATAAACGAGAAGCAGTCCGCAGATAAATATTTTTCTTCATAATTTCAAGACTTTATAATGTATCTGCGTTTATGGAACCCACAAGAGATAAGGTAAGTAAAGTAAGTAAGATAAGATGTTACATAATTTACAGGTGTGTAGATGTGAATTATGTAGTAACATCTTGTGAGGGTATTTTTGGCCCTCAGATAAGTGACAATTTGTTGGCTGGCGTATTATAGAATTGAATAAAAAGTCGGCAGCGCGAGTGTTACGCTCCTGCTGTTGCACACGTCCATAGGCCATAGGTATATATCAAAAATATACAAAAGTTAAAATTGCTTACATTCTTTCCTTCATACTTGCCTAAATGCTTGCTTGCATGCTTGCATGAAATCACTTGTTGTAAGCTGTATGGCAACGTGTGTTTTGCAATCAGTAGGATAATTTACATAATAGTTCGGTCATTCAATTTTTATGTTTTTTTTTGTTTGATAGCAGCAATCCTAGTTACCTTATGCAAGTTTACAAGGCGTTTGATATCAGGTTCATTTTGTTTCGGAATTTGACTAATCATAATTCGTATTTATGATATTTTGGTTTATTATTAATTAGTAATTTTAATGGTTTTGTATCTTTTGTTTATTATTGTGACTTTCGGGTTAAAGATTTTCGTGGGGGCGTGGTTTTCGATTTCGATTCGATTCCCGCTCAGTGCAAATTTTTGCATGCATGAATATGTATATTTGCATTGTTCTGGGTGTTCTATGTACAATATGTACGTATTTACAAAAAAAATGTATCGAAGTATGTTTATCCGCATTCTAGATCCCATAACACAAGCAAGTTGTGTAGAATGTCGTATTATATATATTTATTTATGTATTGGTACACGATTCACAGGTTGTGAATTATGGTAACAACATCTTGTGAGTGTATTTCTGGGGTTAGGTTGGACAGGCTGACAGGCCCGTCTCGCTTCTCGTACAGGTGTAAATATTTCTGTGCCAGTCGGCTGCACACGAATAACTTGAGTTTCATGTGTTTATTTCTGCTTTTTAAAGTAAGTAGGTACAGTCAGCATCAGAAATATTCTTTTTTAGACCCGTCAGTTTGACTTCACCTCGCCTGAAGCTAAAGCCAAAGTCTCAGGAAAGTCTACACTATAAATTTCACTATCTTGACTACAGAGTCTCAAAGTGATCTTAAAACCAAGATATTCAAAGCAAATCAAACTGTTTTACTGGATTAAATAATATTATTATCCTAAATAAAGGTGTATACTAAATATCAGAACATAAATCAACAGGAAGGGTGAAAACCAAGGCATTAAGATAAGTTTTAACACTTTCTGCATCAAGATCGATCTGTGCCCCGAGTACGAATAACATTCGAATTTATAACATAAACGTATTTCAAGAATGAAGCATTGCGATTGGTTCACAGTAGGCAGGCGGCCAATCGGATTGCTCCGTTTTCTGAATACGTTTACGATGATGCTGGCTGTACTTACTTTATTATCAAAGAAACATTTTACAAGAAAATTAAGACTAATAGATATTTAGCTTCATAACGAATTTATTTAAGTTGAATTGACTATATGTGATCGGATTATTTTGTTCCCACAGGTCGGAGTTTACAATATTACAGTAAAACTTTGTTTCTTTTTATAACACTTTTGTACACTTATCTTCTTCTAATTCATTTTAGCGTTAATCCCAGTCGCATCCGAAGCTTTTAACTTGGACTCTGGGGTCCGCTGTATCAGTCTTACTTGCCGTGCCGTGGATTTGGCTGAACTTCGATATTTTTCGTGAAGCGACTACTATCTGGCCTCCACAACCCAAAGGTGATATCGAAGCATTGCAATGAGACCATTGTAGTTATGTATGTACACTGCACGAAATCAATTATTAATAAAATATATTACCAGTTTATAATCTGCCGGTTAATTTTATCCATAACTAGCTGACCCAGCAAACATCGTACCGCCTCAGAATCAATAAAAAATGTTGTAATTTCCCTTCTCACCGATTAAACCTTCCCTGGACGTCCACAAATATTTCAAGATAAAAATTAGCCAAATCGGTTCAGCCGTTCTCGAGTTTTAGCGAGACTAACCGAATTGCAATTCATTTTTATATACAGGGTGTATTTTTGAAACGGGGCAGTAAGGGCAAGTACCTTAACCGTTGCAGTTACAGCAAAACGTTCTTAAAAGACCTTCCCTAACTTTTTGGGACATTTTGAACTGCATTCACAGATTTTGTAAAAAAACTTACAGTTAGCAAAAAAAATGCAAAAAGTTCAAAAATTTTTTTTTTATGCCAATCGATTCTATTTCATGTGGGGATCAAAAAACTCTATGGGACCATTTTAGCTTTCAGTACTAGAAAAGACAGAAATCGCCAAAGACCTTTCCCATACATTTCGTACGGAAATATGATAAATCAACTCGAAACTCATAGGTCAGGTAAAATTTTGAACTTTTTTAAATAAAAAAAATCATTTAAACATTTAAGAAATTGGTTTATGAAATAAATTGCTCAAAATGATTTCCATTTTCACGAATACATAAGTCTATTCTTTTTTGCACTGAACGAATGGCGGCTAATAATGTTCTGGGATGAATATTACGTAAAATGGTCATTAATGCATCCTTGAGCTCTTGAACACTGGCGTACGTCGTCTTATACACCTCGTTTTTCACGAAGCCCCATAAAAAAAAATCAAGTGGTGTTAGATCGGGGCTACGAGGTGGCCACTGTGTTGGACCATGTGTACCTATCCACTGTGTACCGAATAGGCGGCTCAAATTGGAACGTGAAATTTGACTGTTATGTGGCGGAGCACCATCTTGTTGAAAATGAACTTTTCGCAATTCCGACAGGGGCCATTCGTCCATCTCGTTTTCAAGATGGTGTAAAATGACTTCATTATACATGGCAGAATTCAGTTTCCCTTCATAAAATTCCACCATTATGACTCGATTGGACATTATACCACACCAACAGTTGAATGAGAAGCAAACCTGATTATGACTTGCCGTAACTCTTAGTGGATTTTCTTTGGACCAGTAGTGGTGATTTTTTCTGTTGTACATACCGTTATTGGAAAAATTCGTTTCGTCTGACCACAGTATGTAATTTAAAAATTCATGATCTCTGCTTATTTTTCCTCTTAGCCATCTGCAAAAAGTAAGCCTTCGAACATCATCACCCGGATGTAACACTTGAACTATGCGCCCATATCGATAGCACTTGTAGCCGTATTTCTTCCATATCTTTATCACAAGGGAGTGGGATACACCTACTTCAAGGGCGACTTGCCTGGACGATACCTCTGGATATGCTTCGACATAAGTTAGAACCGCAATCTCCGTGTCCATGTCCACACGAGGCTGCCGCTTTCTTTTGAAAGAACCTTGCAATTCCAGGTTTTTCAAAAGATTTGTAATAACCTTTCTTGTTGGCACATGCCGCAACGGATACTTATTGCGGTACCACACTAATGCAGCTCCCGCATTTCGATTATTGACAAAATACGCTTCTAATAAGTCAATTTTTTCACGATTAGAAGACATTTTAGCGAAAATCCTTAATTAATAACTCATACGAAGTTTCTCAGCTGAAACTAAGAATAACACACAGATTTTCGAATCAAATTCGAAATTTGAGGGTAAATATTCTTTTTATTTACTTTACAGTCAATTCTACCCACTTCCTGGCCATAACAAAAAGTTAGACCATCGTAGAAATTTGTTTCTGTTGCCGAAATGTATGGGAAACGTTTTTGGCGATTTCTGTCTTTCCTAGTACTGAAAGCTAAAATGGTCTCATAGAGTTTTTTGATCCCCACATGAAATAGAATCGATTGGCATAAAAAAAAATTTTTGGACTTTTTGCATTTTTTTTTTTTTGCCAACTGTAAGTTTTTTACAAAATCTGTGAATGCAGTTCAAAATATGTCAACAAGTTAGGGAAGGTCTTCTAAGAACGTTTTGCTGTAACTGCAACGGTTAAGGTACTTGCCCTTACTGCCCCGTTTCAAAAATACACCCTGTATAAGAGAAGAATATAATAATTATATAGTTATAAAGTACATAATATTAGTGATAAGGTGGAGTAGAGTGCCTACAGGCGTGAGAATATGTATATATGTTAATAAAAAAAACAATTGCTGTTGTTCTTTAAAAACTAACTGATGCCTGCGATGCCTTCGCACGCGTGGAATTCAGAATCCGTTCCCGTGACAGCGTAACCATGTTTTAAATTTTTTTGCGTTAGAATCATACTCGTATTGCAAGGAATATTCTAAAAAGATTTAGAGAATTCGGTCCAGCCGTTCACGCGTGATGGCGTGACCAAGGGAAATAGGGATTCATTTCTATATATTATACAGATTATGTGTGACAAATTGTAACGTGCGAGTTACTGAATATTTCTCCATCCCACGGTTGCCTGGAAGAGATCGCATTTAGCGATAAGGCCGCCCACTGTGCATTTGACTATAATGACTGTAATCCATACTATTATCTCTTGTATGTACTCTTATATTGGTGTACAATAAAGAGTTATCTATGTATCTATATTTCTAAATTTTTGCTAGCAACCATGATCTATATTATAGTGTTCGGGTTACACTCCGGGAGTGCCGGCAGAAGTGATAACTTTTTCTTTCTTTCTTTTTTCGTTATATACAGAAAAAAAGATAAAAAGAACATGCTACCATACCAAACCTATAATATAGCGCCAATCATAGAACATATCACAAATTTTCTGCAAATTTAAGTCAGAAGAAATAAATAAATTATAAAAGGAAAAAAATTATCACAAATAGTGCCAGAAGCCCAGGTTCGAACCCGGTACTATCTAAAACCATAAGGACTTTTAGTCGAAGCGCTTACCGCTACGCTACAAAGCTTCTTAGCGTACCTAGCAAAAGAAACACTCTGTAGCTAGGAATGTTGTATGACATCATACAAAGTCGTCGGTTGCGGGTCAAAGGTCAAACGATCCTGACGCGCGAGTTTATCAATTTTTACCCATCCAACGCCGCTAAAGAAGCTTTCACTTCAAAAACGCATGCAGCACATACATTACATAATACATTACTTGTTAAACTTCGATACGGATAAAGGGTGACATTGAGAAGCCGCAATGAATTACGCGTCTGCTGCGCGCGTCTGCATTTGTCGCATATACCTATGTATCCATACTTACATTATAACTAGGAAGTGTGTGCGTGTGTCTGTTTGTCCGTCTTTTACGCCTTAACCACGTAACCGATTTTGTTGACATTTTATATAGAGGTAGATTAGACCTTAAGAAAGAACATTGGCTATGTTTAGTCGCGATAACCAATATCTACGCGGTTGGAGCCGCGGGCAAAAGCTAGTAAAAAAAAGAGTTGCACTCTGGGAGTGCCGACAGTAGTTAAAACTTTTGCTTTCTTTCTTTCTTCGTTATATACATAGAAAAAGATAAAAAACATACCATACCATATTTATAATACAGCGCCAATCATAGACCTTATCACTAATTTTCTGCTAATTTTCTGTCAGAAGAAATTAATAAATTACAAAAAGATAAAATAATCACAAAAAGTAATAAATTACAAAAAGAAAAAATAATCACAAATAGTGTCAGAAGGCCAGGTTTGAACCCGGTACTATCTGAAACCATAAGGACTAACAGTCGAAGCATTTACCGCTATGCTGCGAAGCTATTTATCGTATATTGCAAAATGGACAGTCTATAGCTAATATTGTATGACGTCAGTCGTCAGTTACGGTCCAAAGGTCAAGCGATCCTGACGCGCGAGTTAAACAATTTTTACCCATCCAACGCCGCTAAAGAAGTTTTCACTTCAAAAATTTAATTTATTCTTCTGTAAAGAGGACCTTCCTACTATAACATATTATTACAGAAGAATGATGTAATTCATCCTTTATTATGATTGAATCAAGTATAGCTGGATAACTCCATCGCACAATAAGGTGTGTCCGTATTTGCGACCGCAGACGTATCCAATCACCTAGGTGAACGTGTTCTGCATAGACATGATACTAAGGACACGTCCTGACTTAGCGAACAGTAGGTACTGTACCGATAAACACATGGAAAAAATATGTAAGTGTAGAGGTAAAGGTAGGAGCTACAGTAACTTGCACACCTGCAACCTTATAAAATATATATCTTTCTACAAAAAACAGCGACGTCGAGTTTATAAATTAAGAATTATACTGTAAAAACATAAGGTACTAGGCTTTAATCAAAGCAAAGTCATACGTAACGATACGATCGTAGAGCAAAATTTTGAATTTGATTTATAACCTAATCATGTTCCCTGCGGTGAGTAGGTTAGCCGGAGCTCACTGGAGAGTTTTTGTGCTGTCAGTGGGAAGACCAAAGGCTATTCCTGCTTTGTCTTCTATACTAATGGCACAGAAATTCTCTGTGTATATAGGGTTGGCAGCAGGAGTATGAGTCCCCTGGTGTTGCACACGTCCATATGCCAAGGTAAGGTTTTTCATCAGGTGGACCGCGTGGTTGTCTACCACCTCAGTGGTATAAAAACCTTTCCTTTTAACTCACGCCTTAGAACCCATGGTGATAGTACTACTTACTACACAATTATTGTTTAACTTTGCACAGTAAGCAACCAGTTTGTAACAAACTGTTCACCAAGTATGACTGAATAATCTATTAATAAATTATAGTACTGATATCATATGACATTCTGCACCACTATTTTGGTTTAACGAATTCATGACTTCTCTTTTGGATGGTATTAATACGTTTGACTGCCCGTTTGACACAGTAACGTAGTACGATGTCAATTATTAAGAATCCTTTATATACTCAAGCGAAGGGGAAATAACGGTTATACGCGGAACGCGCTAGCAATATATAATAGCTTGTGTACCTACTTGCACTATCTAAATACTAGCATTTTCTCGCAGCTAAATCGCGACTAAACATAGCCTATGTCCTTTTTCTAAGTCAAATCTACCCCTATACCAAATGTCATGAAAATCGATTCAGTGGTTTATGCGTAAAAGACGGACAAACAGGCACACACACACACACACACGCACACGCGCACACACACACACACACACACTTTCTCATTTATAATATTAGTATTTCGGCAATTTGGACCCTTTAGGGACAAGCCAACTTAACAGTGCAGTCAGTATTAAATCGATCTTAACAAATAAAGTAGTCAAAATGATTATATTGCCTTGTCCCCCTCCCCCCCTCCCCCTTCTGTTGACAGATTGTCCTGATATTTGGTACACACCTTTACCGTGACAATAATACAATATTAATAATAAAACAGTTTGATTTCCTCCTCATACCTTGGTTTTGAGATCATTTGGAGACTGCTGTCGATATCGTTCTGACGCTGACTACATCTGCTAATTGACAAATGAGGCTCTAGCGCATGCCGTCTCCGGAGTTGAGAGGTATAAAGATAGTCGCTAGCATTAACCAAACTAAAGGAGGAGAAGAAATGAGCGGTCCCTGAGGTCTAAGATGAAATCTTCGGTTGCAACTGGAACGACTGACGACTATTAGAACTGCATTTTTTAAGACGCTTAGTATTTAGCCGAATTTTATGTACAAAAAATACTAAAACCAAGAGACACAAGACTCACAAATCAAGAGTATAAAATAAATCTGCCTTTTATTTATTTTAAATAAATAAATTATATCGACGGTAAAAAGGAAAAATACTTTAAGTGACATTTTTTGAATTTTACAGGAGAGCCAATCAAAGTTAATTTTTTTCGAAAAAAATTCATAAAAAAATCTAATTCGAAGTTAGAAAAACCAGCGAAAAAACAGTTTCTTAATTTTTTAGGTACTTTCTTCCATTAAACTTACAAAAAATCTCTAAGCAATATAAGAGGAGTTATGTGTCGCTTCAGTTTTTTTCATTAAATACTGCGCAAGGAAAAACGCATTAACCACAACACCAGTGTCTTGACAAATGCGAGGAAAAACACATTAAGTGACAAGCAATGGGTGATCTATCTTGGAGGAAAAACAACTGAAGCTCCATGCAGTCTGAGACACAAGGATGTGGAAAAACAAGTTTTCCAACAAAACCATAAAATATTAAGTAAAGGAAAAACCCAATAATATAACCACTAGTAAATTATCATTAAATTTTGAATTTTTAACTGTAATCCGGTATCTATCGGTAGCGTAGGAAACGCTACCGATAGATACCAAAATAAAACCAAGAATTTAAGGATAAAATAAATAAACTATAATCTTTATTGTTTTAAAAGCTTACTGATTTACAGTATTGCACAAATAATACCCATTCCAGGGACAAAATACAAAATTTCTTTTTAGAAAATAGTTAAAAAGAGGAAAAATCCTCTAAAAGATTGTAGAGCAATTAGTACTATATTTGTACCCAGTTTTAACTCGCTGCGAAATATTGAGCCAGACTGATGGGACTGTGAACAAACACTTCACAGCGGGGAATACCTACTAGTCATCATCATCATCATCATCATTATCGATATTTAGATGTTATCCTCCCCGTCCCGGCCTCGGAGCTCAGGGTCCGCCTTCCGGCTCTTCCTCCTCCACTTCGCACGATCTTGGGCGTCCATGGTAGTGAGACCATTTACACGCATGTCACCTTTCACGACGTCAAGCCAGGACTTTTTGGGCCTACCCCTTCTACCTGGACCCGGTGGGGGCGCCATTGTCAGGCATTTGTTAGCCACGTAGCCTGGCTGTTGCCGTAAGACGTGGCCACACCAGCGAAGGCGACCCTCTTGCATTTTATCTACTATGTCACGGACATGAAGGCTGCCGTGGATGCGAGAGCTTCTCACGCGATATTTACGTGACACGCAGCTCCTGCTTGTGTCGCTCTAACACGCCTCACGGCCGTGTAAAAGGACAGGCCTAATGATCGTCTCACAGACCTGTCCCTTCAACCTGGTTGGCATTTGTAGATGGCATGTGACGCCAGTATTTCCTGCCACTTGGCCCACATGGTGTCAATACGTGCCTTGACGTCGTGGTCGATGTCAGCGGTCACGTGGAGTTCAGATCCCAGGTACTTAACCTGGTCCGTGCGCTCGACCAAGTCATCTATGCGGATGGGTGTGGGATCTATTGAGATTAATACCAAGTTTTCTGTCTTCGCCACATTTAACTTCAGACCACCGTTCTCAAGCACCTCCTTCCACACTTTCACGCGTCGCTCCAATCTGTTCCTGTCTGTGTCCATCAAAGCAATGTCATCAGTCTCTGATGCTGTCCGACAAAACGTGTAACACAAGCTGAACAGGTAAGGACTGAGTACGGATCCTTAGTATACCCCGACGGTGATGGGGAAGGTTTTAAGCAACAGCGGACCGAACCACAGAACCGGAATCGTGATACATGCCTCGGATGGTGTCAATGTAGGCCTCAGGGATTCCCTTGGACCGCAATGCCTACCAGATCACTGCACGAGGAACATAGTCGAAGGCCTTCTGCATGTCTAGGAATAGGCAGTGCAGGGGCGTGTTCTTCGCCCTATATTTCCCCGTAACAATCCTTAGGGCGAAAACTGGGACCATGGTCCCGAGCCCGGGACGAAACCCATATTGACACTCCGAGTGTGCATTCTCCTGTCGGATACGGGTGTCGATTATCCGCTCATAGAGCTTCATGGTGTGGGACATTATCCTAATACCACGGTAGCTGCCATACTCCTGCACCGATCCCTTGCCCGTGAAGACTGGCGTTATGATACTCAGCCGCCACTGGTGTGGGATCTTACCGCTGGGGAAAACGCGGTTATAAAGATTAGTCAGGATGCCCACACCACGGGCACTCATTGCCTTCCAAGTTTCGATGGGGACATTGTCAGGTCCGACATTCCGGTCCTTAATGCGTCGAATGGCAGTCTGGACTTCTGCAGGCCTTATCCGTAGCATTAGTCCTTGATTTGTAGGGAGGTCTGATAACTGCACCTCTTTATGCTGCTTATTCAGCAGCTCATGGAAGTATGAGCGCCATCTCTCCTTCACCGCGACTTCCTCGTATAACAAATAGCCCCCATGGTCTTAAATGCAGCGGACGTTGGATATAGACTGCGCTGCTTTAGGCCTGGAATGCGCCAACTTATAGATGAGCTTTTTGCCCCTCAGACGATTCCAACTTGTGGTACAGCGGTTGCAAGTGGTCTCGTTTGGCCCTGGCTACGGTTCGCTTAGTGGCGCGTTTAGTATCTTTGTACGCGTCGCGGTCTTCGGGAGATTTAGACGCATGCCACTTTTTAAAGAGGGCTTTCTTCGCCCTGATCTCCCTCTGGACTGTGTCGTTCCACCACCAAGTATCCTTGTTACACTTGCGTCTACCCTTAGACATGCCGAGCACGGCCGTTCCTGCCTCAAGAATAGCTGCCTGCAACTTGTCCCAGCAATCTTGTACTGATTCGGCTTCAGCATCGGCGCACTTGTCAGCGATAACGGAGACGAAACTCTGGGACTTGGCTTCATCAAGCAGCCACCACCTGATTCTGCGTTGGCCCCGCTCAACACGCTTGCCTTTGAGTTTCACACAGAGGTCTATGCCAAGGAGACGATTTTGCGTAGTGAGACTCTCCCCGTGTATGGCCTTGCAGTTTGCTGCCTTGCTGATGCTGTGCCTCCTAGTGAGTAGGAAATCGATCTGGGTAGCATGCTCCCCGTGCTTGTAGGTGATAAGGTGTTCGGCTTTCCTTTGGAAATACGTGTTCACGATTGAAAGGTCGGTAGCTGCACACGTTCTGAAAATGTGCTCACCCTCTGGGTTACGGCTACGGTAACCAAAACCACCGTGGATACGCTCAAACTCCTTACACCTATCACCCACATGACCGTTTAGGTCACCACCCAGAACAATTCCCTGCGACAGCGGAATGCCACTAAGCACTTCCCTTGTGTATGTGCCGCAACGACAGTTCACCGGTGAATGAAGCGCCACGTCACGTGTCACTTCCTTACATAGGTTACGCAACTTCCACAAAAGAGACAAAAATACATTGCATGTAGCGACATGAATGATTTTGAATAGTTAACTTAAGTACACAATTTTGAAAACAATGTTTACTTTAAGCGACAGTCGTCTTTATTTAGATAGTCGACGAAGTTAAATGAACCGACGTTATGGGAATAAAAGACGGTGTCGGTTAATTTAAAAGTTTATGTGAAAAAAATGATGGTGTTACTTTAACCGTCACTATCGATTCTTTCTGCAATTGCATAAAATACTGAAATCCATAATATGTCATAATGATCGTGAAAGCAAAACACATTAACTCCATCTTACAGATACAATGAACGCAAGGAAAAACGAATGTAGCGACTCGGCACTAGTAACACAAGAGTGAGCCAAAACACCTATAGTGCTTTACACTGCATTTTCTATGACGGAGAAAAACGATTTCAGTGACTTAGGATATCCGAAACAGAAAAAGAAAAACACATCAAATAACAATCTTACTATGGAGTCGGTACTTTAAGCGGTAATTTGACCAAATTCACTACAATTTTGTGTCACTTCATTTAGCGTCTGGAAAAAATATGCCTAAAAGTGTCATTACTTGAAGCGACACCATAGTGGTCAGATCGCTACTAAACCAAGACCAATCGACGCGGAAACATTCGCTGATTCCAAATATGTATATAACTCATTTTCGACAAAAGTGTCGCTTAAAGTGTTTTTCCTTTTTACCGTCGATATAAACATGTGTTCAGATGGGACGACCACGTTGTAGATTCAAGTCTGCAGCCAGTAATCTGGTTTTAATCGCCGACAGCGCAATAAAGAGGTTCAACCAATTAACTTAGCTGTTACTCTGGTACCCACAGAACAGAACAATTTTTCTAGTTCTGTGCTGGTACTGCTTAAGTCCAAGGACTACTTCTTATGTTATTGAATGACTAAAGCATTTATTATGCTATTACGTACCTACTTATATTTTAGAACCAAGGTACGGACGGCTATCCGTGCGGATCCTATACGCGGATCGTTTTTATATAAAGGAATAAACTCCTCCACAATGCTGACAATAATGTTCAATGTACTACATAGATGATATTATTAAAAATATGTAGTTAATACCAATCACAGCAATATCCTGCTTTTTTTGTTTATACCTACTTTTTTTTTTACGTGCCGAATATGCCGGACGCCGTCTGTGGGTTGATGTGCTAGGCCGGAGGTGAGGTTGTCTTTTGACATATCCCTCGCACCCCGGCTGACCCAGGGCCATTCCTCCCGGTCTGGCCCTCCTCGGGAGGAGGGACCACGCGGTCCCCGACTCGACCCGGTACGTGGGGGGCGCCGTGGCCTGCTTCTGCTAGGGTGACGAGCGGCTCCACCCGTCACCCTCAGGCCCGCACTCATGGGGGGCGGAGGTCGGTTTGCGCCCTCCGACGCCCTAACCGCCTTCAAACGCGGCCAGCGATGTCCGCGAGTCTTTCTCGCTCGCTGCGCCGCGCCCGCTCTGCTGTCTCCTTCACGAGCATGACCTGCTCGCAGGAGGAGGCGCTGGCCGCCCACGCATCCGCGCAGCGGACCATCGCCGCGAGCAGGGTGGAGAGCGTGAGCACTCTCACCCCCAGGGCCATCACAAGCTCCCTCCTCGGCGCTTCAAACGCCGGACACTCGGTGAGCGTGTGCAGCCTGAGTCCACGCTCGCGTCGCAGTGATGGCACTCGGGCGTTGGCTCTATGCCCATCAGATGCAGATACCGCCCGAAGTTACCGTGTCCGGTAATGACCTGCGTCTGACGGTACGAGAGGCCACCGTGTGGCCTCTCTAGCCACTCCCCCATGATGGATCTTATCGCCGCAATCACGGCGTGCCCTTCGCGTGGTTGCTCAAGTCGTAGCTCCCACTCGGTCACCATGGCCCTGTGGAGCCGGGATTTCTCGGCCCGAATTTCTTCGGGCTCGGGACCGAATCCCCGCCCCCGCGCCTCCTTTCGGAATCGATAGAGTGCCGAAAGGGTCCTCGCTTCCAGGATCCACGGTGGCGATCCGGCCAGGAGACTCGCAGCTTCAAAGGATATCGTGCGGTACCCCCTGTTGGCTCTGGAGGCCGTCGTCCTCTGCGCCGCGTGGAGCAGAGGCAGGAATCTGGCCCCCAGGGTGTCCGCCCATACGGGGCACCCGTATAGGGCCATGGACCGCACGACACCCGCGTAGAGTCTCCTGCAGGAGTCCTCTGGGCCCCTCCAGTTGGGCAACAGCCTGCCCAAGGCATTCGCTGTTGCCAACAACTTGGGGCGCAGACTTCGGAAATGTTCTCCGAAGTCCCATCGACCGTCAAGCACCGACAAGCAGCCGAGGGCCATGAAAGAACATGGCCTCGGACTTGTGCAGAGCCACCTCGAGACCCAGCCGCCGGATTCGTTCCACGACTTGAGCAACCGCGGTCGTGGCCCTCAGGGTCGCCTCACGGTGTGTAGCCCCGCCCACCGTCACCAGCGTGTCGTCCGCGTAACACGTGACGGTGGCACCGTACGCGAAGTCACCGCGAAGCACCCAGTCGTAACCGATGTTCCACAGCAGCGGCCCCAGGACCGATCCCTGTGGAACACCGCACGACATCTCACGCCTACCGACTCCGGTCGAACTCGGGTAGACGACGGCTCTACCCGTCAGGTACGCTCCGACTATGCGGCGGAGGTAGACAGGCACATCGTGATACACGAGCGCCTCTCTGATGCAACTCCAGGGCAAGGTGTTAAACGCGTTGGAGATGTCCAAGGACACCGCCAACATCACCTCGCCCCGAGCAACCGCATCCTCCGCCAGAGTCCTCACACGCATGATGGCATCCACAGTGGAACGCCACCGGCGGAACCCAAACTGGATGTTCGCCAGGTCCGGCCCCACTCTAGGGAGATGCTCGACTCTCTCAAAGAGCTTGCCCACCTCGTGGAGCAGCACTATGGGCCGGTACCCGGACGGCTCGTCCGCCGGGCGCCCCATCTTGCGGATGAGGACCAGTTTCCCCGTCCTCCACATCTTCGGAAACTGGCCCCGCTCCAAACATGCGCTGAGGTGTTTATACCTACTACCTGGGGTTAATCCCCACTGAAAGAGCGGTGGCCAGACTTTCGTATTAGAAATGACTGCGCCATGTTACAGGATACCTTCGCCTCCAAATGACTATGAACTTTTTCTCCCGCAGATAAGATTCAAAATGGTTTGCAGTATTTTTTAAGGCGCTGTCAGGCGCTGTCAGCCGCTGCTGTTTCAGTGGTGATTGACTCTTAGATTTGTCTGCTCCACCTTATAGGAAATGGTTGCCGTGGCCTATGGACGTTGCGTTATATATATACTATTTTTTGTCATCAATAGGTATTTTGTTATGTGATTTGTTTTGTGTGCTGCAGTTAGCTTGAATAAACGTATTTTTCTTTCTTTCTTTTCTTTCTTTCTAATTAATAAAAATAATGTATGAAGCAATGATCGCAGGTTCAAACCCCACCTAGGCCGATTACATTTTTCTATTCAAATCTATTTGAATATACGAATTTACTGACACTGCGATCTCCACCTGGAGCGCGTCATTTACGCAATATTAATAAAACTAAGTGATGTAGCTAGCACGGGCCAGTGTGGCATTAGCTTCCAACGGCAGCTAACTATATAAGAGAAAATAATAACCAATTTATATCTTGTAACAAGTTAACAATACAACAGTTTAAGTGTCAAGTTCTGTTTCTTCTCATTGCCGCACTCGCCTAACTACAATTACTAGTACAAGTGTATAAACTATACAGAATATTTTGCGGGAAATATGCATAAAAATTTAATTCACAATTTTTTTACTTGTTTTGTTAACCCATGACACAAATAAATAACAAAATGCGATCTACCAAATGACATTTATCAATCAATCAAGTATCCTATTCGTGGTCCACTGCTGGACATAGGCCTCTCCCGATGTTGGGAGGATTTGGCAGACTGGTTCCACCCTGGCCAAACCGGTTGGTACAGGCTTCTATTTCGAGTTTCCTTCTCTCGCAGTTATATCGTCGGCGTATTTTTGTTAGTCGCCTACGACACCCTTCGGATTAAATGGGATAATGATACTTGTATTCTTTCTCCGTCACCACGCGGACACACACACCATTGGCTACAGTTCTACACCAAATAACTTCAATAATATCAAATTACCCCGTGGGCCTCCCGAAGAGGGCCAGATCGAGAGAGATGGCCCTGGGTCAGCCGGGGTGCGAGGGATGTGCTCTATAACTACCTCACCTTCGGCCTTGCACTGCAACCCACAGACGGCGTGCGGTTTAGTTGGTTCGAGTCCGACATGACCTTCCACTCCGGGTTCGGCGGGGGTGGTATAAAGTGTGGGATTACCCGCACGTTAAAAAAAAGATATCAAACTAGTTTGAATAAACAACATTGATTCTAACACAGGGTCTATAATCCTTGTAATTTCAGAACCCTTATTAGGAAGCTGTTCACCTTGAAATAAATAACAGGCTATTGTGTACCACGAAATTAGGAAGACGTGACACTATACCCGTAGGCTGTAAAAGAAAATAATATATTATGAATGTATAGTAGCATAAGTCTTATCGAAGTATTCGAGATTTCTTTGCACTGAAGCCTTCAAGTGTATGTTTTCTTTGTTGGAATTTAAAATTCATGACAGCCTCCGTGGCGTAGCGGCAGTGAATGCAGCTGCTACGTAGGAGGTGCGGGTTCGATCCCTGCTCAGTGCATTTGTATTTGCATTTATCTGGCCGTGCTTCGATCGGAGCGAACGTTAAGCCGTCGGTCCCGGTTGTCATACAAACATGTATGGCAGTCGTGACGGGTAGTTGGAGCCCTCAAAAATCCAACAACTGGTCTAGCTGCAATGCTTCGATATCGCCTATGGGTTGTGGAGGTCAGATGGTAATCGCTTCATGGAAAATATTGAAGTTTAGCCAAATCCCCAGCTAGACTGGTAAAAAGCGGACCCCAGACTCCAAGTTGAAAAGGTTCGGATGCGTCTGGGATTGACACTAGGATGGAGAAGTTGGAATTTCAAATTAAATATTTTGATAAATTCAATACAAGACAAAATAAACTTTTCTCAAGCTCTAGTAGGTATATCTCTGTACCATATTTCATTGAAATCAGTTCTCCTAATCAGGGGTGAAAGCGTGAATCACAGTTAGTTGCTTTCGCTTTTATTATGTATTTATACAAGCCTTCAAAATTTTATCTCGCGCCGACGATTACTTACAAAATGCGGGCTGTTACAATTTAAACAAGAAAAACGTCTGATCCACCTGTTACAAATTCCCTAATTAAGCGCTTTCTACCGAATGAAGGGTCACCCACAATAAGAGAAACGACATCACGTATATTCTTATCACAACAGTAAAACCTTTTGTACTTGTTACAAGGCTCCACAAATAAAAACTTCCCTAAATAGGCCTAATGATGACGTATTCACTGCGGCATTGTCCCTGAAAAAAGGGAAAAAATCTGGACTGAGTTGTAGTAGGTGAGACCGCGTTGTTCTGTGGTAATTCTACTAATATTATAAACGCGAAAGTTTGTAAATATAGACGGATGGATAGATGGATGGATAGATGGATGGATAGATGGATGGATAGATGGATGGATGGATAGATGGATGGATAGATGGATGGATAGATGGATGGATAGATGGATGGATAGATGGATGGAGAGATGGATGGATAGATGGATGGATAGATGGATGGATAGATGGATGGATAGATGGATGGATAGATGGATGGATAGATGGATGGAGAGATGGATGGATAGATGGATGGATAGATGGATGGATAGATGGATGGATAGATGGATGGATAGATGGATGGAGAGATGGATGGATAGATGGATGGATAGATGGATGGATAGATGGATGGAGAGATGGATGGAGAGATGGATGGAGAGATGGATGGATAGATGGATGGATAGATGGATGGATAGATGGATGGATAGATGGATGGATAGATGGATGGAGAGATGGATGGATAGATGGATGGAGAGATGGATGGATAGATGGATGGATAGATGGATGGATAGATGGATGGATAGATGGATGGATCGATGGATGGATAGATAGATGGATGGATGTTTGTTACTCTTTCACGTAAAAACTACTGAATATATTTTAATGAAACTACAATAATATAGCTTATACATCAGAATAACACATAGGCTGCAATTTATAACGATAACTGATATTATAGGGATAACCGACATCCACGCGGGCGGAACCGCGGTCAAAAGCTAGTTAAAATATATGAGAGGAATCTGCTATTGTATTTTGTTACAAGCCATGTATAGAATAACTGGGTCAAACAATTAGAAATAGAACAGCTGTAAAAAAATCATTATATAATATCTAAGCCCCTTTAGATAAGCGGCCATTCGTTGGCGTTTCGTAGAATAGAATGACGAATGTATGGGATTATTTGACGTTTGTGACACATTGTCGACTGTCATGTGCGTCAAATCCCATACATTTGTGTTCACGGCGGTGATTAGGGTAGCCAGAGCTCACTGCAGAGTTTTTTTTGCTGTCAGTGGGAAGACCAAAGGCTATTCCTGCTTTGTCTTCTCGCTGACGACACAGAAACTCTCTATGTTTACACGGTCGGTTGGACGAGCAAGTAGAGTAGTCCATAGGCATGGTAACCATTTTCCTTCAGGTGGGCCGTGTGATTGTCTACCACTACAGTGATATAAAAATAAAATTCTATTTCACGATACGCCGGCTAACGGATTGCTACTTATCTAACATAACATAAACTCACGCCTTTATCCCCGAAGGGGTAGGCAGAGGTGCTAGCACCCACACTTCGCCGGTTTATGTTTAGGTCCCAATGTAATAGGTGGCGAGCCCATTGCCATTAACTGGGCACTTATAAACCTAAAATACACACATAACTTCGAAAAGCATCGAAAAGTCATTGGTGTGTGCCATGGAAAACCTGGGATCGAACCCGAGACCTCGTCTCAGCAGTCCATTACCCATACCACTAGGCTACCGCGGCTACTTATCTATAGGAGCTAAAATGTTTATAGTATGTACAGTCAAAAAAGGAGCCTAGATACGATTGCATCTATAAATACAACTTTATATGAACAAGTGCGACCTGAAGTGTTTACAGACGGTAAAGTAGACAAATATATACCCCCTGAATACAACTTTGTATGGAACTAGTCGATCCGCATTAATGTCGGTTGTCACAAGTTTTGGTTATATCTCCGGTTTAGAAAACGTAAAATTTTAAGTGTTATTATGAATCTTAGTTCAAACAAAAAATCCGCAACAAATCCGTTTAAAGAAAATAATGTTTTGTGTTTAGTATCGTTAATACATATAAGTAACGTAAGTTTTTTTGTAAATATCTCTATAGAGATCGCATTTAGCGATAGGGCCGCCTATTGTGCATTTAACTATAATTACTGTTATCCATACTTTTTATCTCTTGTAATCTAATGTTGGTGTACTATAAAGAGTCGTATATCTATCTATCTACCTATATCCAATGTGCAGATACGACTATTTTACAATTAAGTATAAACAATTGTATTTGTGTATAGGTACTTATCTCTTTTGCAGTGTGTACATTACTTTAAATATAAATGATCATTACCTATTTATTTTCAAATATTTATTAAGTAAATGAAATAAACTTTACTTGCACACATAACGATTACTTGACGTGTTTGCCGTGCGTAGGAGTAAATACAATATGTATATACGCCCACGCCATTGCGCTGACAGCATGCTGAGCACACGTCAGGCATGTTAGCAGTGGCGCAATTTTCTAAATAGGATATTTAAATATTTTATAACAGAGAGTAAGTAGCTTAGTGGTTATGCAGTCGGCCTTACGGTCGAGAGGTTCCGGGTTCGAATCCTGACCATTACACTACCGACGTGAACCCACTCCTAGCACAAGCAATTTAGCTTTTTTGAGGGAGTTAGAGGGAATATTAGCGAGTTCGATAATTTCGGTAGCTAGTATTCTTTATAAAAAAAAGAAAGTAGTAAATTTTTAAAATGCTAAAAGTAAATCTACCTTACGTACATTTTTTTGTGAGTGCTACTCGTACTAAGGATTCTAACGAGCGTGTGTCCAGAAATTCTTGATTTGTTCAAATGAAAATTATCAAAAAGGAATCCAATGGAAATATTTTTACCTCGATTTAGTTTGTCATGCACTATACAATCTATTGGCTCGTATACCTACCGATGTTTCTGCATATGCACATTTATCTAATATATAAAATTCTCGTGTCACAGTTTTCGTTGCCATACTCCTCCGAAACGGCTCGACCGATCCTCATGAAATTTTGTGGGCATATCGGGTAGGTCTGAGAATCGGCCAACATCTATTTTTCATACCCCGATTCGCGATAACCGACATCCACGCGGGCGGAGTCGCGGGCGACAGCTAGTTTATAATATAAGTAGGTATAATCTATGCCAGGAGGAACCGGCGCGAATTGGTTGTAGAAACCCCTCACGACTGACTACTGTTGTGTTCAAGAAATAGTAGAACGAAAGTCATATTTGAATTAAATTTTTAAGCATTTTCATGCCAAATCGATATAAATAGAAAAGGTCTAGTAGCTTAGTGGTCGAAGCATTGCCCCTGTTAGGCAAATATCGCGGATTCAAACCCCACCTAGACCGAATCATTTTCTTTTCTATTTAAATTGTTTTTAATATTTGGCATGAAAAATGCTTAAAATTTTAATTCAAATTGTATGACCGGAGTAGTCCAATATTGATGTTTAAAAATGTTTGAAAAATTATTAATTGATTCCGATAGTTCGTAAGAATGTCGGTAGATGCTCCACTGTCGCCTCAAAGACGGATGTAAAAACGGAGAAATTTGGATTGATTAGGGCGAGGCCTGGTAGCTTAGTGGTCAAAGCATTGCAAGGCAAAGATCGTGGGTTCAACCCCCGCCTAGACTGATTTTTTTTTCTTTTTAAATCGACCGAAGCCATAGTTTTAATTGTAATATTTCATACATGCAAACTGTTATGACTAACTAATCGATCCCCGCCCGCTGTTAAAAATTGGACAGCTTCGGGCATGGCTCGGTTGCTCACAGTAGTCAAAGCATTCCCCATGTAAGGGAATGATCGTGAGTTCGAATCCCGCGTGAGCTGATTCACTTTTTCCTATATTAATCGATTCGAATAGTTATCATAGTAAAAGCTTTAAAATTTCTTTCAATTCATTTAACTATCTACTCTATAAAGGTAGGTCCAACCTACGAAACGGAGAGAGATTTTATGTTATGAATAATGATCGGATTCGGGCACTTATTCAACTACCTAAGCTTCACATTTATAAAATTTAGAAAGATTATTATGGATTTTGAATCCCGTATGTGGAATTGCTTGAAGTCTTGATATTAATAATATTACCCATGTATAAATATTTCATAGAAACCAATTGTAAAGTTGATATTTAATTGAATTATTTCTGACTGACTGAGTGCTCCACGCACAGCCCAAACCACAAGGGCTAGGACCTTGAAACTTTGTACGGAGGTTCATTTTAATAAGCAAAAGAGTTCTGAAAAAGGGTTTTTAGAAATTCGTTCCTTAAGAAGGAAAACTTTCAAATCACTAGTTATGAATGATCTCTGTACTGTATGTGTGCAATAAAGAATTAAAAAGAAAGTGGTCTTCAAAACCGAAGGAAGACGATTTTACTTTTAAATTTCAGATCTTTGAATTTATTTTCGAGTTAAGTAAATCATAATTGGTCAAATGCTGTTTAACTACTAACTCAAAATTTTCATCAATTAAAAAAATTGTAACATTCAAGCAATTTTTCAAACATAAAATCTAAAATTATTGTTTCCTTGAGACGCTGACTGTACTAGATCAAAATCCAGGTAGCGTAGTTTACCTTCAATTCCATACGCGAGTCGACTTCTTCATATGATAGAATATTTTCACCCTGTTATCACAGGGCCGTAATGATTGTGGAAATAGCATCGCTCTAGCCAGATTGCCTCTTTCTTGCCTGAAGTACTAATATCCTAAGGCAGGTATTTTTATGAGCATCAATTAAGTACGTGTGTGGCGTAAATATGTAATTTGAAAAAATGGTTTGATAATTTTGTTATACATATTAATATAAAAGTGACTTTTGACATTTCAAGCATTCTGTAGAACACCGCGGTAGCCTAGTGGTATGGGTAATGGACTGCTGAGACGAGGTCTCAGGTTCGATCCCAGGTTTTCCATGGCACACACCAATGACTTTTCTATGCTTTTCGAAGTTATGTGTGTATTTATCGCAGGTTTATAAGTGCCCGGTTAATGGCAATAGACTCGCCACCTATTACATTGGGACCTAAACATTAACTGGCGAAATGTGGGTGCTAGCACCTCTGCCTACCCTGTTCGGGGATAAAGGCTTGAGTTTATGTTATGTGCCGGCTCCGCAGCGGTAGAGCATTCGGTTGGTAAGTTAGAAGTCGAGGTTCGTTGAAATATGCAACAGTGGCAAAATATCAGACACTCTTTCACTCTTACGATCTCGGGTTATTTAAGCGGAGCATGAAAAAGCATCTGTGTTGTATTAGGCTTAGGTATCACCATTTTGGGTTTCACAGCATCTGTAGTGGTCTTCCTTATCACCTGAATTATACCTATCCTAGCTTTTTACCATCCAGCGGGGTGTAGACATTTGACAAGCCTAATATAATAAAAAAACTGGGTAAAACTAATAAACATAGTAAATAAATTATCATAAATAGTAACCATTTTTACCCGACTGCCAAAAGGGTTATGTATTTCGCGCGTATCTTGTTTGTATGTTTGTAATATTCTTTATTATCTACCTCATATCTACTGATCCACCTTACGGATTTCAATGATTCATGGCTCAAATGAAAGGTATTTATTGCCCAAGTGTTCTTGGGTACAGAAAATATGGACAAAAGCTATATGTTGGGGTCTTGATGCCAAAATGTATGTGGATTGTCAAGTGGGGTATCCAAATCAAGGCAATTAGAAGAAGATTACAAAAATATATATGTCATGCGTAAAAAAAATATATAACCCATTTGCAAATCTCAAACCAAATGAAAATTAATGGGTCCCGCCTGCTATATGTAAAGCTTGTTTTGATCTTTTCAGCATCAGTCGGGTTTTTTTGTTTTATTAATTAAAGTTTGTAGAAGTTTACGTAAAGAAATGTTAATAAAGTTACACAGTTAATTATCAAATATCTGAAAACTTAACAAGTGATTTAATATTTCATATGAAGCCACGGTTCGAAGCTAGTCAGCAATAAAATTAAGAGGGTAACTTCAAATTTTAAAATATATTTAAAAAAAATCTACCACTTAAATGAACAATAGCCTGCTAATGAACGCCGGAAAGGTAAAGATTAATTGAAAGGGTTCCAAGATTTTATACGTAGGAAAGAAGAAAGAAAATAAAATGAAAGTTTCCTCAGTTATCTTCTTCATCCTAGCGTTAATCCCAGTCGCATCCGAACTTGGAACTTGGAGTCTGGGGTCGGCTTTTTACCAGTCTAACTGCAGATTTGGCTAAACTTCGATATTTTCCGTGAAGCGACTGACTGCCATCTGATCTCCACAACCCAAAGGCGATACCGAAGCATTGCAGCTAGACCAGTTGTTGGATTTTTGAGGGCTCAAACTACCCATAACGACTGCCATAGATGTTTGTATGACAACCGGGACCGACGGCTTAACGTGCTCTCGGAAGGAGAACGATTTCCTCAGTTATATCTCTGGACATATCTTGGAACTAAAATGCGCTTTATACGCGCAGTACACCTTTCTTGGGTGTCTTTTGAGTATAGCACAGGGTGCAACTCGAGCACACTCGAGTTGCAGCCTAAATTCACCAAGCATAGAAAATAAAACAATCCACGCGGGTTAAGACCTCGTTTGTTTAAGATAAGTGTCCCGAGGTATAGATGTCGCCTTTTTTATACAACTGAGGTGTCAGACAAGCACAGGGCCCACCTTATGGAAAGTGGTAACCATGGCCTTTTTCCTTGTGGCGGCCCTGGGGGTGAGAGTGCTCACGCTCTCCACCCTGCCCGCGACGATGGTCCACTGCGTGGATGCGTGGGCGGCCTGCGCCTCCTTCTGCGAGCAGGTCATGCTCGTGAAGGAGACAGCAGAGCGGGCGCGGCGCGATGAGCGAGAGAGACTAGCGAACATAGCTGCCCGCTTTCGAAGGCGGCTCGGGCGTCGGAGGGCACAGACCGACATCCGCCCCCCATGAGCGCGGGCCTGAGGGAGACGAGTGGAGCCGCTCGTCACCCTAGCAGATGCAGGCCACGGTGGCGGCGCGCATCGCGGCACGTTGCGCCCCATTCCCGAGGAGGGCCAGACCGAGAGGAATAGGGTATTTTCCACTTTTTTAAAAACTATTTTATTTTGAAGACTGTGAAGGAATATTTAACAGAAAAATAAAATTTCTGTGATTAATGTCCATTTTCCGCGTTAAAAGTAAAAAAAATCTAATTTATTTTTAATGGTTTTGAATTTACCGCCAAAACGCGCCGTGCGCTGACGTTTAACGTGTGACGTCATCTTTGTGTAAACAAGTTGTAAATCCCCAAATACACCGATATCACAGTCCACAGATCACTCACGTCACAATTCTTTGTTTACTCAAAGATGACGTCATACGGTAAACGTCAGCGCACGGCGCGTTTTGGCGGTAAATTCAAAACCATTAAAGATAAATTAGATTTTTTTCACTTTTAACGCGGAAAATGGACGTTAATTAGAGAAATTTTATTTTTCTGTTGAATATTTCTTCTCGGTCTTTAAAATGAAGCAGTTTTTAAAAAAACGGAAAATACCCTATTGCCCTGGGTCTGCCGGGGTGCGAGAGACAACCTCACCTTCGGCCTAGCACAAGGACCCACAGGTGGCGTGCGGTTTAGTCGGTTCAAGTCCAACATAAGCTCCGTCTCATGGTCTTTTGCCACAATGTTGTACAGATGTTCAACATAATTCGGCACGCGATTAGCAAGTACTTTTAGGCTTGTTTTAGGTGGACCCCTGGCTCTGAGATGAAGGCTTCATCATTCTCGGATGCAATTGTGAGTTGACGTCAATGATGATGATTCTATGTATACTTGTTCAGCTTATAAGAATACAAATTCTATCACTATCCACGCAGGAATGTATTATGAATTCCGAATTTGCAACCTGACGCAGGAATCATATATATGAGTTATATACCGGGTGTAAGAGCCTTTTCACACTCATCCGATATCCGATATCCGACATCCGATATCCGACATCCGATATCCGACATCCGATATCCGAAATCCGATATCCGATATCCGATATCCGATATCCGATATCCGACATCCGATATCGGAGGAAGTCAAATGTATGAGATATGTATCTTTCTTTCACATTGTCCGGCCCGATATCGGTTATCGGACACTACTGTTCTTTTTTTTCCATACCGGATGAGTGTGAATACGCTCTAAGGGGAACGCTAATGGAGCCGAAGGCCCGCGGTAGTACTCCGGGTATACTAAATATTGTAATCTTTTTTTGTTTCGACTTGCTGAAAAAAACATTTTTTTCCTTTTTTTAAACAGCTTTTTTTGTTGTTATCCTTTTTTTATTAAATTGTCGTTTCATTGAGCTTTCCTAATATATATTTGAAATATATTTTGTAGTATATCCTGAAGACGAAAGTCTTTTACCAATGTGTGTTACCAGTGATGACTTACGGATCTGAAACGTGGTCCCTCACTATGGGTCTCTTAAACAACCTCAAAGTCGCTCAACGAGCTATGGAAAGGGCTATGCTCGGTATTTCCCTATGTGATCGTGTCAGAAATGATGATGTCCGTAGGAGAACAAAAGTAACCGACGTAGCCCAGCGGATTAGCTCGTTGAAGTGGCAGTGGGCAGGACACATAGCGCGCAGAACAGATGGCCGATGGAGCAAAAAAGTTCTGGAATGGCGACCGCGTACGGGCAAACGTAGTGTAGGACGCCTGACCGGTGATCTCACCAAGGTCGCCGGGAAGCGCTGGATGCGGGCTGCTTTAGATCGGTCATTCTGGAAGTCTATGGGAGAGGCCTATGTTCAGCAGTGGACTGTGTGTGGCTGATATGATGATGATGGCGATGATGTAGTATATCTGGAGTATGTAGTTTGACACTTATCTATATATGTATATATCGGGCCTTTTTTCTAAAAACGGATGTGAACCTCAACTGAGTTGAGATAAATATCGATCGAATTGAGACCATCCGCCTTTTTCGAAGTCGGTTACTTAAAAGGCTCGGAGGATAAACACACTTAGACAAATGAAATGACAGATTTTTTTTTTCAAATAAATACTAAGACAAACAGTACCTATCCAACATATTTGCACTGACTTAGAAGTCTTCACGATACATACGTGAACTCTGTTAACATTACACTTCCTTTTTGGGCAGTTGTGTAAAAATGATATTTTTTGTATCTGTTCGTCCTGTCGTCAGCGATTCATTAATCTCTATAAAGTCATTAATCATTATTATTTAATAAATCGGCCAGAGGATCCCAAATATCTGTTATAGGTTTAGTGATTTTTTGACATGAAACCAAAATTTATTGCCAAAACGAGTCGTATCATTTACGTGTAACGTAGCAGTTAAGAGTACAACTGTTACGTCGCGTCTAGTCACGTTCGATTCCCGCTCAGTGTAAATATTTGTATGTGAATACGTCTATTTGGTTTGAGTGGTTCTCATATTATGTAAGTATTTAAAAAACGAGGATGTATGAAGCTAATATAAAGCTTTTGTTGAATATGTATCCTTACTACGAATGACAGTGTAAACCGAACCAATGTTAATTTATTTGTAAACCAGATTGTGACAGGCACCCACAGGACAGGCCTAGACCTATTTTGGGGCCACCGGAAATGTAACTTGTAAATGTTTATGGTGATAAATGAATTATTTATTTATTTTAATATATAAAATTCTCGTGTCACAATTATTGTTCCCATACTCCTCCGAAACTACTGGACCTATTTTCATGGAATTTTGTGTGCATATCGGGTAGGTCTGAGAATCGGCTGCTATCTATTTTTCATACCCGACATCCACGCGGGCGGAGCCGCGGGCAACAGCTAGTATAATTATAAAAGTATAAGATGCAAATAGCGTATGTCAATTCTAGAAAAACTTCATTCACTGGGACAGAATCGTGACTGTATCTTTGTATGAAAGTAATTCTAAAAAAAATCTTATTCATACTCTAGAACCCAATCTCATAAATAACAAATAACAAACATTATAATCTATTAATGGAATTGAATCGTACTTAATGACAGCATGTAGTCATTAATATTAATGAACCGTTAACAATTCCAATTTCAATTTGTTTACGAAACGTATTTTGCCATTTACAAATTTAAGCCACGATATGCTTGTTATGAAAAATAAACAATGAATATATATACTGTTTGACCATAGACAATATATGTACAAACTGTATAGACACAGTACGGTCACTACAACGCGGCGTAAAAAATAGATACTACTTTAGTACGAACTTCACATAATAACATGCACACATTGACAGTTTAAAGACAATGCTGACAACAGCTTACTCATTCAAAACGCGTGTTTCCAGCCGTCTTTGCCGATGCAGTTTGTTAGCACCACAGTGTCTATATCTAGAGTATTATATAGACAAAAAACAGGTTACATTACATGTGCCGTTAAGATCCAAAATGTGGTCAACAATTTGCAATATGTATTCTAGACTAAAATACTGATAAAGATATAATATATATGCCGGTATATATGTTGCAGTCAACTAGCTTAATCAGCCGTCCAATAAACTGCCTAAGCAGTTAACTAAACGGCGCCATTCAATTAACGGCCTGAATAATATTCAGCCATCTCGTTACGGGGACAGTGAGTCTCACGCACACCAACATCTATCTAGATAAGGAAGACTCAACAGCAAGGAATGGAGTTTAAAATATATCTGACAGCTGAAAGCGCCCTCTACGGAAGCATTTGTCAATTTTGACTAAAAGCTTAACGATGTTTCGTATTCGTATCTTCGACATCTACTCACGACTTTTGACACACGCATCGTGAAAAAGGTAAGAGATATATTGCTGGTATTTTATTCATCCTGAAATAAACTAAATTCTGATAAATCTTGCGATATGAAATAGTTGTTACAGGGTTAAATACTAGGTACTTCTTAGAAGTACTTACTTATTTAATCATTTAGATATCATCCTCGCTATTTTTCGGTTACCTAGTAGGTAATTCGAATCCTACACACCTAGACCGCACTTAGTAAAATGATCTAACTTAGTTTGGCTTACACTAGTGAAAATAATTAGGATCTGGTTTAGGTAGGTTGTGTCATTTCTAGTGAAACGCGATATAATTGTTCGTGAAATTCGTTCTTAGGTTAGTTATAACACGTATCTATCTATAAAATTAGGAATGAGATATGCAAGGGAATTGCCTTAGGCACCAGACTAGACCTGAGACGAGAGACATGCATTTTTAGTTGGTTTCACTTCGATATAATCACCCACGCTTACCGTTGCGGAACAGGCGGACGGGAAAAAAAAAGATACACGAGGAGGTCTAAAAAAATAGGTGCCGACATAGAATTATAAATTTTGCTTCTAAAAAACATCTATTCGGATGCAGCTAAAGATATTTATACTTGCTATATCTTTATAGCTCTGCTGGTGACAAACGGCCATTAATTAAAGTTCTTTATTTTTAGATAGGAGCGTCTTTTTAAATCTTATATGGCGTCGCGATGCGTTTGGTTGTTGATAGACATATTAATAGGAGTTTATAAATTAAACACATCTTTGACCTGGTCGTAATATCTTTTCTAAGGTTATAAATATTATGTGTGCTGCGAACAAAGGGGTGCTTAATTAAAGCATTAAGTATTGGTGAATGTATTTTTACAAGAATGTGTTATATTTAGTTACCAAAATATTTTTAATAATAATATATAAACTTACCGGTTTAAAACAGCGTACTCTAAACACAAAAATAAATACGCAAACCAAAATTAAAACTTTTAAAATAACTTAACAACCACTTAATATTCTATAAACTCTTTCAAAATCAACCTTTTATACACGATTGTCACTTTTAACACACGGGTACTGTCCACTTAGGCGCGCGAACTTAACGTTCAGAATTTAAATTAGTTCGAAATTCGAAAGGCGCGGGAAACCGTCCCCGGGCGTGCGTTCAGAAGAAAATTGTAGTCGGACTGAAGGGCGGCGCTTGTGAATGAACGCGGCGCGAACAGCTCATGCGCTCTCAGCGTAATCGTACCCACAGCGAATTTTCCAACAGTCTTTTAGCTTTTTCACGCTTTAGCAAGAATTTATATTTTCATCTTTAAAGTGCACTGAACGTCTAGGAAGGAAGATTGTGTTGCAGTTCTTGTATCTACTTTATTAGATTTTAGTTTTTACGGCTCTTTGTGGCCATTGTAAAAAGGCATTTTAAAGTTCTAAAGTTTATTGAATTGGCAGGTTAAGGTTATTTTTTTACTGGAATACTTTTTAGTACACAAAAAGTGGGCTGTTTTTACAGTTTAAGCATTTTTTATGATATAAAAGAAAAGTTTTTTTAAGTTTGTTATCTCGCAACAGTCGTAGCTTTTATGTCAACGTAATGATTTTCATGGTTCTTCAGGTTCAGTATAACTTCAAGATGGTGGTTTAATTAAGATTTTAAACTTCAATAAGAGACTGTTCTAACTTCCAAATAAAATGTTAAATGTACAAATCTTAATAAATGTAATACCTACTCATTGTATTGTTTACGTGTGAAAACTAGTGGCATTCTCATACCATTTTACCTACCTTATTTCGCTGTAATTTTTCAAAAAAAAAACTATTTTTTTGCATAGACCACATTATAAAGTATTTATGGTCCAAAAGAGTCCTAGAGTGCAGACCGCGTAAAAGTAGGACCTGAAAGGGACAATAAGCTAATTGGTGAGATAATATTTGCACTTACTTTGCTCAATAATAGCTATCTAAAATAACAATCACGTTGAACTTTATGACTATAGTCCATGCTGACGTTAAGCCACTTTATAATGATAATAATAGTAAATCTTAGAGTTGTAAAAGTTTTAAGTGGCCACTCAAATAAATCAAATTCTACATGCAAATAATTTATTGATTTCCCATTCCATTTATTGATCTTTAAAATCCAAAATCTAGAAAGTTTTTTTTTTACATTTTTATGCGACGGACGGTAGTTGAAACAAGCTAGTTATTGAAATAAGATTTTATGGTCCAAAGAAAACCATGTTTCTAAAATGAGTGAATTCAATTCGAGGAAAACCTAAAACAAAGTTATGTAGCTATGTGTGCCTAATTTAATAATGAATAACTATTTTTCTTTTCTTTTATATTTAGATAGTCAAATTGACTGCACCCCAATTAAAGGTACCTAAGCTGGGGTGAAGACCAAAAAATAATAATGGCCGCCTTTACAAATGCTGTTTCTAGAGTGTTGGTCTTTAAATAAAAATAAAAAACCCGACTATACTCCGCACGCCGAATGATGATCCTATGACGTTTCAACTGATTAGTTATGCGAAACAATTTCGATAAAACACTGTTTTTTCGGGCAAATGTCATGTCATTCAGCCAGGTCATTCAACATAATAAGCAATATTTATTTATTTTGAAAAAAAAGACTACGCGCATTGATGGACATAAAACACTAGATAAAAAAGTAACAGACTTATTATATTTTATTTTACTATACTTTAATTTTTATTCAAATTGCATAATTTAAAGAATTTAAAATTCTTTTTGAATAGAATTTTAAAGAATTCATAATTAGCTGGCAATTATGGATTACATGGAAAAGTATTTAAAAGGAGGCCATAGACATACCGTATTTTTTTAATTCAGTCATGTCATGTCTTGTCAGTCAAAAGAAAAGAAAAGTGGTCGAAAGAACGAGGAAAATTTGCTTACAAGGCTGGGATCGAGATGTACAATACGACAATATCATTGACCAACCGTTAATAATAAACGTCACGGATAGCTGCAGTTCAGACTCAGATTTTGAAGATCCGATTGACCCTGTATCAGATTCAGATTGATATAAATAAAATACAAACTCAAAGCATTTGTTTTATATTTCCAACAAATTATCGATATTTTGTTTATCGATGTGTCCCTTCTTAGTCGATAACAGCTTGACGACGTAACTTTTGCAGCACGTACCATGTACATTTGCATTGAGTTTTTTTCTATTATTTCCGAACATTACGTAATAATTTCTTAATATTCATTTTTATAATTTTCAATTGTACACAATTATGACTTTTTCGTCTTTTTAATGGACCTCTAAAGGATTTGATGTGATATGACGTCAGTACAATGTTAAGCGCTAACGAACTGTCATAGGGATCATGATTCAGCGTGCGGATTATAATTCCCTATAATGCCCGTTACACTACTGCTTGGCACTACTAATAGTCTGAAAAGATTGAAACAAGCGGTAACCAATAATTTTCATCAGGTTTGAGTTTTGCAAAAGGGTAGATACCGCCTGCTATAAAGCTTGTTTCGATCTTTTCAGAATAAGACGCGTTTTTTTATTTTTAATAAAAAAAAATCATACTTTTTAGTTATGACTATAACATATATATATATTTGTAATCGTCTTCTAATATTTTTGTAATCTAATATATAAAATTCTCGTGTCACAGTTTTCGTTGCCAAACTCCTCCGAAACGGCTCGACCGATTCTCATGAAATTTTGTGGGCATATCGGGTAGATCTGAGAATCGGCCAACATCTATTTTTCATACCCCGATTCGCGATAACCGACATCCACGCGGGCGGAGCCGCGGGCGACAGGTAGTCGTCTTCTAATTTTCTTCATTTTGATACCCCACTTGATAAATTTGAGTGAAAATTTTATTTTTACTACATATATTTTGGCGCCAAAAACCAACATATAGCTTTTGTTAATATTTTATGCATCCAAAAATACTTGGGCAATAAATACCTTTCATTTGAGAGATGAATCATTGAAATCCGTATACGGTGGTTCAGGAGATATGAGGTAACATAGGATATTACAAACAACATACAAGATACGCGCGAAAAACATAACCCTTCTTGACAGTTGGGTACAAAAAAGCCATATTTGCAATCTCTAAGCATGTTTACACATCATTTCTTTATCCTAGCGTTAATCTCAGTCCCGTCCGAAGCTTTCATTCCAGAGTCTGGGGTCACCTTTACCAGTCTAACTGCGGATTTGACTGAACTTCGATATTTTAGTGCGACTGCCGTTTGACCTCCCAAACCCGAAGCATAAACCAGTTGATGGTTTTTTCAGGGCTCCAACTACCCGTTACGACTGCCATAGATGTTTGTATGACAACCGGGACCGACGGCTTAACGTGCTCTCTGAGGCACGACCAGACCAATGCAAATACCCATATTCAAGCATAAAAATATTTATACTGTGCGGAAGTCGAACCCGCACCTCCTGCGTAGCAGCCGCGATCACTACCGCCACTCCACAGAGGCTGTCAAAAATTACAATCCATACTAAAATTATAAATGCGAAAGTAACTCTGTCTGTCTGTCTGTATGTTACGTTTTCACGCCTAAACCACTGAACCGATTTTGATGAAATTTGGTATAGTGGTAGATTAGACCTTGAGAAAGGACATAGGCTATGTTTGGTCGCGATAACCGACATCCACACGGGCAAAGCCGCGGGCAACAGCTAGTATTTAATAATAATAAAGTGCAGTTGTTACGGGTTAGTTGGGGCCCTCAAAAATCCAACAACTGGTCTAGCTGCAATGCTTCGATATCGCCTTTGGGTTGTAGATGTCAGATGGCAGTCGCTTCACGGAAAATATCGAAGTTTAGCCAAATCCGCAGTTAGACTGGTGAAAAACGGACCCCAGACTCCAAGTTGAAAAGCTCCAAGAAGAAAGTACTACACTTTACAACGTCATAATAGTACCTACATGTTCATGCATATTTGTACGCTCTTCTAAACGGGAATCAAATCCGCGACCTCTGACGCCCCAAAAGCTGACCTTATCAAGTCACCACGCTTGATTGCATTGTAAGTATTATAAATCGAAGGTATTTCTGAACCACCCTTACATAACCTTAAAAACAGATCTGAGACAGGCATTTACTATGTAACAAAAACGCGACTCTAATAATTACTCTGAGAAGATTGATCGTCTTAACGAAAACTAGAACTCGAAATGTACTTATTTTTTCTTGAAAAGTAAATATGTACTATGGTTACGGCCGTTCATTTTTATCTTCATACATACATCAAAATCGAGACTACTCTCTCGGGAGTATCCGATTGGGGTCGACTTAACCTAGTTCAATTTAACCCAACTAAGACATGGCGCCGCAGTTCCTGGGCACGCCGCTTTCATTTCTTCGAGTATTAGGATCATAGATGTCGTCATCTCAAGCGATATTCAGTCCCGCAACCATTTGGAGGACAAGGTCAAGCTGGCTTCAAAGAAACTTGGATTGCTCAACAGGGCGAAGCAGTACTTCGCTGCGGGACAACGACTTCTGTTTTATAAGGCACAGGTTCGGTCCCACATGGAGCACTGCTGTCACCTTTTTGCCGGAGCGCCTGCATACCAGCTTGACCCCTTCGACTCATTGCAAAGACAGGCGTTGAGGCTCGTCGACAATCCCATACTCAATGGCGTTTTTTTTTTTTTTTTTTTTTTTTTTTTACGTGCGGGAAATCCCCACGGATACCCGCCCCTCCGGAGCCGGAGGGAAAGGTTATGTCGGACTCGAACCGACTAAACCGCACGCCGTCTGTGGGTCGTGGTGCTAGGCCGAAGGTGAGGTTGCCTTGCGGCATATCCCTCGCACCCCGGCTGACCCAGGGCCATCCCTTTCGGTCTGGCCCTCCTCGGGAGGTGGGGACCACGCCGTCCCCGACTCAACCCCGGTGTGGCCTGCTTCTGCTAGGGTGACGGGTGGCTCCACCCGTCACCCTCAGGCCCGCGCTCATGGGGGGCGGAGGTCTGTAAGCGCCCTCCGACGCCCGAGCCGCCTTCGGGCGCGAGCAGCGATGTCAGCGAGTCTTTCTCGCTCACCGCGCCGCGCCCGCTCTGCTGTCTCCTTCGCGAGCATGACCTGCTCGCAGAAAGAGGCGCTGGCCGCCCACGCATCCGCGCAGCGGACCATCGCCGCGAGCAGGGTGGAGAGCGTGAGCACTCTCACCCCCAGGGCCTGCACAAGCTCCCGCCTCGGCGTCTCAAACGCCGGACACTCGGTGAGCGTGTGCAGCCCCGAGTCCACGCTCGCGTCGCAGTGATGGCACTCGGGCGTTGGCTCAATACCCATCAGATGCAGATACCGCCCGAAGTAACCGTGCCCGGTTATCATCTGCGTCTGACGGTACGAGAGGCTCCCGTGTGGCCTCTCTAGCCACTCCCCCATGATGGGCCTTACCGCCGCAATGACGGCGTGCCCTGCGCGTGGTTGCCCAAGTCGTCGCTCCCACTCGGCCACCATGACCTGGTGGAGCCGGGATTTCTCGGCCCGAATGTCCTCGGGCTCGGGATCGAATCCCCGCTCCCGCGCCTCCTTTCGGAACTGGTATAGTGCCGAAAGGGCCCTCGCTTCCAGGATCCACGGTGGCGATCCGGCCAGGAGACTCGCCGCTTCGAAGGATATCGTGCGGTATCCCCTGATGGCCCTGGAGGCCATCGTCCTCTGCGCCGTACGGAGCAGAGGCAGGAATCTGGCCCCCAGGGTGTCCGCCCACACGGGGCACCCATATAGGGCCATGGACCGCACGACACCCGCGTAGAGTCTCCTGCAGGAGGCCCCTGGGCCCTTCAAGTTGGGCAGCAGCCGACTCAGGGCATTCGCCGTGGTGACCAACTTGGGGCGCAGGCTTCGGAGATGTTGTCCGAAGTCCCATCGACCGTCAAGCACGAGCCCCAGGTATTTCAGCTGGGGCTTGATGTCGATGGGAGTGCCTCCCACTGTAAGGCTGGCTCCCGGGCCTGGCCTGCGCCGAGGACCATGAAAGAACATGGCCTCGGACTTGTGCAGAGCCACCTCGAGACCCAGCCGCCGGATCCGCTCGACGACTTGGCCAACCGCGGTCGTGGCCCTCAGGGTTGCCTCGCGGTGCGTAGCCCCGCTCACCGTCACCAGCGTGTCGTCCGCATAACACGTGACGGTGGCACCGTACGCGAAGTCACCGCGAAGCACCCAGTCGTAACCGATGTTCCACAGTAACGGCCCCAGGACCGATCCCTGTGGAACACCGCACGACATCTCACGCCTACCGACTCCGGTCGAACTCGGGTAGACGACGGCTCTCTCCGTCAGGTAAGCCCCGACTATGCGGCGGAGGTAGAGAGGCACACCGTGGTACACGAGTGCCTCCCTGATGCAACTCCAGGGCAAGGTGTTGAAGCCGTTGGAGATGTCCAAGGACACCGCCAACATCACCTCGCCCCGGGCAACCGCATCCTCCGCCAGAGTCCTCACACGCATGATGGCATCCACAGTGGAACGCCACCGGCGGAACCCAAACTGGGTATTCGCCAGGTCCGGCCCCACTCTAGAGAGATGCTCGACGAGGCGCTTGGCAATTACTCAATGGCGTTGTAGAACCTCTAAGCTTCAAGAGGGACTTTGCCTCGCTGTGTGTGTTCTACCGCCTATACAATGGTCTGTGCTCAGATGAATTGTTTGACATGATGCCCACCGCTAAATTCTATCATCGCACCACTCGCCATAGGCAGGGAATTTACCCTCACACATTGCGACCGGAATTGGTGCGCACCGTGCGGTTTGAAAGAAACTTCATCCCACGCACGCTCAGCCCCTCTAGACAAGTGGCAATTCGCTAGCAGGCGTTTGATGGAATAGAATGACGAATGTATGGGATTTGACGTAAATGACATTCGTTAACGCATGTCAAATACGTCAAATCCCATACATTCGTCATTCTATTCCATCAAACGCCTGCTAGCGAATTGTCACTTGTCTAGAGGGACAGGTTGTGGAAAGAACTTTCTGCTGTGGTTTTTCCCAAGCGACTATATACAATATGACAGACAGACTGAGTTACTTTCGCATTTATGATGTTTATAGAATGGATTTGCATTGGTCTTGGTGTCCCTATGTATGAGTATTCCTATGTATTTAAAAAAACAGTATCTAATTCATTTTTTTTGTTATTTTTTTTAAAGAATATTAGCAATCGAAATTATCGAAATTACTAATATTCCCTCTAACCTCTCCCTTCTAAATTGCTTGTGCCAGTAGTAGTAGTAGTCGTAGTGTGTCGGTAGTGTAATGGCCAGTATTCGAATCTTTAAAGTAAGCTACCGACGCTTCTTCTAACTATGTTTATTCTCATTCTAGATAATAGATCCCATAACACAAGCTAGCTAAGCTATGTTTATCATGGCTCAGATAGCAAAATTTCCTATAATTTTGTTTGTCTTGGCTTTGACCGATGCGACTGCCGTCTCTTAATCCCAAAAGGAAATCCTGCACTATAGGTGTACATACCTTGGTGCAAGTGAACTTACCCGTGAACATCTTGGTATGGTTTCATACGCACTTCTTGATTCTGGAAGCTATTTTTTCACCAAAAATTTTAACCAATCATTAATATTATGTTAGTAATCAAGACAATACACTAGTCTTGAGCTCAACGCACTTAAGCCATAGAATGACCGAAGGACTGAACTGACCACCGAGACAGGCATTAAATATTAAATTAGGTAGATACATACACAACGAGAACGTGCGGTTGCGTGCGGTTACATAAAGTATTAAAAGCAAATTAAATTACTTTATTATATATATACATTAAATTACTAGTACTACATTCTGAGTTAATCTATTTTCTTTGTCGATACAAATTCGTAGCTAGTTACTTATTACCCATGTAAGTACATACTACTTCTATGTAAAATACCTGGCTGTGTCTGTAGGTACACTGGAGAAATTAAAAAAAAAATTAGGTCAGGTAGCCTTAAGCTTAGATCTTAGAACGTATGAATTTTTGTCTGTTCGTCTGTTTATTCACGATGGACGCAAAAATCTTATTGCGACCTAAATCACGAGAAATAAAAGGCCCTGGCGCGCGCGAATTGTTTTAAGTATATTCTATACTTGGTAAATTTAAGCTGAATAAAATTTTGAAGCATTTACTATGCTAACTTTTCAAATCGATTAAGATAGGAAAAAGCGAATGCTCAGGTGGAACTCGAATCGTAATCGATTAAGATATATAGTTATCCTATCTTAATCGATTTGAAAAGTTAGCATAGCAAATGCTTCAAAATTTCATTCAATTATTCGGGCGGAGTCATCAAAAAAACAATGTTTAAAAATGATTGCAACATCATTCATTGTTTCCGATATTTCGTATGAATGTCGGTAGATGGCTCCCACCATCGCCCCGACGGTAGTATAGGAGAATTTGGATAGCTTCAGGTGTGGCTCGGTGGCTCAGTGGTCAGAGCATTCCCCCTGTAAGGGATGGATCGTGGGTTCGAGTCCCACCTGAGCATTCACTTTTTCCTATCTTAATCGATTTGAAAAATTTAAGCTGGTCCACCGCTGTAGCAACCCGCGTTATCCTCGAAATACATCCAAAAAACGTGTTCCGCGAGTTTAAAATACATTTTGAGCACATTTTAGGTCTAAGATACGTGAATCGAGTTACTTATACATAAGTTTGATCGGAATTGTTTGAGTAAAACCGGAGATATAACCAAAACTCGCGATTACGGACATCCGCACGACCGGAGCCGCGGGTACAAACTTGTTTATAATATTTAGTAGGATACCTACGTAAATGTTTCGAACTGGTTACATTATCAAATTCAATAAATCTAGTGCTCGGGTAACATTTAATGCCTTTAATAGTTAGTAAATATACGAATGCACGCTAAATGTAAACCAATTTACCCAGCCAGTAAATTATCCGCTTCAGTGACAACAAATTGAATTATCCAAAATGATGTGTATGCGTACGTACCTAAGTATGTAGATACCTACATGTCATAATAATATTCCCGTCACTTGAAAAGCTTCAGCAATGTGGAAAATTGAGGGGCAATTCTTGGGTTTCCTATTGAAAAAATATGGCAATTTTTTTTCGGGTACCTATTACCTACCTATTACAAATATAAATCAATACTTTAAACGTACATAATGTGTTACCTACAGTAGGTATTTAGATAGACATGAAAGTACTGAAAGTACTTATACGTGACCCTAACTTATAAGATTATATTGCGATTTCATTTGCTAGCTATATACATATATCCACAGGTTGAAGTTTTCTAGGGGCATGTGAACCCACCAGCGTCCATAATCAAGGGAGGACTAAAGATGTTAAGCGCTGTGACGGTACGTCGTCTTATCAAAGCTGAGTGAACTTCGTTTTTACGTATTTGATTTGAATATTAAGTCAAAAGTGCCAGCCCCCGCCCTTTGGCGGGAGATATGAGTGCTCCGCCAACCGCACAGATATTGTGGAATTCATCCAGAGACAATAATTCCCCCACTGGTCTCAGTCGTTGCAATAGATTAAGGAATTAACCGCGAATAAAAGAAGTGGAAATGAAGTACAACAAACGATTAAATACGTTGATAGCAGTTACTTGACTCACATCCATTCGATCGTACTTCTGAATTAGGCTTACATTATACCGCACTTCCGACACATAGACCCCCGAGAGGCTCAACGTCCCCAATCTCCAGCGTGTAATAACTAGTGTTCCGTCAATCTGAACTTTAAGCCAGCTCTTGCATGCTGTACTCATCTGGGACTTTAACCTCAGCCCCTCCAGGTATTACAGGACTGGTGTAATAGAATTTATACTACGGCTGAATACGGTCTCAATGCGGTAAGTTGCTCCTAACTCATCCATACAATTTTCACCATACATTCGTCCTCGCGTAGCGCCGCCTCGCTAGCAGATTACAGGCTCAGGGGCGTCTTCGGCCTAGGCACACACAAGGATAGCTTCGGCCTCCGCCAAAGCATGTGTTCGCCAAGTTCCTGGTCTGAAAGCCATGACTCGTTACGTGGGACATCCTAATACGCGTCGAGGGCAAAGGTACCGCGTAACATTTATCAACGAATCCCGCGATCAAAGAATAATGTTAAATGTACACAATTAAATACTCTCAACGTCACGTCACTCAGCTAAGAATAATATTACACATAAAACATATAAATACGGTAATAACTATAATTAATTGTAATGGTATGAAAGTAACTCACCACGTCTGCAGATTATTAATAGTGTTCACTTGACAGTGTAGCACCGTAACTTACTCGAGTGACGCCTATGTTCCTACTCCTTCACGAGCTCTGGTCGACCGCTCTCCTCCCCGGATACCAAACGAATGCCTCGAACCTACGCTCTCTCCAACCTCATAAAAAATCTCTCCAAGACGCTCCCACGCCTCGTCTTTACAAAACCTGCACGTGTTTTATGGATTTCTCTCGTAACAACTAACGTTCTAATAGTTTCTTTAAAGTATCACAAAAACAATAACCATCGTTTCAGGAGCCAACACAAAAGGTCTTGCTTTACCTGATCTGTGGAGGGTCAAATAGCAACGATGCGAGCCAGATGTCTGCAAGTGGACGCCCGCTATTAAATATCAAAATACCAACGTATTGAAGATGTAAATTTTAAGGCTTATTAATTTCCCATTGTTGAGTGACTTGTGTACCATCACAGCGCATATAGAAAGACCTTGGGTCTTCGAGATGTTTGCCAAGTCAAGTTAGACCTAACAGACCCTAACATATTTATCCAAAACAAATCATTTACCTGGCAGTGCGGGACACTTATTTCTAACAGAAATTAAAGCTATAATAAACGCTTAATATTATACAAATTAATTTCTTATTAATGTCTGCCTAAGCTCGTAATATCTATCGTAAATGGGGAAGGTAGGGGAAGGGTGCCCAAAACGGCTACCCTGCCTAAAACGGATATGTCCCTGTGTCTGCGTGTTCGAACTTTAATGTGAATATGTGTAAATACAACACGATAGACTGACAGCCGACCAATGAGCGGTAGTCGACTAATTTCTGCAGCGTACATACTTTCAAGATAAGATGAAATACTAGTGTTTTGTCATACTCACAAAAAAAAATCTTTTGATCAATTCGAAAACAGGTCATTAGTTCAGAGCCTGCTCAATGCAAACAAATAAACAATTAATCGATTATTTCCCCTTTTTATAACTAGTAAGGATATAAATTGCATGCGATCTTACCACATCTAATATAACACAACCATCTAAAATAAAAATAAGGTAGATAGTAATGGATATTTACATATTGAAACTGATATGTCTAGGTTGGTTATTCTTAGTAGGGCACCATGTTGAGTTTTAATATTTCATAGTAAGTAATATAATCAATCAATCTAATTAATTTTCCAGTTTCACTCGCTTTGCCCAAAGGCCTTACTTGTTTCAGCACCCCATACGGGCAAAACGAGTAATGTTTTATTGGATTTATTTATTTATTATATGGGACGTTAAGTTCATACATTTAGATACATTATATTTAGCCTTGAGGCGTGCAATATTATGTCCATAGAAGTATATGGAATGCAAATTTCAAATAATATGATATGTCAATATGGGAGTCAATATAAAATCAATAGTACATGTCAATAAACTAATAAAATTCTACTTTAAGTTTTATGACATGTTAATACACAAAAAATATTGTACGCCGCGCCGCAATGCTAAATATATATTTGTTTACACTATAGGTATTTAGCTTTGCGGCGTAAAATATTTTTTTCTCAAACATGCTTGGAAATGTGAACATTATTTTGACAACCTTCTTTGAGATAAATCGAAATTGCTGTACATGCGAGCAGCGGCCAGATGAAGTTGTATGAAAATCCATATCAGTCGTGTTTTAGCGGCCAAATAAATTACTATGTAAACTCATATCTGTCGTGTAATTTAAAAATGGAACCAACTTTTACTCCGAACCATGGCAACCAAGGAGGTAACTTATCCAAGGCGTTATTTAAATATAGAACTGGCTTGCAAATAGAATGCTGTTTATTAAGAAAAATAAAAAACTAATGAACATTTCGCCGCGTGAAAAATTACTGTTGTTCGTTGTTCGTCATTGGTTTTGAAAAGTAGGTAACTAAAAAATTCTGCCTAGATACTACTTAGTTTTAATTTCCGCGCATTAGCTTAAATTTTTCAAATCGATTAAGATAGGAAAAAGTGAATGCTCAGGTGGGACTCGAACCCACGATCCATCCCTTACAGGGGGAATGCTCTGACCACTGAGCCACCGAGCCACACCTGAAGCTATCCAAATTCTCCTATACTACCGTCGGGGCGATGGTGGGAGCCATCTACCGACATTCATACGAAATATCGGAAACAATGAATGATGTTGCAATCATTTTTAAACATTGTTTTTTTGATGACTCCGCCCGAATAATTGAATGAAATTTTGAAGCATTTGCTATGCTAACTTTTCAAATCGATTAAGATAGGATAACTATATATCTTAATCGATTACGATTCGAGTTCCACCTGAGCATTCGCTTTTTCCTATCTTAATCGATTTGAAAAGTTAGCATAGTAAATGCTTCAAAATTTTATTCAGCTTAAATTTACCAAGTATAGAATATATGGGAGTCAATATAAAATCAATAGTACATGTCAATAAACTAATAAAATTCTACTTTAAGTTTTATGACATGTTAATACACAAAAAATATTGTACGCCGCGCCGCAATGCTAAATATATATTTGTTTACACTATAGGTATTTAGCTTTGCGGCGTAAAATATTTTTTTCTCAAACATGCTTGGAAATGTGAACATTATTTTGACAACCTTCTTTGAGATAAATCGAAATTGCTGTACATGCGAGCAGCGGCCAGATGAAGTTGTATGAAAATCCATATCAGTCGTGTTTTAGCGGCCAAATAAATTACTATGTAAACTCATATCTGTCGTGTAATTTAAAAATGGAACCAACTTTTACTCCGAACCATGGCAACCAAGGAGGTAACTTATCCAAGGCGTTATTTAAATATAGAACTGGCTTGCAAATAGAATGCTGTTTATTAAGAAAAATAAAAAACTAATGAACATTTCGCCGCGTGAAAAATTACTGTTGTTCGTTGTTCGTCATTGGTTTTGAAAAGTAGGTAACTAAAAAATTCTGCCTAGATACTACTTAGTTTTAATTTCTGCGCATTGTTTGAGAAAAGCACTATACAAGCCTTGGCCACAACTGAGCGTTGCCGGACTCCGTAATGCGTGCCTCGGCTGCGCCTCGGCCCGCATACTTCACGATCGTCCGGCAACACTACAATTGGTGGCCGCGGCAGTAATGTACTATTACTGTCATAAATATAGTACATTACTGCCGCGGCCACCAATTCTCAAACAATGCGCGGAAATTAAAACTAAGTAGTATCTAGGCAGAATTTTTTAGTTACCTACTTTTTAAAATCAATGACGAACAACGAACAACAGTAATTTTTCACGCGGCGAAATGTTCATTTGTTTTTTATTTTTCTTAATAAACAGCATTCTATTTGCAAGCCAGTTCTATATTTAAATAACGCCTTGGACAAGTTACCTCTTTGGTTGCCATGGTTCGGAGTAAAAGTTGGTTCCATTTTTAAATTACACGACAGATATGAGTTTACATGGTAATTTATTTGGCCGCTAAAACACGACAGATATGGATTTTCATACAACTTTATCCGGCCGCTGCTCGCATGTACAGCAATTTCGATTTATCTCGAAGAAGGTTGTCAAAATAATGTTCACATTTCCAAGCATGTTTGAGAAAAATAATATTGGGGTTAAAGTATGAAATTGCCGATTTGTACTGACAAATTGAAATTCGTTTTTTTTTTAATTTAACGTATTTATTTAATCAAAATTATTACCATTATTATCTATACATTGCTGCCATCTAGTAGGAAGGTCATTTATGCCTTTGCGATAGAACTCTGGTGATCTAGATTCGACAAACTGTGTGAAAGCATTTTGTACTGCCTCCTGAGAAGAAAACTTTTTATCACATAGAAAATTGTCCAAATCACGAAAAAAATTGTAGTCTGTTGGAACAAGGTCTGGCGAATACGGAGGGTGACGGATAGTTTCTAATTGCAGTTCCTGTAGAGTTAAAACGGTTTCTCGTGCTGTATGAGGTCTCGCGTTATCATGGAGCAATAATGGTGAAGATCGATTCAAGAGTCGGGGCTGTTTCACTGCTAGTTTTGCTATCATTGTTCGGAGTTCGGCACAGTAGACATCTGCCGTTATTGCTTGACCAGATCGTAGAAAGCTATAGTGAATAACACCATGCTGAGACCACCAAACAGTTACCATTACCTTTTTATTGGTAAGGTTTGCTTTAGGACACTGTTGTGGCGTTTCACCTGGGGTCAGCCATTGCATTTTTCGCTTACGGTTATCGTAAAGAATCCACTTTTCATCACATGTCACAATTCGATCCAATATTCCTTCATTTTTGTATCGATTCAACAAGGCAACACAAGTTTCAACACGCATTTCTTTCTGCAGATCAGTCAAATCATGAGGTACCCATTTTTCACATTTTTTTATTTTATTGATTTGACGCAAATGAGTCAATATTGTTGGTAAGGTAACGTTAAACCATGCAGCTAATTCCTGGGTAGTTTGGCTCGGATCGGCTTCCACCATGTCTTTCAATTCATTGTTATTCACCTGTGTGGACGGCCTTCCTCGTGGTTCGTTCTTCAAATCAAAGTTTCCATCACGAAAGCGTTTAAACCAAAATCGCACGGTGCGTTCATTAGCAGTCCCCTCTCCAAACGCAACATTGATATTGCGAGCTGTTTCCGCCGCGTTAGTTCCGCGTCGGAACTCGTATTCAATAATCACTCGAATTTTCGAAGTATCCATCTTTCTTGTCTAAGCTGAATAAAAAAAACAACTGAAAGTCGATAATCGAATGTTGCACATTTTTAAATGAAGAACTACATAGGTACCATGTGGAAAAAGTTTCACTCAAAAATCTCAAACCATGAAGGTTCTATGTCAATTCGAAGTACCTATTACAATGAAACGGCAATTTCATACTTTAACCCCTATTATTAATAAATAAATATTCCACAACATTTCACACAACGCTATCTAGATCCATGATAAGCATAGCTTAACTAGCTTGTATTATGGAATCTAGAATGCGGATAAACATACTTAAATACATTTTTTTTTTGTAAATGCGTACATATTATACATGGAAACACCTATATCAATGCAAATACCCATATTCATGCATACAAATATTTGCACTGAGCGGGGATTGAACCCGCGCCTCCTGCGTAGCGGCCGCGTTCACTACCGCCACGCCACGAAGGCTGTCATGGAGGTTAAGGAATATAAAATTAGAATAATACAAGATCAATACGGGAGTCAATACGAAATAAATAGTACCTGTCAATAAACATTAGTCGAATATAAGTTGTATACAATGTCAGTACACGTAACTATCAAAGCTGATCACGTAAATAATACTGCAACTGGGTTGCCGGCTTCTTGCAGGACTACCCTATTCGTGTCCTTTGTGATGGACGAGCCTCGGAGTTCTTTCAGGTGAACCGCAGAATTCCGTCGGATATCGCGGAAAATGGCAGCTTCTCACTTAGCTTGACCGGATCCTGAACCATATTTCCCAATGGGGCTCTGAGAACTTAGTCGAGTTTAATGCCAAGAAGACGCAGGCATGTGCGTTTACAGCAAAGGTAACTTCTTTCCTTCCCCTTCCCACTCTTCAGAGCACGCCACTACCACTGCAGGACAACCTCAAAATCCTCGGTATGGATGTTCGCTGCAAATTGAATAACAAAAACTACATCGAGAGTATCATCAAAACAGCCTCGCGTAAACTCGGAGTCCTGCAGGGCTAACATGCGCGCCACGAGATAGCTATCTCGAGGCATTTTACCGTTTTATGTCGATATGTCGACTGTTGGTAACATGCAGGGCTAACATGCGCGCCACGAGATAGCTATCTCGAGGCATTTTGTCGTTTTATGTCGATATCGACTGTTGGTAACATGGCAAATTTCATGGCGATCTGTCAGATGTCGACATAACTCGACTTCGAGAAATCATCTCTACTTGGTGTCTGCAAATTGTAACAGACGTGCCCTTATTTACTCGAATTTTGACATTTAAAATGTTTTGTCTCCCGTCGTTCATTTGGTCGACGAGAAGTTATCTCGTGTATTCTTTTCTTGAGCTCGGTTCATTTTGGACTAAAACAGCGACTGCAAGCCATTTTCGACCTTAATGACATTTCCTTTGTTACGTGTCTTTTCGCAATAATTGACGACGCTGATCACGAATATAAGAAAAAAAATTCAATAGCATGTCATGTCAATAAGGTCGAAAATTGTTTGCACTATTTTTTCTCTTTTTTTCATACCTAGCATCCCTAACTAGTCTGTGCTTTCGAGCAAATGGCCGTATCGGGCCGATTTTATCGGAAAATGTGAAAACAGCAACTAACATGTTTAAAAAATGTGTATGCCATAGACGATAATTGAAAAAGTTTGACGCGACAAAATATGTCGACGTTACTTCGCTCGAGAAGACTCGAGATGATATCTCATCTCGATTCGAGATATTTGACGACGCGCGCATGTTAGCCCTGCTGAACAGAGTGGGACGGTTTTTCACGCCGGAGCAACGGTGTCTTCTATACAAGATACAAATTCGTGCCTGCGTGGAATACTGTGTGGAATACTGCTCGCATCTCTGGGATGGATCCGCAAAGTATTTATTAGATGCATCACGTGCAGGGCTTAGATGTCACGTGTTGGCCTGTATGCATGCAAATGTTTATTTTATTTTATTTTATAAGGTACAAAAACAGATAACAGATCACATGATATCAGTATAGAATTTCCAAATACACTTTTTGAACCTGCTATCCAATTACATTTGCACACAACATTCAGATGCTAAATAGCTTCGTTAAGACAGTTTATATATAGGTACGTAAATCAGAAAATTGTAGGTAGGTACATTGTTATAAATAAATCCTTAACAGGAAGAGATAAGCAAAACGCACACACTAAAGTTGTTTTTTAAAAGTACTGAAGCTATCAAAGAAAATGTCCAGTTTGGTACAAACCTTATTATATTGGCTACACATTCTATGGAGCGGGTTATTTTGTGAAACATTGTTTTTGCACAGTGGGACAGTAAATAGTTGCGGAATGCGTACAGACCGAGTAGGTACCTTAAAGTTTATGTAGGCGACAAGATTACAGTCCAGCAAGCCATTCACGATCTTGTATAGAGTACATAGGTCGCCCATCCTTCTCCTCTCCTCCAAACTTATAATCTCGAAGGTTTTAAGCCTTTCTTCATATTCGGGTATTTTACGCCTAAGCCCATACTTTACACACAAAGCCCTGACGAAGCATTTTTGAATTCTCTCGATTCTATCAATATGTACTGCATATATTGGAGCCCAAACGGAAGCGCAGTATTCGGTTATACTCCTCACTAAAGCAAAATACAAGGTGATTAAGGACTCAGCATACTTGAAAGGTTTGGCATTGCGTAGCACAAATGAAAGCATGCGATTAGCTTTGCTGCAGATGTGCTCATAATGTGACCTGAAGGACATCTCAGTATCAAAAATTACGCCTAGGTCACGTACTACTTTAACTCTATCAATAATAATTCCTTTAATATTATAGTTGTATATAAATAAATTTCTATTTTTAGTAAACGTGATAACCTGACATTTATTTGTGTTTAATGACATAGAATTCTCATCACACCATTGCACAATAGTGTCCATATCAGCCTGTAGACCCTCACAGTCTTGGTGGCCAGAGATTCTCCTATAAATCTTGATATCATCCGCATAAGCTAAACATTCGCTATTAATTTTACCAAGTAAATCGTTAACGAATAATAGGAACAGTAATGGGCCCAAATTCGAGCCTTGCGGCACACCTGACGTCGCCAGGAATGGAACAGATTCATATCCGCTAAGAGTAACAATCTGACTGCGATTTGATAAGTATGATGTAAGCCACCTGTACAGATCCCCATGTATTCCCAGATGCTGGGCCTTCGAGAGCAATATGTAATGATCCACACGGTCAAACGCTTTTGAAAAGTCAGTATATATGGAATCTACCTGTTGTTTATCGTTAAAGGCGGGGCACATATGTAATTAGTATAGCAGAGAAGGTTAGAGTTTGTCGACCTACCAGTCATAAAACCGTGCTGGCGCGGACTCAGTACATGCTTGAGATGATTGTAAATATGATTATATATAAGGCCCTCGAATATTTTAGCAAACCAGTTTAGTACACATATAGGTCTATAGTTGGTAATGTCGCCCTTTTCGCCTGATTTGTGTATTGGTGTTACTTTCGCGATTTTCCATAAACTTGGAAATGTGCCCTCAATAATAGATTTATTAAATATAATTTGTAGTGGAGTTACAAGGCTAGTTGCGCAGAGTCGGATGAAAATAGGTGGGATATTATCGAAACCACCATTCTTGGAAAGATCAACATTCTGTAGTTTTTTTAGGAGAGTACTTTTTGTTATATATAAACTTCCAATAGCATAATTAGAGGTCTGAAAATTGGGACGATACGTATTGCTTGGAGCCACACTATATACCGACGAAAAGTAATCTGCAAATAGGTTGACAATTTCGTCTCCTGTTTCTCCTATCGTATCTTGATAAAATACACTACTGGGAATGCTATTGGTAATACGCTTGTTTTTTGTGTAACGCCAAAATGCTTTTAAGTTGATCTTAAGATCATCCTCAATTCGCTCAATGTAGTCTCTAAAGCACTGAAAAGTGACAGTTTTGGCTCTAGCTCTCAACATGGAAAACATAAGAACCAAGCAGTTCGGTGACTCTTTCCTTAATCGCACCATTAAGACCTGGAATTCCTTGCCAGCTCACGTGTTTCCCTATTCCTACAGTCCCGGGTCCTTTAAGCAGGGCGTGAAAAAGTATCTGATGAGGCCGTCAAGCTGAGTGCCATCATTGATACATGGCACATGTATATAATGGTGGCCCTTTCCTGAGACTTTGCACTCAGCTTACCATCAGGCGAGGTATAGTCAAATTGACGTGTCCTATATTAAAAAAAATAACACTTCTCCAACAGTATTTTCTTAAGTGTAATTTAGACAATTTTATAATTGGGTTCCTCTAGAATTGACTTAGGTAAGTGGTTATACAGGGTGTATTTTTGAAACGGGGCAGTAAGGGCAAGTACCTTAACCGTTGCAGTTACAGCAAAACGTTCTTAAAAGACCTTCCCTAACTTTTTGGGACATTTTGAACTGCATTCACAGATTTTGTAAAAAACTTACAGTTAGCAAAAAAAATGCAAAAAGTTCAAAAAAATTTTTTTTATGCCAATCGATTCTATTTCATGTGGGGATCAAAAAACTCTATGGGACCATTTTAGCTTTCAGTACTAGAAAAGACAGAAATCGCCAAAGACCTTTCCCATACATTTCGTACGGAAATATGATAAATCAACTCGAAACTCATAGGTCAGGTAAAATTTTGAACTTTTTTAAATAAAAAAAATCATTTAAACATTTAAGAAATTGGTTTATGAAATAAATTGCTCAAAATGATTTCCATTTTCACGAATACATAAGTCTATCCTTTTTTGCACTGAACGAATGGCGGCTAATAATGTTCTGGGATGAATATTACGTAAAATGGTCATTAATGCATCCTTGAGCTCTTGAACACTGGCGTACGTCGTCTTATACAACTCGTTTTTCACGAAGCCCCATAAAAAAAAATCAAGTGGTGTTAGATCGGGGCTACGAGGTGGCCACTGTGTTGGACCATGTGTACCTATCCACTGTGTACCGAATAGGCGGCTCAAATTAGAACGTGAAAGGTGACTGTTATGTGGCGGAGCACCATCTTGTTGAAAATGAACTTTTCGCAATTCCGACAGGGGCCATTCGTCCATCTCGTTTTCAAGATGGTGTAAAATGACTTCATTATACATGGCAGAATTCAGTTTCCCTTCATAAAATTCCACCATTATGACTCGATTGGACATTATACCACACCAACAGTTGAATGAGAAGCGAACCTGATTATGACTTACCGTAACTCTTAGTGGATTTTCTTTGGACCAATAGTGGTGATTTTTTCTGTTGTACATACCGTTATTGGAAAAATTCGTTTCGTCTGACCACAGTATGTAATTTAAAAATTCATGATCTCTGCTTATTTTTCCTCTTAGCCATCTGCAAAAAGTAAGCCTTCGAACATCATCACCCGGATGTAACACTTGAACTATGCGCCCAGATCGATAGCACTTGTAGCCGTATTTCTTCCATATCTTTATCACAAGGGAGTGGGATACACCTACTTCAAGGGCGACTTGCCTGGACGATACCTCTGGATATGCTTCGACATAAGTTAGAACCGCAATCTCCGTGTCCATGTCCACACGAGGCTGCCGCTTTCTTTTGAAAGAACCATGCAATTCCAGGTTTTTCAAAAGATTTGTAATAACCTTTCTTGTTGGCACATGCCGCAACGGATACTTATTGCGGTACCACACTAATGCAGCTCCCGCATTTCGATTATTGACAAAATACGCTTCTAATAAGTCAATTTTTTCACGATTAGAAGACATTTTAGCGAAAATCCTTAATTAATAACTCATACGAAGTTTCTCAGCTGAAACTAAGAATAACAGACAGATTTTCGAATCAAATTCGAAATTTGAGGGTAAAAATTCTTTTTATTTACTTTACAGTCAATTCTACCCACTTCCTGGCCATAACAAAAAGTTAGACCATCGTAGAAATTTGTTTCTGTTGCCGAAATGTATGGGAAACGTTTTTGGTGATTTCTGTCTTTCCTAGTACTGAAAGCTAAAATGGTCTCATAGAGTTTTTTGATCCCCACATGAAATAGAATCGATTGGCATAAAAAAAAATTTTTGGACTTTTTGCATTTTTTTTTTGCCAACTGTAAGTTTTTTACAAAATCTGTGAATGCAGTTCAAAATATGTCAAAAAGTTAGGGAAGGTCTTCTAAGAACGTTTTGCTGTAACTGCAACGGTTAAGGTACTTGCCCTTACTGCCCCGTTTCAAAAATACACCCTGTATATTCTGGGGGCCATGAAAAACACTTTTTTTATGTAAGCTGTGTAGTTGTAAGGTATAGATATTTTTAAATTAGGTCTAATGCTTTTAAATTTCTTTGACTTCATTAACTGACTTTATTAGCGAATGGTCGAAGAAAATGTTTAAATTTATGATTGATGCTATAGGTTATTAGATAATAAAAAGTGAAAGTTAAAAATGAAGAGAATTGTGTTGAATTTTTTTCATTTCATAACCAACCTTAGCTTACTCGTTTTGGGCACCCTTCCCCTACCTGTATTGTGTCTTAATGTAATTTTAGTATTCATGCCTAATTATAGATTTCTATTACTAAGAGTATCTGAGCTAAGCTGGCGAAATGGCGAAACTATAAGTAACATGCCGTTTTGACCCCAGGCGCGATCCGAAAGGGGGACCCACAGGGCAAATGACCCCCAAAAAAACAAGCACCTCAAATTGAAAATTAAAAGTACTAAAAAGTTATTGCATTGCCCCTAGTCAGCACCCAATAGTGAGAGATGGCGTCACCCGGCGCGAGGTGATGTTGGCAATGTTCTTAGATACCGGCAACGCTTTCAACATCTTGCTCTGGAGTTGGATTAGGGAGGCGTTCGTGTATCAGGGAGTCACATAGTCGGGGGTAGGGGTAGGTACCCGACGGAGAGAGCCATCATCTACCCGTGTCCAGTCCAGCTTCGGTCGGTGAGAGATGTGTAGGTAGTGTTCCGCAGGGATTGGTTCTGCGGCTGCTCCTGTAGAACAACGGATACGATTGATCGCTTAACAAGTGCGGGCCTGGGGGTAACAGGTAGAGTCGCTTTTCACTCTAGCAGAAGCAGGGCGAACGTGTCCCCCCTTTCCTGCGTAAGACGGGAACACCAGCGTGTAAGGGACATGCCAGTGGTAATCTCACCCTTTGGCCTCGGCAACTAATGAACTAAGATGGCGTTCTATTTTAGTTGGTTTGAGTCCAAAATATGCACTCCCACCGACTTCAGCTTACTGCTATTGATGTTCGTATGATTACCAGTGTATTTTCCTAAGGGCGTACCGCACTTTCACAAAAAAGTGACTGTGACCCCTCCAAAATTTTAGGCTGCGACCGCGCCTGGTGGACCCTAAAAACAGACATGTTTCTAAGCATAAAGCTAAGAAAGATAAGAAAATCGAATCTAAACAATGCACTAAAGTAAACAGGAGTCATCACTTCGACACACGCTTTCAAGCTGCGAGTTTTCCACTTATTGAATTGGTTTCCACACGTTCGTTGGTAAATTTGTTTGTCACAAATTCGAGATTTCGAAGTAAAATGCAATTACGGAATGAAAACTCAGGCAATTTCGAGATGAAAATGTTACTGTTGCCGGTTTTACAATTACTTCCGGTGTAACTTTTTTAGTATCTACCTACTTACCTATCATAGGGCAGGACGTAGTTGGTTTCTTTTTTATTTACCTTTTTATTAACTTCGCAGTTTTTTCCATGCTGAATAAGTTAATTAGTGTCTTATTTTTTTATAGCGCAGAAATCTCTCGGATGGTCGGGTGTGTAATGTTTGATATAATAACAAATGCTCTAATTTCACTTGAAATAACGTTCATATGTTATAATTTTCATATGCTATAATATCAAATAACCTAATTTCATATGATCTAATGTATTTATTTTTTATATAGGACACGTCAATTTGACTTTACCTTGCCTGATGGTAAGCTGAAGGCAAAGTCTCAGGAGAGAGGGCCACCATTATGCACACGTGCCATGTTATATGTTATATCTAATCTTCCTTTGATTTAATAACATTTAGTATAAAGTTCATTTTACCTATATAATTTTCAAAATGCATAATGCTTTTAATATATCTAACGTGCATTTAACCTTATGTTCTGTTGACATAATTGGTCGACAGAACTGGTTTATAAAAAAATATCCTCCTGGTAACAATAGTTGGGTGTGGCTGGTGTATAGGGTATAAAGCGAAGAACAAAAAAGTTAATACAATACATATAAATACTTAGAGATTATGAATATTTTAGTATAATAGGTTTACTAAATGAATATTATGTCAAATGTGGATTATAAGGAATGTTCATTATATCAAAAGAAATTAGGTAAAACGAAATTATCATCACAATTCATTATGACAACTCATCGCTATATGAAACAAAATTATATTAAGTGAAAGTATGTTAAGTGAACGTTAGATTTTTTGTTATTATATCAACCGTTACACACCCACCGCGGTCGTACGGTCTTAAATCTCTCCCGGACCTCCCCCCTCGCCTCCTTATCGAGCATTATAATACCTACTCGCAGATGGGGACGGCGGCAGAAAAAATAAGGAAATTACAAGTCCCCCACTAGGTAGATACTGGTAGCAGTACCTATTATGCTGGATTTAATTTCGATGTTCACTTTTACAAAATGTCACACCAGTGTGACATTGGTGTGACGGTTAGTCGTTCGGCTAAGATTCTCCTACGCGCCCCCTAAAATCCAACCACACGCACTATTAATTATTCTGTGCCACACGTCCTGATCGATTACCAGAATCTCGTGAGTGGACACACGTCCCGGAAGCATGCTAACGTGACTCTGGTAGAATTTCTTGAAAAGCTTGACATTGGTGTCTGGCTATTTATTATTTTATAATAGACTAGCGGTTGCAATTACAAACATTCATCCCCTATTCTTCCCCCCCCCCCCTTAATCCCTTCTATCTTAATAAAAGGGAGCCTATGTCCGTTCCTAAGCTTTATCCATCCCTGTACCAAGTATCAACCCGTTGAGCGCGTATTTTTTTGTATTCAAATAATTTGTGGCGGCCTGCTCGACCGCACAGGCCCGTGGCCTAGTAACAGAAATAACTACACTGTCACTTCTCTGTAGGTATATGCCGGCCGGATTTGTTGACATTAATGATCACTGCTCCGCTCCTTTGAGTAGTAGCGTGATTATATAGCCTATGTGTTATCCAAATGTAAAAGCTACATAAAATATTGTAAAGTTTCATTAAAATCCATTTAGTAGTTTTTTGTGAAAGAGTAACAAACATCCATCCGTCCATACTCACAAACTTTTGCATTTTCGCTTCTTTAATAGTAGTATGATTTTACTTAACATTGATAAAATTGCAGCTATTAGCTGCAGAAGCCATTAAGAAGATTCTCCTGCTCTACACTGACCTACACCAACCATAATTTGACAAAGGCTGCACAAAGCATCCACAATCATCCGCTGTTGTTTTCTGAATTGCTTCTTGATTCAGCAGCGAACTGAGTCAGCATTTACCTCGGAGTGCAAATCCGGTTTGCATCCAATGTTTAGGGTCAATTCAATCACTCAATCTATACTGAAAGTGCAGCAGCCGCCAGCGGCTTTTTGAAGCACAATATTACAATTTCGAATCTTATGTAGGGGAGAAAAAGATCATAGTCATTTGAAGGCGAAGAGGCGCCGCGAGATGTCGCACGGCTGTGCGAGCCTTCTCGCGAACATTTCTAGTACCTAACAAACCTCTCTTTCACCCTCAAATGAACTAGTTTTTTCTCTTGTAGACAAGATTGCCGCCACCGCAGATGCTCTTCAATGGGGATTGGCACTACTCTTTGATACCCGGAATTAGTTGGGGGCAAGTCGGGGACCGCGTGGTCCCCCCTTCCCTAGGAGGGCCAGACCGAGAGGAATGGCCCTGGATCAGCCGGGGTGTCGGTTCGAGTCCGACATAACCTCCCCCTTTGCCTCCGAAGGGAGAGGGGGGGGGGGGGCTGGAGGGTATCCGTGGGAATTGTGTGCGTTCGCGCAGCGGAATGTTGTTGAATTTAAAGATTTTAATTATGCAGATATTTAGTGCATGACGTCGTGTAATTGTGTATGGTAAAAAAAAAATTGTACATGCAGCCATTGTAGAGAAATTCGCTAAAAATTGATTCCGCTGGGCGAACGTTGTCCTGGCGGAACTTTTTTCTAATCCATGGACTTAGAAGAAAAGAAATGTGTCCAAAAATTAGTGTGTATTTGTGTGTAATTGTGTATGTATGAATAAAATTAGTGCATGCATAAACTTCGGAGAAATTCAAGTTTCCGCTACGCTAACGTTTGGCCAAGTTTTCATATAAAGCTCTTATATAGAGAACTGTAGATTTTTACATAGGTTGTTTTGAATTTCTTTAAATTTGTTTAAAAAACAGATTTAGAAGAAATCGTAGGGTTTAAAAGATAAAAATATAAACGTGAAATACGCTCATTAGGTCTTAGTTCGTGAAGTAGCCACTTTGGGGTCTAGATTTTCACGTTTATACAAACCTTGTAAGTGTCTGCAACATGTTGCCAAGTATCAATGATGGTTCGTTAGTAATTAATGAGTTATAGGACAATTTACCATGAATAGACCACTGTTTGCAAAGCAGTCAAATATCAAGACGTTCTAAAGTAATTGCATAGTAAAATGTATTCCAATAATTAGTGTATTAATTCAACTACTCACATGCAAAATTTCATCTCATTAAATTCAGTAATTAAAGAGAAATAAATAAAATACTGACAAAGCATCGAAAACCTACATAACCCGACCAAGTTCGGATAGATATAAAAAAGCGGCCTGTCAATATATCTAGGTAACATTCTAAAATGTACAGTATAATACGGGTATTTAATTGGTACAGGTGATAACACAATTGTTTTGATATAATTTATAGGTCATTTATTTTTCTACACATGTTTTTTTAAATGTATTTGACTATGACAGTAAGTACTATTTACGTAGCTACTTTATAGCTTTTTTTATATGATATTACTGTTGTACTGGACTTATGTATGTGGGCGTGTTCCCGCGCACCCCACCAAAATATTCAGAATTATTTTGTTCGAAGCGGTACACTTAAGGCTAGTCCTTTGATACTCCGAAAAGAAAGCCTCCACTGTGCCTACGCCAGAGCTTTGTCCATAATCAGCAGATATACTTACTGACTTCAAGGTGATATCAGCTAGGCTCCCAAAATCTTCATACCCCATACACACAGATGTAGGCCATAAGCAGTATTCATAAATAAATTTCCTTTATTGATCTTAATCCATAGTTTATTTCAAACCATTACCTTATTATAACAAAACAAAAAATACAAATTAAAAGTCGTTTTCCATTTGTAACATTTCAATTTAATATGATTATAATTTATAAACCAAAATTTTACAGTGACCATTATGCTGTCGCGTATAAAATATATTTGTGACTTTAGCGGGATGGGTATAAAAAAACTTTTTATTTGATGAGTGGTCTGTTTATTAAAAATGCAATGTATCCGTGTACGCGGATTATCGCCAAAGAGGTCGGAGACGGGTCGCCGACCTCGAACGTGTGAACTGAATGACGACTACTCGATAACGGTTTGTTCTTCTTTCACGAAAAATTCTACTACCTCTTCTACAGTGTTCCCTGAGTCGGTGTCAAGACCGTCAGTGTCCACATCTGAGGAAAAAAGAATATGTCAGTAATGTTTACTGATTTATTTTTCGAATTAAGTAATTACACAAAAAAAAATGTTCGAAGGCGAGACTGTGGGTGAGATCGAAAAATCAAAAACAATCTCATAACAGCTCCAAGGTCATCATTTTAAATCATCAATATTTGATGACAGTACAATCACCTAATTCATAAACATTCCTGCTTTTCTTTTACGCTGACGGCACAGAAACTCTGTATATTAACAGGTTCGGCAGCACGATTGTAATTCCCTTTGTCTTGCACACGTCCAGTGTCTGCCCCTCAGTAATATAAAAAAATCTACTTTTGCTGTTGACTGTTTGCTACTTTTTTTATCTAGGACACGTCAATTTGACTTCACCTCACCTGATGGTAAGCTCAAGACAAAGTCTCAGGAAAGATTGTCACCATAACCGACACAACATATTACAATGATGGCACTAAAGCTTGACGGCCTCATGAGATGCTTCTTTTTACTATTGACGCTTAGTGGGTACAAGCGCTGAAATTACCCAGTATACATTATGCCGAGCCGGAATTTTTTTTTCTTTTTATAAAAAGAAAAAGAATATTAGCAACAGAAATTATCGAAATTACTAATATTCCCTATAACTCCTTCAACTAAGCTGAATTGCTTGTGCTAGGAGTGGGTTCACGTCGGCAGTGTAACGGCCAGGATTCGAATTCGGGACCTCTCGATCGTAAGGCAGACTTCTTAACCACTAAGCTACCGACGATAATAATAATTTCTAGACTGTTCATTAGCATAATTCGTGTCAGTACGAGTGCACCACGCTTTGTATACGCTATATGTTTTCTCGTCTGTAAGTTTTTATCAATTGGCTTTTGTTATTTAATTGTTGTTATTAGAACGCGTTATGTGTTGCTTAAATTTTATCGCGCGAATCATCCTGTAATGAGCAGTCTATAAGTGAATGTAATGTGTACGTACAATTCCTGAGCTCGAGTCGACGCGGCTTCTGCTCGTTCCACTCTTGCTGCTTCAGCTCGCGGTATTCTACGTACTTCTTCATTTGTTCAGTACGCTTCGCTACCAACTCCTGCAATACAAATCAAAAATAGGTTAGATGAAGTTAACAAAATAGACGTTCCTTCCTTTCCAAGGGAATTCCTTCATCATAGTCAAAGTCAAAGTCAAAAATCATTTATTCTGCACAGACCATTAAAATGGTACTTACAAAACGTCAAGTTTAAAAAAAAATCTATACTAGTTTAGCAAATGGACCACCATCACTATCAATTTCGGATAAGTCTCGATCGCTTTCCTTCTTTCACTAGAGAATTCTTTCTTATCATAGAAAATATCTTCCAAGTAACCCAAGATAATCCAATTATGGTTGAATGATCCATTTACTAGTCTTTCAATAAGCCAAATACATAATAAAGGATTTTTGACTTTGATATTTTTTTAAAGATCATTACCAATATTCGTAACGTAAACGTAGAACGATGCAATCGATTGCGATTGTCTGAATCAAAGTCAAAAAATCCTTTATTATGTATAGACCTTGGCTCCGTTCTATCGAATATTTTTCAATATCACTAAACTATTGTATGATACTAATGTAAAATAGTTATAATATCTCTCCTTGGCGGCAAACTCTTTAATAGAACAACAATGAATGTGGATAAATTACCTTACTGGCTTTGCTGCTACGCATACGATCCTTAGATTCGAACTGTGAGTAGTATTTTTTGAGGTTCTTCTTTATATCCTTCTGCTGTTTCTCAGAGAGCAACGTCGGAGGCCTCGGCCGCCAGTTGAACTGTGCGAAGCTTTCCTTCATCACTCTGCGGGAGTAAAACACATAGTATTGTACATCATATAAATAAATTATGAGCAAAGGTCACACACGGTCTCCAGAATACTTGATAAGAACTAGAAGGGTACTATGAAACAATTGAAATTTCAGGCCCGCATGAAATACGAACAAAAGACGTAGCATTTAGTGAAATAGGTATTATGAAGTCACTTCGGTTTTCTTGCGGTAGGGTTTACACCGAATCGAAGTGTTACGTGCTGACTTTGTATCCAATTTCGAAATGTTCCTTGGAACCGATCGCAAGAAATTTCGGTATACAACTGCCGATGGATGATTCATGGTAGGCCTGCTAATTTGCCAATGCAATGGCTTATTAGCATTAGGCCCTGGCCAATTTTACACTCAATGGTAATACTCGTTCCGCACAATTTACGTCGAGTGTAGTGCTAGCCAAAAAACACAAATTCTCTCTAAACACATTAGAAATATACATACTAAAATAAATCAAACATACTAACCTCCTTATAATTTTGCCTTGGAACGACCAGATATAATAACCAGTATCAATCTTGCTCTTGAGAGAGGACACACCGGTCACCACAAAGCGTCCGGTCGGGTCCCACTCAATACCAGACATCTGGTAATGGTCCGAGACATTCATGATCGTGAAGTCATTTGTGTCCAAGAACTCCAAAGCACCACCAGTAAGACCTAGATTAGCCACAACAATGAACTGGCCAGATGGTGACCAGAACAAGTGATTAAACGGCTGCCGCTCAAACTTCCTCAGTAGTGTAGGCGCTTGACCAGTATTCACCTGGTAGAAACTTATACACATATTTGCCGCATCTCCATGAATAATGGCAAATTTAGAACCAACAGGCTCCCAGGCAAATGCTTGTATAGGCTCTTTAATTTCTACCGAGTCCACCGGAATCTCCTTTTCTCTCATGTGGAAAATTTCAAAGTTATAGTACATTCCGGAATACTTGATTTCATTTTTGTCCTTCTTGACTTTAGAATATCTGTCTACTTTCACACATAGGTAGTCGCCGCTTTTCTGCCAGTGTATCTTACAGTCGGCGACAGAGAACAGATTCTTTGAGCGGATCTCCGTGCGGTTTGGCAGTTCCAAGAGTGTTACTCTGGCGGGCACATCCTTGTCTTCAGCCACCCAGTATGCTAGGATGTTGTCTGTGGGCGACCAGCTGAAATCTCTGGCAAAAAAAAATTTGGTTATGTAATATGATATTTACTGGGTGGTCCTTCATCTAGCCTTAATCCCAATCGCATCCGGAGCATTCATTTCGGAGTCTGGGGTCTGCTATTTCCAGTCTAACTGCAGGTTTAGCTGGTCTTTGAATGTTTTTCCATGAAGCGACTGCCAACTGACGTCCATAACCCATTAGCTATTTCGAAATATTTAAGTTAGACCTGACGGGGTGGTTATGTTCTGATAAATAAAAGACTTGTCAAAGACTAAATTTAAGTTGTATTTTTCAAGCTGAGAAATAAGTATAACACAGGCACATCAACATGCCTAAAGCATAACAGATTAATTTCAAATCTTTTGGTTTTTTTTAAATATCGGACACGTCAATTTGACTTCACCGCGCCTGATTGTAAGCTGAAGGCAAAGTCTCAGGAAAGAGGGTCACCATTACATACACGTACCATTTTAACAATGGTGGCACTCGGCTTGATGGCCTCTTCAAAAGAGGATTGTCGTCTGCGCACCGCGTGGCACCCCCCGGTCCCACTAGTGCTGCAACCACAATTCCCCCTACCCTGCTATGCACTATTTTATGTACTATTCTTTTTAAGAATTCACAAGATATTAAGAATCATGTAACAATAATAGTTCCATAAATTCCTACCTCCATAACTTACCTGATGCCAGGAATTTTGATAGACTTCTTGTCAAGTAGACCGAAGCTAGGGGTTTCGTATACAGACAGCATATCAGCCCCGAGCCGAGCGAAATACTTGTCGTCTTTGCTCCAGCGGAACACCGGCCATGTTACGTACTCATCTGGTGGCGGGAAACTGCGTTTTTCCTGACCCGTTCTGTGTAAAAAGGGCACTGTTTAGAATATGTAAAGAAAAAATGTGAAATTATAAATGTGAGTTTGTGAAGCTGTTTGTTATCTGGCTGAAATTTGACATAGGGATCCAGATTATAATCTAGAATTACCATAGGCTACATTTCTAGGGTTAGGGGATCCAAGTAGTAGTGATTTCCTTTTCGATCCATTTCCTGGAGGATCGAAGTCGAAAAGCGATTCATTTTTGATCCCCTGAGGGATATCAATAGGGGCACCAAATGGAATACCCGATTCCGAAGGCTTGTCGGAGCGAGCCCAATAATGCCACACAGAACCTGCGGGCATCAGCTTGTAATGGATAATTAAGTCATAGTGTAGTACAATGATAGAGTAGATTGATGGTCTATGAAATGGGAACACAAACAATATAAACAAAAATAATACGTAAACATGATAATATGCTGACGAGACGTTAGGCACATAATTGGTAATTTACCTCAATGCCCTACGTTACGAGGCCTATAATATTGCAATATTTACAGTAATTTAATTATTGCTTCACGATCGACATACAAACTTTATACATTATTGCCGCAATTGGCAATAAAAAAAATTGGCGGGAGAAAAAGCACGTAGAATGATCAAAGACTACTACTACTCTACTAAGACAAACAGGTCCAAAGCTTCGCAGTGCAGATGCGTGGGCGGCCGGCGCCTCCTTCTGCGACCAAATAATGCTCGTGAAGGAGGCAGCGGAGCGGGACCAGGAGCGAAGGAGACTCACGGCCGGCGCTGCCCGCCAACTGTGATAACTCCATCGTCGGAGGTCGCAGAATGACCACCCACATGAGCGCGGGTCTGTGGGGTAACGGGTGGTGCCGCCTGTCATCCTAGAAGAAGCATTGCGCGCCTCCCCATACTGAGGACGAGTAGGAAACTCCGTGGTCCCCACACTCGAGGGCTAGATCGAGAGAGATGGCCCTGGGTCGGCCGGGATGCAAGGGATATGCGTTGCCAACCTCACCTTCGGCTTTGCACTACGACCCACTGACGGCGTGCGTTTTAATCCTACATAACCTCTCCCTCCTCGGCTCATGCACGCAAAAAAAGAGAGGCCCAAGAAGAGCTGGATGAATTGCGTGAAAGAGGATTTGACAAGTAAAGGTGAGACAGACGAAGGAGTAGTCATATTGCATAGAAGAAAATGACATTGCGCCGACCCAAAGTAATTGAGACAAGGTCAGGTAGATGAGTCTAAACAGCTCAAAAATACTCGCTCGTACTACAAAACAATTGCAATTCTAAACATAATGTATGTGAATCTCTCTTACTGTTTTATAAATATATAGGAGGACATGTTTTCAAGTCTCTACACTCTCTACACAGTGAGAGCTGTTGGTATTCCAACTGACGAAACACACGTGTTGAATACCTAATACGAGAAACCTGTTTGTGTAGGTAACTGTAAGCTTCACTGCTAGCTAGTGTTGGCAGTTGTTTGGCGAGATTGCAGTTTAATTTCTTTTTAAAAATAAAAAAATGTTTCCTTTCAGTGAAATTCGTCCTCTTCAGTATTTAGAGTGATTTCCTTCCCGGTAAGGTCAACCATTTTTACTTTTTGTACACTTCAAGTATGGCATCATTTTATGCAAGCAATAAGTAACTTGCATTTGGGCTAGAAATATATTTTTTACGAGTAAAGTAAAGAGAAGTAGTAATGATTCATAGACTACCTGACATTATTATGTAAAAAATAATGTTTATTCAGCTATAATCTACATATTGCTGAATAAACATTGCAAATTTAAGTAAAAGCAGGTCACGATACTTATGCCGTCGTAATTAAATGATATACAGTCACGTTATATAAACTCACGCTTCTATCGAAGAGAGGTAAGCAGAGGTGTATGATATTTTTCATAGCAATGCATTTTTCCCTGCCAAGTATTCACCCTAACGCATCCCTCACGCTTGACCTAGTGGTTCATGGAGGATGACATGCGTATAAAAAAGCAGATCATGTAAAGTGGAGAGGGAAGAGCCGGAACGCCGACCCTGAGCTCTGAGGGCACCTCGACCTCGGATTCAGTCAGAAAAATACGTCTCCATGAAGATTATGATGAGCCTAACCACTCGACCTAAGTTAAATTACTTATTTTAAGAGTGGATTCGAGTAAGGACTGGGTTCCTGTCTCTCGCTCAAGTCAACCCCACATCAGATGAGGCACTGTCAGATAAATGCAGGCTATTACATAGAAAATTCCAATTTAAATTTCAACAAACCTGATATCCCAAATGATTAATTTCTTGTCCTCCCCCCTGTCCCCAGTTGGTGAGAACGTAACCACATAGTTCTCACACGGTGAGAAGGCAATGAAACGGGCCTCCGGATGGAAGAACTTCTGGAACTGTGAGAATTTGGGGCCAGCCCAGAGTGCCACACCCCGCCAGTGGAACGTGGCTAAATATGTCCCGAGAGGCGACCATGCGGCGTAGGTTTCAGTCCAGTTCTGTATATACAAAAAATGCATATTATTAGTAGTATTACTACTTCCAGGGGGCAGCGTTAACCCAATGGGTAATCATTTCGATCATTTCCCTTATATAACAACTGTCATAAATGTTCATATCGCAACTGGGACCGACAGATTAACGTGCTCGCCGCGGCACGACCAAACGATGACAAATACCCATATTCATGACTACAAATATTTGCACTGAGCGGGGATCGAACCCGCGTCTTCTGCCTAGCGGCCGCATTCACTACCGCCACGCCAAAGACAGCCTCTGTATTTATTGGGATAGTAAGAAATTTTGTCAGCAAAATAACATTTCCCATGACTATATATTACAGAAAATTCAAAGAAAAGCTATATTATACAAGTATCTTTGCAAGAAGCAGATAAAATTAGGAAACTAACTATTAAATAGTTAGCCACTGCTTGTATCTAAATGTAATGTAATAGTCATCCCAATGTAAAATGACTTGATCAATATGTTTATCTAATCTAGACCATGAACTCATAAATGTGATTATAACAAACATTATTAATGGTTATGTAAAGAAAAGTTCCAGTTATCAGTGGTCCCTATAACCCGATTCTTGTGGGCTTGCCAATGGCAGCAGTTTAGCGACTGGGGAAGTCCTCCGCCCTACAAAATGCTGCGGCCATAATAACCTCATATCGGATAGTACGGTAGCCAGAGCTCACTGGAGAGTTTTTGTGCTGTCAGTGGGCAGACCAAAGGCTTTAATGCTTTGTCTTCTACACTGACAGCATAGAAACTCTGTGTTTACAGGGTCGGCAGCGCGAGTGTGACTTCCCTGGTGTTGCACGCGTCCATAGGCCACGGTAACCACTTACCATCAGGTGTGCCGTGCGCTTGTCGGCCACCTCAGTCGTATAAAAAGAAAATGGGCACCGACTTCTGTTGTTTTCCAACTTTAAGGGTCAAACCCTACTGAGACAAAACATAAAAATATTTTAATCTTGTCTACAAGAGAAAAAAAGTTATTTAGTTATTTAGTTTTACAGAAGTTTAGTTAGTACAGAAGTCTGGCTGCAACAGGTCACTGCTCATTCAGTAGGGATTGACCCTTAGAATGGGGTGATGGGCAACACCCTAGGAAACTCCAGGAGAGGGGGAGAGAATCGAGCCGACCCGGAGTGCCTAGGTTGCGGTGGCGCTTCCGTCACCGACGGGCGACACCCGCCCGTGCCCCCATGCCCCCACTCTTGGGTCAGCAGACTGTCCCCATGCTGCGCGTTCCATGGTCCCCCTGGACCCCCTGAACCCCTCAAGGGCTTACTACCAGTTCCCCTGGTTGAAACCTCAGGGGGGGAGGGCGGCTGCGACTACCTCGGAACCCCCGACGCCGTCCACCCACCCGTGCGCCCCGGCACCCTATATATCTATATATATAAAATGAATCCCTATTTCCTTTGGTCACGCCATCACGCCATCACGCGTGAACGGCTGGACCATTTTCGCTAATTCTTTTTTAGAATATTCCTTGCAGTATGGGGATGGTTCATATGCATTGAAAAATTAAAGGTAAGCCATCACAAGAACGGGAACAGAATTCCACGCGAGCGAGACCGCAGGCATCAGCTAGTAAACTATAAAATATTTTTATCACAGAAAACTAAATAGGTACATAGTAATTGTTTAACAAAAATGCTTGCAACACCAAATTCACATATTATTATATAAAATTCTCGTGTCACAGTTTTCGTTGCCAAACTCCTCCGAAACGGCTCGACCGATTCTCATGAAATTTTGTGGGCATATCGGGTAGGTCTGAGAATCGGCCAACATCTATTTTTCATACCCCGATTCGCGATAACCGACATCCACGCGGGCGGAGCCGCGGGCGACAGCTAGTATTATTATAAAGGTGAAGGCCCTTCCAAAAGATACTTTAACAACCTCACATCTGATTCCTGCCGGCTTGCCAATAGGTCGCATTGAGCATGACAAACTAATCCAGGTAACATTTTTTCTGGTTTCCCTTGTGAAAATTTTCACCCATCGCTACTGCAACCTTATTCACAATCTAAGTGTCCTAGTCAAGCTCTAGGAAATAATATTGTCTTCTACAAACTAAGTGAAGCCAACTTACCGGCCTTTCCTGAAGAAGCATAGGTTCCGGCAGGGTATTCTGCCACACCTGTAGTGCTACACCAGTACCAATACCGATAAGGAATTGGTCATATGCATCTGGGTCCATCAGGTACCATTGTAAGTCTGATTGAACCTTGAATGGCTGTGGTGCTGGTGGTTCCCATTCTTTTGGGATATCTGAATACCTGAAAGGAAGTTAAATGCTAGAATATGTGGATGTGATAGAATAGGGCAACACCTTATCTCATGGGTTTGTAGGTGACAAAGGGATAGGGCTGTTCTCCATTCAACAGTAAACATACTGGTCATCACAAAGTCCTTGCTGATGGCAATAGGCATTACATGGGATTGAAAATCATAGTAGGTGAAATATGGACATTTAGACCAGTTGTCTCATGTCTCAAGCTTTTAGATTCCTAAAAGCTTGAGATACTAGCTTTCGCCCGCGGCCCCGCCCGCGTGGATGTCGGTTATCGCGTCCAAATATAGCCTATGTCCATTCTCAAGGTCTAATCTACACCTATACCAAGTTTCATCAAAATCGGTTCAGTGGTTTAGGCGTGAAAGCGTAACATACAGAAAGACAGACAGACAGAGTTGCTTTCGCATTTATAATATTAGTATGGAGTATGGATACAGGTACATACACATATACAGGTGTGTATGCAAATGCCAGAAAATATACAAAATGATGTCTGGACTATGTGGAATATTCTACCATTAGATTACAAACATTTAATAGTACTTATAAATATACTAGCAGCAGCCTGCAAATTCATACGTGTGGACCGTTTTACACCCTTTGGGAGTGGAGTTTTGTTTTTATTAGGGAAAGAAAAAGGAAACTATCTGCCAAATTAAGAATTTGTAGATGTTATAGTTTCTGAGTCAGTCAGTGGTATTTTGCTTCTATATACATACTAGACTACAAAAATTTCAGTGATATGCAATAAGTATTTGCTAATAAATGTTATGAAAAAATAGTATTCAGTCATGATGTATCAGTATTCACACTTGTGAATCTCCAAAGGGGAAGGCAGAGGATTATTAACATCTACATATCACAACTATGATTTTCAATCATACATAATAGTGGGTGAACCTGTTGCTGTATAATTGCTGTCAAACGGAGAGCACTAAAATTATCCATCAGAAAAACCATGACCGTGTGATGATGGTAAAGGTATGATATGGTTAACTTTTGTTCTATATACCACTAGAGTAGTAATTAAGCACAATCTAATAAGTGTCAAGCAAATTATTGACATAAGACAGGCAATAAATAAATATTCCACAACATTTCACACTACGCTATCTAGATCCATACCATTAGCTTGAGTTAAGGAACCTAGAATGCAGATAAACATACTTAGGTACTTAATTTTTTTGGAAATACACTCATATACATGGAAACAGCTAGACCAATGCAAAAATACATATTCATGCTTACAAATATTTGCACTGAGCGGGGATCGAACCCGCGCCTCTTGCGTAGCGGCCGCGTTCAGTACCGCCACGCCAAAGAGACTGTCATAAATATAATGATATTAGTGACTTTGTGCAAACACAATTTATTCTGATAATGTCACCAAAATCACAATATTTATTGACTGTTATGAATATTTACAGGACAAATACTTGAACTCAATGATGTCTAACTTAATGTTTTGCCACACAACAAGATAAAACATCCAATACTTACTTTTTAAAATCAGTGAAGAGGTTCACTAAAAATGTATGTTGCTTATCTAATTTACAATTATTTGTGGCTTTCACAGCCTCGGCGGCGTTCTGAGGGTTACTATATTCCAAGAAAATGTAGCCTGTTGTGACTCCATTCTCTTGAGTAGGGTAATACTCATTGACGATTTTCCCAAATTTGCTGAAAATCTTGGTAATAACGCTTTGCAGTTTTTCCAACCGCTCGGGCCCAACCTGTGGGCACCCATCGACGACAACCACATTCTCATAACTGTCAGATTCCTTCGGTTTCTGCTCTAAAAGGTCGGCCAACAACTCTGCAACGTCAAAGTTAGGTTAGGTTTTTATGACATATAAAATGCATAAGAAACCAAGGGTAAATATCAAAGTAACATAAAAACTTAAAACTTTGACGTACGCTACACTTAACAAATAGGACAAAAATAGTAATAATATGAATGAAAACTTGAAAAATGCGTGGGTGACGCATATGGCCGGTTGAACTTGTCACAGAAATTGCCCACCTTCGTCGGGAATATCGTCCACAAAACCCTCAGGATCGTCAAAATCTGGCTCCTCGTCATAATTTGGCTCGTCGTTATCACTTTGAGGGGCAGGGTTCACTTTTTCGTCGCCTTTTTTCTTAGCCATTTTGACGATTTAACGTGCGTAACAGGAAGACACGCCATTAGTGACTGACCATAGTGTTCGCAATTTTTACCTTTCACTCAAAATGATAGTGATGTCAAAAGTATCTAAACTCAAAACATCGATTATTTTTACTAATTATCGATGACTATATTTAATACTTCTTCAGTTTTAAGAATCGAATTTAGAAATTGCCTATTTGCATAACTAACATGAAGTATGAAGATGGCGTTGATTGAATTGAACGTTGGATTGCACCTTTGCTTGGGAGAATGAGTAGGATGCAATCTGAGACTTAAAACGGAACTTTCGAAACTAGAGAGTGTGAGTGCTAAAGAAATATTATTTCGCTCGCGCTCATTGTGTGCACACACAAGTGCGAGCGAAATGCTAGTTCAGAATTACTCCACTCTCAAGTTCTATAGGTACTTTCCTTCTATGATAATCATTTAGTCAGACTAACTGTAATAAGCAGTTTTACACATTCGATTCCACAGGACTCAACAGTATGCTTACCTTCAAAAATAACTTATTATCGAGGTATAATCATTGGTGCCAAATTTCAAATAAAAAAATAAGGAAGCCTTTTATAAACTTCAAACACTGTAAATATCTCGATATCTCTAGTACTCATGTAGATAGTTTAAATATATTGATGTTCTTTAAATGTATTTAATGGAAAATAATATTGATTTAACAGATTTTTTCCAAAATAAAATCGAATTAGTAATACTTTATTTTAATGAACTGATGTTTATTACTAGTTATAACGTCCCTACAAAATAAAGTGTGTGGTTGACTATGGTTCCTAACGTTTTGTTCATTTGACTTTCATTGTAATTGTGTATTAAAATTCAAGAGTAATAAATATAACTCTAATAAGTATTTCATTTAAGTAAAATATTTATTCTTCTTTAAGATTTCTTAGATAAAAGAAACCCTTATTTTCTTATTAAAATTTTTGAATCTGTGGTTATAATAATTCCATAGACACCGAGAAAAGATAACACTCGACTTTGGCGGCAAAACGAAAATAATGCTGCCGCGCTAACTAAGAGTGCAATAACTCGATTTTTGTCGATTTTGAGTTACATATATATTCGGAATCAGCGAATCGAGATCTACAATTCTCTCTAAGAAACTTTTCATGAAACCTTCTGGAACCTGATATTTCAGTAAGCATGAATACAATAACTATTTTATATTACAAAATTTACTAATGAAAAATACAATAATCAAACTTGTGGTGACATTCACTTTTAACTATGATTACATTACTTGTCATAAGTACAATAATTTTTAGTTGTTCCACTTATGATTATGTGGCACTTGAATTTTAAATACTTGTTTGCTCGTCATAAATACAATATCTTAGACTTATTGTACTTATGATTGGTGTCTTCCAACCATTTACAGAGATAATACTTATGCTTCACAAATAAATAGAGTTATTGTATTTATAATCAGTAAACTGATTCAAAATAAAGTTATAATGCAATTATAATTGAATTAACATTATGAGTTATGGTATTTATTATTAGTCAAGACTATGCAACGGGCTGTGTCGGGGGTAAGGGGAAGTGAACCACGCGACAACTTTCGACCAGTTGCGCCGATATCACCGGGCTAAATCCACGTCGTTTTAAACCTATTACCTACGAAATCCGGGCGAAATATTGAAGGGCCTTTGAAAATTTCATTATATGGAAAAATAAAAAAGGTGCGAAAACGTTTTCAGAAAATGTATTCTTGGCCTATTTTCAAGAATTGGCCAAAACTAAGCAACCTTCTACCCTATGGAGTATATACTCAATGCTTAAGTCAACTGTAAATACCAACAAAAATATAAAAATTGATAATTACTCAAAGTTACTAACTTACTTGAAGAGATTATCCGAAGGACACAAATCAAAGAAATCAAAAGTATTTTCTCATCAAAACGTCGAGACCTTTTTAAATGATGCGCCTGATAAGGAATTTCTCGCAACAAAAGTATGTATCATTTAGTTTTTTCAGTGTAATCTATAAACAGAGTGTTTTAAAACGTGTACGTATTGTACCTACTTGTCTGATTTCCTTTCTGTTTTGTTACAGGTGGCTTTAATATTTGGCATACATGGAGCATGTCGTAGTAACGAACTTATAAAACTAACAATTGATGATATCAAAAAACATTCAGATGAATTACTTTTAGTCAATTTAACTGATACTAAAACAAAAATTGATCGGTCATTCGTTATTCGTAGCCAGTATAAACGAATAGTTGAACAATATCAGAGCCTACGTCCTTCTCAAACAACATCAAATAGATTTTTTATTAGACATCAAAGTGGAAAATGTTTTAAACAAGTAATGGGAAAAAATAGAATGTCTTTAATGCCCTTAGAAATAGCTGCATACTTGAAGTTGCCCGATTGCAAGTCATACACTGGTCATTGTTTTCGCCGAACGTCTGCTACACTTTTGGCAGATTCTGGAGCGGATCTCACTGTTTTAAAGCGGCATGGAGGATGGAAGTCCAGCTCTGTAGCTGAAGGTTACATAGAAGACTCAATTCAAAATAAAGAAAAAACTAGCACCCGCGTTGTAGAAAATATTAAATTAAGACCTAAAGATAATTCACCTATACCATTGTCGCCACGTCCTTCTACATCAAAGGATTCTGTACCTTTTCTTGAGCACCAGTCAGATACTAAGATAACAAATACTCAAAATGTAAATGAATCGACAACAATATCGATCCCAAATAAAACAGTGTCAATAAATTTTCAAAATTGCGCTAGCGTATCAAATATAAATATAAATTTGTAATTGTTTTTATACGTATATTCACGTCTTTTTTTAATTAAATTTATTCATTATTCCATAACACAGTCTCTTATTTATTTTCTCATAGAAAGGGGATGAAAAGTAGAGTATATAACTTGAGGAGCAAATTATTTTCCCTCGGGCGATATACTTTGAACCCCTCGCTGTGCTCAGGTTTCTACGTTAGAACCTTATATTCTAGAAACCTTCGCTAGACTCGTGGTTCAAAGTGCGCCCTCGCCGTAAAAATACTATTTTGCTCCCTTGTTATACAATCTACTATTTTTTCATTGGGTTTCTTGATTAGTCGTATTTACATAATAGTACTTCAGTTTATAGGTTTACTAAAAAAGAATACATTAAGTAACATTACATTACATCTAGATCTAATTAAATGGCCAAACCTCCAACCTACCATTAATTTACTGGTCATAAATACAATAACTACATTAGTTATTGTATTTATAACAAGTAAGGATGGACTGATTCTTTACGTAAAACTACAATAAGTGCCTTTGCTAAGGATGAGTACAATAAGTGACGTAGTTATTGTATTTAAGACTAGTGATGACAGGTTGATTATTAAAACATTCCTAGCTATGAACATTATTTCCATGTTCAATGCCATAAGCTTAATTTTTTTGACGTTGAATTATATTTTATCTTGTTCTTTATTTGTTCTTCTTTTAATTGGTACCAGTTCCATGTAGATATGTTCACTGGTTCATGAGATACAAGAAAAACAAAGTTCAAAACTTTGCGCGCGTTTTTCTCGAAATCGTCAAAATCGAGTTATTGTATTCTTAGTTAGCGCGGCAGAATGGTGATCATGGTTTATTTCTGGTGAGCAATACGGGAATGGCGGGAAAAGGCAAGGCGGGAATCATGAAGTTAAATGAAATAGATATTAGGGGTGAGTACTTATGTACGTAATTTCAATAATATTTCTATACCGGCAGGTAAGTACTTAAATAAAGGAGGATTAAAGAATTTTCATACTTAGAGAAATTTCCATACTTATAGGAAGAAAAGAATTTTCTCTTATTCACTTATGTAATATTAAGTTTTTGGTATTCATACTATCACGATGTCAAAAGTGTAGGTACCAGCGTTGTAGACGGACAAATGTCATTATTCAATTTCTCGTTCGCACTAACAGGATCGTACGAAATTGGGAGAGGCCTATGTCCAGCAGTGGGCTAATTGATGATGATGATGACTCACTGATACGATAGTGCATAAAGCATTTCCTCGTGCACTAAATAATCAATCCTTTGATTAGATTTTTATTAGGTAACTTAGTGAACTTCGTGAACTTGTTGACGTTTGTTGTTCATGATTTTTGCCATCAACTATACCATAAACAGGTATATAATATACCATAACCTACGACTGCAATAACTCTATTTACCGATCTATCTTGGTGGCTAATTACGTCCTGAACTCGGATAAATTAAATTCACTCGCTTACGAAACCCGCAAATGGCAATTTCAAATACCTATTCAAATGTAGAAACTTGATCAACTAACATTTCCTTTTTGAATCCTTTGGTTTTAAATTGGCTCCGATCTAGTGCACGGCATGCATATCGTTGCCGCCAGGGCCGGTATACTGCCTATTGACGAAGTGGTATCTGTGGCTTGCGGCCGGCTGACGGATCAGCGCACATGAAAATTGAGGTCGGCTCGGCGCACATGCATTATGTCGCTATTGACGTAGGTAATCGTTTTAAAGGACGTTGCAAATGTAAAGATGAAAGGTGCTGTCCTGATTGACTGTATAATTTTTGAAAGTTAGGATTTGTTCATACAATAATGGTGCTCGTGCTGACTCTAGCTTGACTCACTGATATAGATAGGTATTATCGGATTGTCAATGCCCAGCTGAAGCTCTTGAACCGATAAAACTTAAATTTAAACGTAGGTTCTCTTCGTGATGTCTTCCCTACCTAGACAAAGAATTTGATTTACATAAGTATTTGTTTATGTACTTAGTGTAGGTACCACATACAGAATCACCCACAAGACTTCGCTTATTCTTTAAGAAGTCACTTCCAACAGACCTGTGAGAGAAAATAGTTAAAAGTAGAGAAATAGCGAATATGAGTAGGGAAGAATAAGGTCGGATACTTCCAAAGTCCTCTAAGTGGGAAAATGAAGCCCTCATTTTCCCACATAAGGGGGACTGACTTTAGAATTATATTATTGGGAGAAATTAATTGTGAATTTCATAGCTCACAATTTTTTTCTAACCAGCAAATCACCGTTTAACATCAAATTTTACATACATGCTATGTTGCCATTTAGTCACTGTTCCGTAAATTAGCGAGTGCACGCAACAATACTTCGTCGCGGTCACTCTGTGACTCATCTATCTATCAGATTTCATCCACTAAAATAACTGTGATTAATTAGAACTAAACTCCGTTATCAGGTTTTAGGTACGTAAAACGCAAGAACTCCGTTTTGTTGATATGAATTTCCAACTAAATCTTGCTAGATGGTATTCTGATCTCGTTTTTGGAACACATGGTAACTTATAACAGGGACAAAATTTAACTACTACTACGTTATTCCAGACTAGAATCTATCTCTGACATGACCGCCTCTATGGCGAGGCGGTACTGAAAACGGCCGCTACGCAAGAAAGTGCGGGTTCGATTCCAGTGCAAACATTTGTCTGCAAGACTACGGGTATTTACTTGAGTCGTGCTTCGGAGAGCATGTTAAGCCGTTGGTCCCAGTTGCCATACGAACATCCATGGCAGTTGTTACGGGTATTTGAAGCCCTAAAAAGTCCAACAACTGGTCTAGCTGGAATGCTTCGATATCGCCTCTGGGTTGTGGAGGCCAGATGGCAGTCGGTTCACGAAAAATATCGAAGTTCAGCCAAATCCGAAGTTAGACTGGTAAAGCGGTCCCCGGACTCCGAGGTGAAGGCTTCGGATGCGACTGGGATTTTCGCTACGATTAAGAAGAAGAGAATGCATCTCTGTGCCAAATTTATCAGCCGATCTGGTTCAGCCGTTTGAGCGCAATCAAGTAAAAAACTCATAAAGAAGGTTTTCGTACTGAAGGTTTCGTACTCATAATGAAAGGTGAAAGCTACATCTTATTCACGTAATTACCAGCCAAAATAGTCTTCGCTCAATATCACAGCTATATTTTCCACATAATATGCACAAAATTAAAAATTCATCCGTTATAGAAACGGTAGGTTCCGTTAGTTTGTCAATAGGTGGTGTAGGTTCAACAATACTTGGTAATGATATAACATTAAGTCATTTTAAAGAAAGCTCCGTTATTTAAACTGGGTTACAACTGTTACGAAAGTATGAACCTGTGCGATTACCTAGCATAGCTTTTAAAATGATACTGTATAGCAGATATTGTATAGATGTGGTGCAAAGTACACAGTCTTGGAATTCTTTAACGTGTTTTTTTTTTCTGTCTTTTACCTCGGGTCCTGGGGAATGAAAAAGCATCGGATGACGCTGTCAAGCTAAGGTCCACCATTGCAACATTTGTAACATTGTTTGTACTGTAATGGTAGTTCTCTTACCTGGTACTTTACCTTCAGGTTGCCATTTCGTGTAATAAGTATATACAAAAAAATTTGCTTAGTCGTACCTGGTCTTAGAATTTTAAGCACCTGGCTTACCACACCTTAGTTTTAAAACATTTTTATGAACCAGAGACAGATGTACCTACTGAGAAAGGTAATCACACTTACCTATGCACAGAACCAGCATCTATAAACGCTGTAAATAGCAAAGTATTCATAATCCCCTTATCAACCACTTTCATAACGCTTATCTCGAAGCTCGAGTGTATACAAGCCGGCGCTTTCTACAAGCTTCAATGAGGTCAAACTACGCAGGTTACTTATGCACTATTTCGTCACAGCGCATGCCGTTGACCGCCACTGATTACATTGTACCTTTATAAAGATTAAGTGATTATACTTTTGTTAACTTTGCTTTTGCTATTTCGTCGTAGTTAATCGTTGTTTCTTCTTTCTGTCTTTATCTTGTCGTTGAAAATAGTTTTAGAAGTTTATAGCTCAAAACTCGCTACGCTAAGACCCACAACTGTGCATTCTCCGCAAGTGTTGGGGCACAGCGGGCACGACAATATGTGGTCCATTCCGTCCATTGTTTGAGAGGTGCATCGCAGACACAGCCTCTACAGGGATACTATTTAACATAGTCTTTACAGTAGTTTCGGAAAGGAATATTTATAAGACGTATCTGATGTAATTTGCACATTCTCTTGAGACGTGTCTCGAAAGGGTCCCTTTCGAGACGTGTCGGCGACACAAGCACAATCAGTGGAACAGGTATTTAGAGGAAGCATTTTTTCGCTGATGTATCTTGAAAGGATCTCAAAAGAACTTGTAAATTACATCAAGATGAGGAAAGTTGTGGCCTGAAAAAGAATATCCATATTACGGACGTTGATTGAAAAGGGTATGAAATTTTTAGGTGGTTTGGGCATGTAGAACGAATGAGTTCGGAGCTAATGATACACAATTACCCATTCACTTCAATTCACCCATGCCTCGTGAAACTTCATGACCAAATTAGTTAAGGGTGAGAAAAGGACAGGTGAGTAACACTCGAACTGACAAACGAGCTCGTGAAGTATAAAAAATAAACAGATAGATATAATCGGGCTGTTGTCTCTGCATTCCCCAATACGTAGATAGGCGTGAGTAAAATATATGTGTGCATCAGATACCTAAATAATCAGTAGATATCATAGCACAGTGAACAGATTGCGAAGGCGGACATAACAATATTTTACGACCGACAACGGACTGTAGGTACCTACACATTATTACTTACCCTCACAACAAACACACGCCAGGAATAACTCCTGATTGATGATCACGTTTATAACTATCCCTGGAATTGGTTTATAACAGCGTTTCCCATTTGCCGGATCGCGACCCGGTACCGGGCCATCAAAATATAATACCGGGTCGCACCATTCCCCCCCTTTTAAAAAAAAATACCTACTATCGATCGACGCATCGTATATTAGTTTAAATGAAGCTCGGCTTTCAATAATAGTTTTCCTTAGAAATAAATGTAGAAACCGACTTGAAGTGGAACCAGACTTTTAGATAAATCTTTGGTTATTTTCCGCAAACTTGGATTCTTTAGTAATAAACAAGCAACAGCTCACTTCGCACTAAACTTTAGTGACTAAATAGGTGATACCAAAATATTCTATGTACCTAGTATTAATAAAACATTTTTACTATTAATAAATATGTATTATTAATGGAACTAGCTTGGGTTAAAAAGTATTCAGTGGACCACGAAGGGGCAGCGTGAATATTACCGGGCATGGCCCGGCAGAACAATGTTTGGGAAACACTGATTTATAACATTTTAACTGCTATATTTTAACCGCCAAGTTAGTATGTTTATATTTATTAGTTATTACATAACCGTGGTAAAGATGCGCTTTTTCTAATCACTAATAGTACAAGAGTTTTATTCGGCTTGAACAACACATTTATGTGGGTCTAGTTCTAGTTGAAAGCCAGTTCTCTCACGTTACGAAAGCGATTAGAATTCATTGTCAAGTAAAATAATGCCTCAGGTCAACAGAACAAGGTGGTCCTTCGAGCTGGTCTTTTTATAACGTACCTAATTTAAATTCAGTGGAAAATTTCGATTATTTTGAGGCAGATTCGCAACTCCTTAACAGTTACATTTAACTATGTTTACGGTAGCGCGTAATAGGAGACTAGCCTGTTGACGTTAATTGGGTACTTTTTTTGAGTTCTGATTTCGTGCTTTTTAATATAGGTAGTCCAATAACACTTTTTATCAATAGAATTAACCAACGACCTCATACACGACAATATCAGAGTCTAACGAAATTATCACAAGCAATGGTTGCATGCAAGACTACCTAGCGTTATGCCTCTAAATCTGGCCCCCGATTCTGCTAATTTTATGACATAACAAACCACTGTCATACCGCTGACATTGCATAAAATGTCAGTAAATTTTAGACTCAAAACTAAGGATTAAAGTCCAAAATGAAATGAGACAGAGTTTATTACATTTTCATTCACTCTACAAGATTTTCAATTAATTTTATACTTTAACAATTCAGTAGTAAAGTCTAAAGTTAAATGGCATTAGTTACAGTGTCTTTGCAGAATCAGGGCCCAAGATTATACAAATTCAAACAAGTTATTATCTTCAAAAAAAGTTGCTTAGATCGATTTTAACAATTTCAAAAAACCGGATCAAGGTTCAGAACTCACACGAAACAGGTGAATAACTCATAAACCAGTCTCATTCACATGTTATCTTACGACGATGCCTGCACAGAAAATATTCCCATGCGATTATTTTCTCGTAACGATTCAATAGTTCGACAAACGGCTGGAAAATAGGTCGTACGGTTTGCGTCATTTTATTACGGTGATTCTGTCGACCGACTAGTTAAACTATGAACTCAAGACAAATTCGCTGACTATCAACTAAAAGAACTGTCCAGCTTTTGATTTGGTACGTGTCTGACAGAAGAGAGAGAGACTGCCAAAGGGTGCATATAGGTATAGAGAGGCAGGTTTGTGATTTTGCATTTGCGTGTGGTGGTTAATGAGATTTCGTCGTTTTTTTTTAAATTTGTTGACGGGTTTACTCTGGGTTTCCTACCAAGGAGATGGACATATGCTATCACGGACTAATTTGTTGACGGGTTCAGCCAGCGTTTGCAGTGTAAGCGCAAATGTGTTACGATATCACATTACAAATCTATAAAATTATCAGTGTTTCTCTACTATATTACCCATGTATTGTACTATGTATAAACCTTCATCTTTAATCAATCTATGTATTAAAAAACCGCACCAAAATCCGTTGCGTAGGTAACTTATTAGTGGTTCAGTTAAATTAGACATTACACGCACATGCGCGCATACACGCGTGCAAAGTTCATTCAAAATTGATATTGATATGGTCGAGATGTCAAAATAAATATTTTATTGGTTCAGAGTTGATAGGTGAATACTACGAGTTGACGAGTTGCGAGAATAAAAAGTAGTCAACACCCCTAAATAATGCCTAAGTATAGTTATGTCTACTGCTATGAATGAAAAATAAATAAAAGTATCAAGATAGTTTAGTCCAATTTTCCCAGTAAACACTTTACAAATTTTTATTTTCCTATTTACCTTGTGATACTGGTACACCTATAAACATTATGTTTAAATTATAACAGAATTATAGTACACACGGCCAAGTAAATAAACATACACCGGGACGCTATAGGTGTATCGCTTAAGGCGTATACTTATTTCTTTGACCTTAAATTAAGGAACGTTTCGACCATTTTATACTTAAAAACTGGTAAGATGTTCATAGTTATGATAGGCTAAAAGTTTCTTGTGGGTACTAGGGACAGTATAGTTACAGTACAGATAGCTGCGTATAAAACACCGATCAACGCAGTTTTTCTTAGCACCGATACAGTACTGATGTCATCCTCGCACATGCGTGACTCAATAATAGTTTATGTACCTACCTACCTGCTTAGTGGAAATTTACTTCAATTTTATGTATTATTCAGAATCATAAGGCCTAAACCTACCATTGCTGGTGAAGTAAGATTGAAAAGGCATACTGTTTTGCAGCATACTAAAGCCTCGTCCTTCAATCACCAACGAACAAGGTATTTGGGCATGGGTATTTAAAAAATTCTTTGCTCCATGTTAGATAGTTAACTATATATGTTATATGTACGTAGGATAGTTTTTTTACGGAAGAATGTCTTAGTGTAGTCCCCACAGAAGTTTAAATTATGTGTGGCCATCGGCATCTAAATTTAAAAAATTGTACGCGCCTTCTGTTCAAGCTCTTTAATAAACTATTGCTTGCTAATAGGCGAGTTATTATAATACCTACTTTAGCTTAACAACTTAAGTCAGGAAATCAAAGAAACATTCAACATTTTATTTATGTTATGAAGCTAAGTGCAACATGTAAATCAACCATTTGTATAAACACATACAGCAATAATTTTCTGATAACCTAGGTATGTAAGCGTTCCATCTGACTCATAGACAAATTAGTAAATTTACCTATTTCATAAAACTACAATGTTTTGAGGTTGTAGGTATAAGCACGAGGGCCGCATTCATAATTCGTGAGGTGCAAGAGCCAAGCCCGTTTTATTAGTACAAACTTACAGCTTGTACCTCTCACAGTCAGTCAGTCGGCAGTCGTTGTAGTAAACTCAACTCAGTGTTCACTATTCGTAGTCAGTAGCATCCCAATCGCGCCCGCGGAGCGCCGTATTTCCCGCGCATTCGACAACACCACAGATTGTCATTTAATCCCGATTCTTCCCGCGCAAAGGTAACCCTCCACCGCCGAGTGCCGACATTAATTTAATTCGTTCATGTTAAATACATTTTAGTGATGTGTCATAATAAGTGTTCCACATTAGCTTAAGTTCCGTCCATTGTGTTACTTTTGTTATTTGTTTGCCATAAGTAAAGTTAGTGCGGAGTTCATATTGTTTTTCTAAGAGGCCATACAGGCTTTGATAACTAAATAGTAAGTGAGAAAACATTGAAATTTGAAATAAAATAGTGTTTTTACATAAATTAAGATTTTAACTATGAAAATACTTTCTTTACCGGCTTCGTCAGACAGATTTGAAGCCGGTATTTAACTTGTTGTCTTGTTTTTTTAAGACATACAAACATCCATGCTAATACATTAGAGCCTATAGAAGCCGGCTGAATGAGTAGTAGGTATCTAACAAGCAAAGCAAGTTTTTTTATTTACGTACATAAAAAGATGACTACATCTCTGTATAGATCAACGTTCCTAACGCAACTAAGTATAAAAAGGTACTTAATAATGTAGTCATGATTATATTTCTATAATGATAATAAGGTACCGTAATTTATTGGTTATATTATAATGTAATAGGTAATTATGATAAAGGGTCACATAAAAAAGAACAAAATTACAGAGTAAACACAACGCAGGATTTCTATGACAGCAGTGTCATAAAATAAATGCAATGAATTAGCATATTTAAATCATACCGTGAAGTTTTAAAAAAACAATGCATTCATAAATTGTTTTAGTTAATTGAACGAAATACCTACAATGAATTACTTAATATACAAGCACTGAAGATTTTAGAACGCTAATAAACGTAATGAATCGTAACGTATTGTTATTGTTACGTTGTACCTAAGTAGTAACTTTGGACATTTTGCGTACATATTTTTAAACTAATATTCAAAAATGAATATATAGCGCCAAAAAAGAGATAAAAAATATATACTGTTGATAGGGTTTGATTAAAGAGTATCGTTAATTTGTTTAAAATCTATTTAAAAAAATCTGAATATAGGCAAAATATTAATTGGATATTGTACCTATAGTTCACGTCCCATACTGAAAATACAGTGTACCTAATTAAAACAAATACCTATATCTGTTATAAATGAAGTGTAAAAATGTATAACTTATAGAAAATGCTTGGGTTGCTACTTCTCCTGCCGCTGTGTTTAGTCACCGCGCAGGAGAGCTGTCTCTATGGGCAAGAAGACCCTTACCTGCTGTTTGGAACGAAGACGGCGTATATATTCGCCAACAAAAATATTCCGAGCACAAGAGTACACGAAGTTCCCGGTAAGTACCAGATGTCAGATATTTACCATAAACAAGAAAAAGGTGTAAGGTGACATTGGAAACGCATTTGAAGGGTTAAAAAAATACGAAAATGAATTTTTTTGAAACCTAACGTTCAAAAATTAGCTGATATTGATAATTTTATGCAAGGATTGTACTGATCGCAAAAGCTTGTAGGTGTGTCGTGCAAGAAATTTAGTTGCTCCTTTTTCACAGTTTTCTATTCGGGCTTCAAGCTTCACAAGGAAGAGTACTTTAAAAACATCGCAAATACTGACAGTTCCTATTAATAAAACGTGTAAGTTAAAATTTTGGAAGACGAAAGTAAGGGATATCTCTAACGACAACCTAAAAAAATTTAAAAACTATTTGCAATCTTTTTCTTTTACAGAAGTTTATGAGTCAAATGATGCAAATCAAGCCTATGACAGTTTTATGAACGATTTTACTCTGCTTTACAAATTATGCTTTCCTCAAAAAATCATCACTATAAAAACTAATAAAAAATGTAAATGGATATCCCGAGGAATAAAAAAATGCAGTCAAAAACAACGTCAACTACTATGGGCATACAGGAAAAATCCAAGTATAGAGAACAAGATTACTTTTAAAAATTACAGTGCACTATATAGGAAAATAATTAGACTAACACAGAAAGCTCAAAATAATCATTTTATAAACACAGCACACAATAAATCCAAAGCTACTTGGCAAGTAATTAATAAATCAAAGTTCTGCCTGCCTACAGAAACGATTACCTTAATAAATAATAATAATAATACATCAATAACTAAACCTCAAGACATTGCTAATGAATTTAATAACTACTTTATCGATGAAATAGAAAATAAATGTGACAATAATCCAAATATTAATTTTGAAAATTTGACATTACACTCATTCTTTATGCTGCCCATATTGGAAGATGACATAATAAAAGTAACATGTCAACTCAAAAACACAAACACTGTGGATTTTGATGGCGTGCTGACGAGAGTAATTAAGTATGTAGTGGAGGTAATAGCTCCGCTGCTAGCACACATCTTTAATTTAAGCGTTATAAATGGAGTCTTCCCTGAAAGTCTAAAACGAGTGATTATAAAACCCATTCATAAAAAAGAAGACAAAACTAGCTTAAAAAACTATAGACCTATAGCGAAAATTCCAATCTTTTCAAAAATTTTCGAAAAATTAATCTATCACTCTATTACTAACTACTTTAATAAGTATGATTTGTTCTGTCACGAACAAAAGGGTTTCCGAAAAAATATGACCATTAATATGGCAATTTTTGATTTCTTATCGCAGATCATGGATCCTGTTGATAAACGAATACCAGTCTGTGCCATTTTCACAGATATGACCAAAGCTTTTGACTATGTTGACCATAAAATCTTATTGAATAAAGCACAGGGTTATGGAATCAGAGGTAATATTCTGAGACTCTTGGAATCCTACTTGACTAACCGAATACAATACACAGAAATATCTACAATAAGTCCAAAAAATAATCTAGAAACCATACACCTTTCAGAACCAAGAGTGATCAAATATGGTGTGCCACAAGGCAGTGTTTTAGGACCTTTACTATTTCTAATATATATTAATGACCTTCCAAAAGCTACTAATAATAATAACATGGTGCTCTTTGCCGATGACAGCACAGCAGTAATAAAATGTAATGATCCCAATGAATACCAAAACGAAATAAATAATTCATTATCTAATATTATCACTTGGCTCAATAATAATAATCTTATAATAAATCTAAAAAAGACTACAGTAATGCATTTCCACCAAAGGAGTAGTATTCCAGATATAGAGGTTAAATATAATGATTTTAAAATAGAGGAAACTACGAAAGCTAAATTCTTAGGCATAATAATTGATAGCCAACTTACTTGGAAGCCACATGTAGATAATTTATGCAAGAGATTTAGTCAGGCTTCATATGCACTCTTCCAACTCTCAAAAAAAGTGAATCAAGAATCACTCTTAATGGCATATCATGGGTTAGTGGCATCCATCATAAGATATGGCATCATATTCTGGGGACAATCAAGCGACCGGGAAACTGTCTTTAAAATGCAAAAAAGATGTATCAGGTCCATGTGGGGTTTGAGAATGACTGATAGTTGTGTGCCTTACTTCAAAGAGTATAAATTACTTACTTTAACAGGATTGTATATAATGGAAACAGCTATGTTTGTAAAAATCAATCCTAAACATTTTCAACGAGTATCAGATGTTAGAAAGGGTCCAATACGCCGACAATATGTTGAAAAGCTCTGTAATGTAAAGTGTAAAACAGCCCTTATGGCAAAAAGTATATTTGGTACAGCGCCAAAAATATTTAATAAACTTCCAAGAGATATGAAATCTATGCCTGTATCTAAATTTAAAAAATCCCTACAATCTTTGTTAATTGACAAATGCTATTATACGCTTGACGAATTCTTAGATGATACTTCAATATAATGTAAGTCTGTGACATTTTAATTCTAAACTATGACATTGTGATTATGATTGTTTAATGTGACATTGTGGCTAAGTAGCTTTTAAACCAATTTGTATGCCCAAGTGGCAAAACATAGTGAACCTACTATTTATAATATATAAGATCTTTGTATACCTATGTTTTACAAATAAAACATTTGATTTGATTTGATTTGATTTGAAAATAGAGGTACAGTACGACATTTAAATGGACGGCATGTTGATAGTCTAACAATAATGTACCATGATTGAACATTTTTTTAGGTTGTGACAATGACATTCCACTATAAAACTATTTAGGTACAGCATGACCATGAAATACTAAAATAGGTGCCTAACTATTTAGGACATAATCGCCATATTTTTTGTGTTTGTGTCTGAATTGTGGATTTAAATATTTTGACACTGTGTCACGCTGAAACAGCTGAACGAATTTGCATGTAGAGTAAAGATAGCTTATTTCCTGTATTAACATATGAATGTTTTTACGTCGAAAACATGAATGCAAAGTTTTTAACAAAGGAATGCTAACTAAAAACTAAAAATTAAAATATAATAACTAAAAAAGTGATATTGTAATGGCTGGGTCCGAACTCGCTATCTCTCCCATGACATGGGGATGTCACCCTCGAGGAGATAAGCCTAAGCTGGAGACTCGTCGGACAAACAGCAGATTTCAGGGATTTCATTTCCTTTAATTCACCATGTTTGTTAGAGAGATTTGATCCTTATGATTAGATGTGAATTAAATTTTAAAGCATTTTTCATGCTTATTTTTCATGCGTAAGAATATGTTATTTTGTAGGGTTTCAGTCAGTGCGATAACAGGGTGTGGCCAGCGAGATTTCAAAAATATTTGAATGTAGTTTTATTTCTTATTTACAATAAAGGATTTTTTTCCTTTGAGTGACATTTGCTAGATCCCTTAATTAGAGTAGGTACTTCCCCTCTAGGTAAGGTTAAAATCTTTCACCCTGCATATGAGGTTGACTTGACCCCAAAGGTCTTTGTTAGGCCTCTATCTTTTATATCTTTAATGCAAATTGTTTTTGCATTTGACATGTATGTATATCTATATGCCATGAGTATCTTTGTGTTTTATCTGTTACGAGGAAACAATTGTCAAATAAAATTAAATAGCTTCTTAGTCACTCTGTATTGTGTCTTAAGATCGATGTGTTGTAGGACACATACCTACTAACCTCAAACATTAGTCAGTACGTATCAAATTGGCAATTTAAACAACGGTATCTTTAAGTGTATATATAAATAGCAAAAATAATATATTATATGTTTTAGTGCTAAGATATCAATATATCATAGAAGTGTACCTACAGACAATTTTAGGGCAGGCGGTTACCGCAATAAAACAACCTATTTTTATATTACTTAGCGATAGTTTGAGTTAGCCGTTGCAATTAGGTATATTTGCCCTAGTAAAATAGGTCCAGGTTGAAATTTTGTCTACTTTTAGGTATCTCAAGTCTACGAGGGAAGGTAATTTGATTGGCCAAAATGGTGGCCATAGAGAGGTCGGGGTTCAATGGATGTTGTTTTAGTCGTTTTCGTCGTCGTCGCTGAGGTGGAGATCCAAAATCTATTCCTGCTTTGTCTTCTACGCTGACGGCACAGAAACTCTCTGTGTTTACAGGGTCGGCAGCAAGAGTGTGACTCCCTGATGTTGCACACGTCCATACCACTTTCCATCGGGTGGGCCGTGTGCTTGTCTGCCAGGACCTTTTTTTATTCCACTGAATAAAAATAAAGGTACTATGAGGTGTGGTTATTAAATAGTTTATTTTTATAAGAAAATAACTCACCTTCAGTCGTAAAAACTTCTCTTGTAGTACTACCTACTTACAAGTTACAACGTATCGAAGCAATTCTTTTTTTTTATTTTAACTTTTTTCACAATTACAAAATTAACCCAGTGGTATGGGTAATGAACTGTTGAGACGAGGTTCGATCCCAGGTTTTACCATGGCACACACCAATGACTTTTTGATGCTTTTCGAAGTTATTTGTGTATTTATCGCAGGTTTAAAGTGCCCGGTTAATGGCAATAGGCTCGCCACCTATTACATTGGGACCTAAACATAAACTGGCGAAATGTAGGTGCTAGCACCTCTGCCTACCCCTTCGGGGATATAGGCGTAAAGTTTATGTTATGTGAAAATTTTCAAAAATAAAAACAAATTGCACAGATAAAGATGGTCTTAAATACCATGGGTATTTTCATAAATGACAACAATTTAATTTTCCACCAGATGCTGATGCAGAGATATATCTATTAGAACTCAAAATAGAATTACACAACAAACTTGATCTAGTCCAGTTACCCATCTAACATTAGATAGTTTAAAAATAAAATGGTCGCACTAATTCTGTTTATAGTTCGCCACAGCTATTTAGCCCGCATAGTATTTAATTTATCAGTTCGACCTTGATGAATAAAGTACTCATAATGATCTTAATGCCTTGCGTTTTCCCCATTCCTGTTGACTGATTGTTCTGAAATTTGTACACACCGAACTAAAGTTCGGACAATAACAGGTACAATTTAAATCAATAAAACAGTTTGATTTTTTTTTTATTTTTATAAAAGAATATTAGCAACCGTAATTTTCGAAATTATTAATTTTTTTTTTTTTTTATAAATAGGACACGTCAATTTGACTTTACCTCGCCTGATGGTAAGCTGAAGGTAAAGTCTCAAGAAAGAGGGTCCCTCTAACCCCTCCAACTAAGCTAAATTGCTTGTGCTAGGAGTGGGTTCACGTCGGTAGTGTGATGGCCAGGATTCGAACCCGGGACCTCTCGATCGTAAGGCCCACTCCTTAACCACTAAGCTACCGACGCTAAGATTTGCTGTTAATACCTTAGTATGAAGATCATTTAGAGACGTTGTCGTCAAGATTGTTCTGAAACTGACTGTACCAGAGTTTCTCAAAGTGGGGACTGAGCTAGTTGTCCGCAGAGCACACCTAATGGCGGTGGTATTTAATTCATTTTTAAGTAGGTACCAATATAAAAATATACTGAACTTATATCTAAAGTGATGAAATCTCTTAGTCCTTTATGACAATTTACTTATGAGAGACTAAATTTTCATGCTGTCACGTTATTATAAAAAGGATATAATATTTTGTGCCTTCACGAAGCGAAGTAAAACTGAAGCTTAATATCTAAATACGAAGAATAACAAATAATAATAAATAAAAAAATTATTATTGCCAAAAACTAAACAATTAAAACGGATTCTAGAGGCCCTAGGTAATCCGGTTACGAAATTGCCCTCTCGCGTGTAGGAAGGGAACTACGATGTCCAGGGTGACAGACAGCTCCAACTGTCATCCTCAGGCCTGCACTCATGGAGAACGGTCATCATATGTGGTGTACCTATGTACAGTCAACTACAAAGATATGTATCCAATTTAATCTTACATAATGATGTACCCCTGCGAGTGCCACTATGAACTAACCAAAGATTGTGACAAACATAATATCCACCGAACTTGACAGTAACATGTATGCGCGAAAAGCGCAATAATTATGTATCCCACTACATTTCCTGTGATATGTACACTTACAATCTTAATTAAAAATCTATCCAAATACTGTCAAAGAAAATTTAATGTTCCTATTATTGACATAATTGCAAAACAAAAGATTTGACCACGGAAGAAAGAATTTGGATTTGACGCATCGCGATGGTCCTACAGTAAATACGAACTTTTCCGAATAGAACCGATGGCAAAATATTATTCATAACACGTGTATTGGATGACGGATAAAAGAAAAAAGGCTGTTATCATTTATTTTTATTAGTAAATAACTTACACGTAAGATGACAAAAAACAACAAATATATCCCTTTGAATAAACGTTGAATCTTATAATTATACTCGTTTTAAGGTCAAATCAAAATTTAGTAAAACTACCTTCAGCTTGTATAACGGATTCTAGCCGGTTACGCATAGACTGAACGCATTTTTTACAAAAATTGCATCCGCGACTCATGTCTCGTAGGTGATACACATGTTCTTTTAAATTTTGTACGTCCACTATATAAAAATAAGTCGGGTTTTCATTCCTGACGCTATAACTCCAGAACGCACTAACCGATTTCCAAGGTTTTGCATTCGTTGGAAAGGTCTCGGGCTCCGTGAGGTTTATAGCAAAGAAAATTCAAGCAAAATTTCAACAGAAAAGCGGGAAAGCGATAATCGACATCCACGCGGGCGGAGCCCCGGGCAACAGCTAGTTCCTTATATCTGTCGAATCCCAATTCTGTACCATCAATCTCCATAGGTTTTCGATAGGATTTAAGATAAGTCAAACTCTATAAATGTGTTTGTAATGAATTTATTTTTAAATGGAAGTTTCAGAGAAGAACCTTTTTTGTTTTTGGTAGCACTTCGAAATTCGTACATCCTTTTTACTATGGTTACATTTCTTTGGAACATTAAATGTATACAATTTTCTTTCACAGTATTTGGATACATTTTCTATTAAGGTTGTAAGTGTACATATCACAGGAAATGTAGTGGGATACATAATTATTGCACTTTTCGCGCATACATGTTACTGTCAAGTTCGGTGGATATTATGTTTGTCACAATCTTTGGTTAGTTCATAGTGGCACTTGCAGTGGTACATTATTTTGTAAGATTGAATTGGATACATCTCTTTGTAGTTGACTGTACTACGTATCGTTTTTTACTAAACATATTACATATTTCACATCCGTCATTGTGCAAATTAGTTCACTCACTGACTCAAGCTTATAATAGCATGCATTGTAATTTATTCGCACAGTGCGGTGTTATTGTGTAATGCTGAACAAAAACTGAGGACGTTCACCTGAACTGTAAAGAGGCGGTTCGAGTCTATCACAAACATTCTCATCACGGATCACTAAATAAGTAATTTTGCGATCATTGTGCAAATAATAATGTCTATTAATTTTTTTCGTGTGCTCCTCACCTACAAAAGCCCCTCTGGGCAATACTGTTAGCCTTAATAGTTCCGGGATAACTAGGTATGTTACCTCTCATCGTAGATACCCCTAGCTACTAATTCAGTTCATCCTAGTAGCTTAATTTCAACCATCCATATTCTTTACATACGTGTCAGTGGGGAGACCAGCTGCTATTCCTGCTTTGTCTTCTATACTGACGGCACAGAAACTCTCTGTGTTTACAGTGTCGGCAGCGCGAGTTTGAGTCCCCTTGTGTTGCACACGTCCATAGGCCACGGTAACCAATTTCCATCAGGTGGGCCGTGTGCTTGTCTGGAACCTCAGTTGTATAATAAAAATTTAAAAAGTAATCCTCGTATCCGGAGCAAGATGGGGACACAGTAGTTCAACACCCGAGGGAGCCATTTCGATGGCCCTAGGTCCTTCCTAATCTAACCTCACCTGCGGCAATGGGGATGCCGACTGCCCTTTTATCCTTACAGAGAAGGACCCTTTTATCCGCCTCGTTATGGCCAATGTTAGCTGTCATCTGCGTAGATTTAATTGCTTGTCTCTTCAAATCTGACAGCTATGAGTTTGTTATTGTCACAGAACAGATAGTTATTGCAAGAAACTTATAAGTTCCTTGGAATATTGTTGTTTAGTCATATGCTACTGCCATCTACAATTAGTTTTGCGTCGGCATCCCCATTGATGACCCAAGCCGGCGAGAGGTTTTAATTAGTTTGAGTTCGACATAACAACCCCCGCCAGCTCTGGCAGATGTAAGGACATTTCCACACTATAAATAAAATACTACTGAGACATGATTGGCCATTTACTGAGACAACTAATTGTTTAGAAAATGATAATATACTTTTTAACTCACACACATACTGTAGTTGTACAATAGTGGATACCCGGCTTTAAATATTGCAACATAATTCATTAAATAGATATTATTGTCCATGACAGACGATTTACATAAATATGTTCCCTACGCTTGGAGCTGATCCAACAATATTTAATATCCCTACCTTCGTTAGGCAACGGTTAAATAGGTCTTTGAAAATTAATATCACGTTAACACGCTTGGGTAGCTAAATATAATAATACAACTATTATAATATTTGGCGTTAATGCTGTGAGTAATCAATTGTAGGCGGTAGGATACGACGGTATTCCCGTCCAATTGAGCAGTCCGACTAGGGAAGTACCCCGCCCTACAGAATACCGCGGCCATAACAACCTCGTGTTGTGTTTCCGGCGGTGAGTAGGGTAGCCAGAGCTCACTGGAGAGTTTTTGTGCTGTCAGTGGGAAGACCACCGCCATCTACGCTGATGGCACGAGTGTGACTCCTCTGGTGCTGCACACGTCCATAGGCTACGGTAACCACATTCCATCAGGTGGACCGTGTGCTTGTCTGCCACCTCAGTGGTATAAAAAAGGGAACATTATTCTATTTTTAAACGAGTTTTAACACACTACACGTGCAAGGTTTAAGTATTTATGTCATCCTCATACGGTGCAAACAATTCTTCAAGTCTTGGAATTCTTTAACAGCACACGTTTCCTTCTTCAATGGTGATTCCCTTTCCTGAGATTTTACCTTCAGTTTAGAGCCTTAGAATCAGGCGAAGCCCGTTGTGTAAGAAAAAATCGAAACGTGAATATTTGTCGCACGGCAAAAAGAACTGTCGTAAACTTGTGATTATTTTGCTTTTATGATATTTCGAAGGCCTGTTTCCGCTTACTCCTTTTGCTTTTGGTTTGGCTTATAGGTTCCTACGGCTTTTATGAAAGCGACTGCCATCTGACTGCTCAACTCGACAGACAAGTCAGCGCCAGAGCGTGGACCGTCAATCAGCAGGTGTAAAGACTTGTTGTGGCAATGCGTTTAAAGAAATATGTATGGGATTAACATACGTTGACGACTGTCATAAATGTCAAAATAGGTACGTGTTAATCCCATAAGCATTGTACTTACAATACACATGCAACACACCAACTAATTGCCACTTTTCTAGGTGTTTATACTGGAGATTGATGGCACTTGGTGGAATCTGCTACACATATTGAATAATGATGGCACTAGTACTTTTCCACACTTTATTTTATTTTTATTTTTAACCTGACCGGTTTCAGCTCTCGGCATTATCAAAGTTTTACTGAATATTATGTATTCAGTAAACCTTTGTGGTTAAGTGTGGAAAAGTACAAGTGGCATCATTATTCACTTTTCTAGGTGTTTACGGTGTGCACTAGCTACCTCACTTTCGGTCTTGCACTACGACCCACAGACGGCGGGCGTGCGGTTAGTCGGGGGTAGTCAGTAGTAGTAGTAGTCAGTAGTAGTAGTAGTTAGCGGGGGTAGTCGGTGGAGGGGTAATCCTTGAGGATTTTCCACACGTAAAAAAGAGTGTTGGCGTGGCTAATTAAAACATTGTTTACGTTACGGTTGATCAACCCCACTAAGGGGGTAAATTAGTGTAAAAAATCAATTTCAATAAGGTACAAACTCATAATAGGTAAGCATTGAGTGATTTCATGCGTTGATATTGTTGATGCTGATTTGACACATGAACTATTGTGTTTTTCAATGAAGACACAATAGTTACGTAGTGTAGGTTCGATTAGTTCCAAACTTGCTTGATTTTCAGTTCTTATTTGAATAGACTCTTCAGAACTTTTTGGAGACGGAACTACTGACAACAGACTACTGTGCTTCATACAAAATTTGAATTTCAATAGCCCCCGATTTGCGCTGGGAGGCATCTCGAACACATCAACTTTCAAACAGTAAATGCTGAGTTTGGGAGCTAGAATATAAAATTATAATAGTCAAACACAAAACACCAACACGTACTTGAACAGCCCCCTTTTTGCCTCGAAGTTAGAAAAAGGTCACTACATGTATAAATGCGTAGTATATAGAAGCTTGTTCTAGATCTGTGGCCCTCGGTCGGCGGGTACTTTCACAATCTATTGTTAACCTAAGACCTACACTTACATATAAAATGCATTGACTTCAAATACTTCAATAATAGACAAGCTGTTTAAAACTAAAATTGGATATTATGGTTCCTGGGTCACGCGAGAATGAGGAACGTAAATGCGATATTGTGATGTGACACAGAAAAAAATATTAAAATCATCCAAGAGCGTGTAAAACTGAAAAAGCATCGAGGTTGTCAAGCTAAGGGCCACCATTGTAACATTATTGGTGTGTACAATGGCGAGCCTCTTTCCTGAGACTGCTTCAAGCTTGCCATCAGGCGGGGTGAATTCATATTTACGAGTCCTATATAAAAAAAAAACTAATTATATCATAAAAGAACCGTTGCCAGAACACCATAATCGAGCCCAATAAACTAATTGATCCAAATAATAATTGTGAGTAATCAAATACCTATCGTGTTCGTTCAGATTGACAAATGATATCACTGGCGAGTCGATCGCTGTAATTTATGGGGTCATAGGCTCGCACTATTGCCATTTATCGCGTTTTATGGTAATTAACCTATATTATAGTAATGATCTTACACTAAAATCAGGTAAGGTCACTCAAGACTAGGCCGGTCAGTTTCATCAAAGCGTGGAGGCCTTAATTAACCTGGAGGCCCAAAGTCTGCTTCTCCACTTCGCACGATCTTCGGTATCCCTGACACTGTGACCATTGATAGGCGGTGTCATCGCTTACGACGACGAGTCAGAGCTGTTTTCCCAGTTACCCTCACAATCGGGATAGGCCAAGGTGTCATGGTGAGATATTTATTGTGTCTCGGATCTCATGATCACACGGGTATTAAGTAGTAAGCTTTTATGTCAAAACATTGTAGGGTCTAATCACAAACTAGAAGAATAATGTTATTGTCTAAGGATCTAAATGACAATATTTATGTACGTTTTGCCTGATAAGTAGTTTCTTAGAAATTGACTGCATGCAATGCATTTTAGTTAATATCGAGAAATACCAACTACTCGTCATTAGGATATTAAACTTTTACTTGAACCTTTAACTATTTTAATAGTTAGTTGTAGGTGTCGCCCAGGGGTCAAAATTGGGTCACCGCCTCCACTTTTATAGATAGCAGTTAAATTCGTTAAAAGCTACCAAACAATAAATAATGACAGATAAGATCTTCTCTGAAGCCGAGTAAAAGTAGATTACGAACTGAAGAATAAGATACTGTACTGATTTCTTTTTAAGTTATTTTATTTAAAGTGCTGATCTATCTTTTATCAAAAATATTCTATAGCTGAATCGACCTCGGTTTATCAATGTGACAAAAGCATACCTAAAAATATTCATTATCGTCGACAGAAGCAACGGTAAACGTATAGAAACGTGTTTAGAATATCAAACACTTAAACTTAACAAACAGCCGTGTAAAATAAAAAATTTCCATCCCTGTTTCAAATATATAACAAGTCATCGTTATCATGGACACGTATTTTCACCTTCAGGATCCTCCTTCTCCGATTTTGGGCTTCTATATCAGTGAGACAAACTTTGACAAGCTTTTTGGCCTTTGTAGAAATGGAGAAGAGTCTAATGCCCTTTTCTTCATTCTCCTTATTCCTTCGTCTCTTTCCTTGCTCTCTCTGTCTCCATAAAGAGGATTCTTCTAGACTAGATGTGTACCGGATATATAACATGAAACAATTTACTTGACTCTTTGAGATATTTATGGACTATTCTTACCTCTGTATTGTCCAATAATAAGTATTAGGTACAGGATTATGTAATCTATTTTTAAGGACACAAGAAGCATAGTTCCGCTCGTAGGACAATACTGCTGTGTTCCGGGAACATTGTGTGGGATGACGAAGGAAGCTAATGGACCGTGCTTTACAGTCGTACAGTTTGTTTCAGGAATACATTTTATGTTGCTCGTAAGCTGTAGGTATCCATTAGCTCCAACCTTCCTACGACTATGTCTAAAACTTATTTATCTTCAATTTATTGTTACCAGGTTGTGAGCCAGCTGCAATTTGGTTGCTGAGCCGCCATGGGACTCACAATCCTGAAGCTAACGAAATAGAGGAACTATCTAAACTAGGCGACCTCAGGAACAATATTCTTACAAATTATAACAATGGCAACTTCAGGGATACTAATGTAAGTATGAAATTATACGCAGGCTGTGGCAGAGGTGTATCAAGAATAAGTCTGTACAATAGATATCGTATCGTACCGTGGGCCAGTATCCGCAACTCCACGTCATGGCGCGGTTTTTGCCTGAGGGTGGGCATTTTACTCGATCCACCCAACTCCTTGAAGAACGCCAGCAGGCTATTACCGCTACTGGTGACCTCCTGGAGCGTACTTTTGTTTTGAAAGTCCTTAGCCCTGTATGTAGCGGTTTCAAGACAGTGTAGAAGCACATGTGCCGCTGTTTTTTCCTCTCTCATGCAGACTCTGCAGAGAGGGCTGTCAGTGATTCCTAGAATGTAAAGGTGTTCATTGATAGAGCCACGCGTGCCCTGTGATGGCAGCTGTAGCCGTGCGTAGTTACCCGTAGTCATCATCAGAATTTCTCACTTTATTTCACGTTACAGTGGCACTTCTAAATAAGTATAACGTGATTCTATCTATCGGGCATATTTTCAAACACTGCTGTATTTTTTTCTTTTCTCTTTCGTTCATAAATCCCCACGGATACCTGGATTAAGTTGGACTCGAACCAAGCTGCAGAATTTATCTGACCAATTTATGTCTGTTAACTCCTCGACGCTTTCTGTATCACGGACACAAAACATAACATAAAAGTTAATCTTTAATTTATTTCTCAGCAACGTATCTGCAGCAAAGACCTGAACCTTCTCCAACGCTGGGAGTGGAACAGTCGCATCACTTCCACCTTCGCTGGAGACCTCACCACGGATGGTTACATGACCACACAGCAACTGGCGCAGGCGTGGAAGCAAAAGTTTCCCGGACTCTTTACGGGGAACCAATACGATTATTTGGTGAGATGTTCGTTTCTTTATCGATCGGAGAAAACCCAGCTGTGGTTGAACGATCTCGGGTTCTTCAAGTGGAGTGTGAAAAGCATCAAAAGGCCGTCAAGTTAGTGACCACAATTTTGGGTTCCTCAGCATTTGGTATGGTGATCCTTATCATCTGGACTTCACCCTAGGTAGGGCTCTTTACCAGCGAGCAGGTTGTACTCAAATTTAAGGATGTATAAAAAGTTAAGTTTCCATGATGTTGTTTTAGAACCTTTTTTCCTTAAAAAGTCAATGTCGTTTATCCATTTGCGTTTTAAATGCCGATATTATTCTGTGATATCGGCTGTTAAGGAAATTGTAATAGTTTAATCCAGAAAACGAGTAACGGAGGATTGGGGTTGGGTTGGGAAAACGCAGGTTTTGGATGCAACTGCATAAAATTGACCCTTTTCCCGTTTAGTAAACAAGCTGTCCCCCAAGACAACTAACACATCGTTAGTAGAATAGCTGGGATATACGGAATGTGCAAGGCCTCTGCCCGTGCTCTGATCGTGTGTTACGTTAGGAGAAACGTAGATCCAGAAGTGGACTGCAATAAGGCTAATTCATTCATTGAAACTTCCTCACCATACCTAACTGCAACGTCTGGTATACTGAATTATTTTTAAGTAGTTGGCTGATTCGGTGTTTTACGCGTTTGACGTCATTTTGGCCTTAGAACTTGTAATAAAACTTAAGTACGTAAAATAATTGCAGCTTTTACAACACTTGGCACGAAAAGATTATTTGGACGAAGCTTTTAAGTTTTATTATAATATGAATAGTCGTCACACCACAATAATACATGCATTAAATAATGTACTTAAGTATCACCCGCTCTCGATTTAAAATAATATTCGAACTCGTAACGTAAGAGAACGAAGCAATGCGATTGGCCGCCTGCCTGCTATGAACCAATCGCAATGCTCCTTTCTTTCGATACGTTTACGTTACGAAATCGACTGTTTTTCGTGCTCTGGGCACGCGTCTTTAAGCGTCGGTAGCTTACTGGTTAAGGACTCGGCCTTACGATCGGGTCCGGGTCCCCGGTTCGAATCCTGGCCATTACACTACCGACGTGAACCCACTCCTAGCACAAGCAATTTAGCTTAGTTGGAGCGGTTAGAGGGAATATTAGCAATTTCGATGATGTCGGTTGCTAATAAAAAAAAAAGTTATAAAGGAAAATAAGTTTCGCTGTCGGTAGCTATAGTTAGTGGTTAAGGAGTTTTGAGCCATACGACAGAGAGGTCTTGAGTTCGAATATCGTTATATTATCAAAGTGAACCCACTCCTAATACGAGCAATTAGGGTTTTATCTGGCGAGTTTAACGGGAATATTAATAATTTCGGTTACTACTATTCCTTTTAATAAAATATATGCGTCTAGTGCTTTAATTTGGGATTTAACCGTTTGTAGGAAGAACTACGATGTCGCAATCACTCTATCGACAAGGTAGGACTTTCTTGTGTCACGCAGTTGAAAAACTAATGAAGGTATTTACGTGAGATGCTAGGCTAGGACTAAGCCCTTATCCTAAATACTTAAAGTGTCTATATAATTACAACAAGAGATTGCCTGGTTGCCTCTAAAGGTTTAACAGACTAGGAAATTTTTAGCATATTTAATTTGTCTTTACAGTTCAAGTTCGTGAAAGACCAACGTTCAAGCAATACCTTCAAGGCGTTCACCGAAGGAATATTCGGTGCTCAAGCTGAGAGCCTCAACCTTGCGAACGAAAATGATGAAAAGCTGCTCTTGGTAAGAGTTTAACCATATAGTATAGGGAAAAGACTTCGTCGTTACTTATAATGCTTTAGCCATATACTGTATTAGACACAGTTGATATGCATCGCAAGAAACGGTATAAATTACTTACGTGTTATGTGTGAGTAGGTAAGCTAATTCAATATTGGTCAACTGGTACCAAAGTAGAAGATCTTTTTTACTACGCATGTAGTGCCGCTATGTCTAAGATAAAAAGATTACCTACTTAATGTTATTTTACCATTTCAGCCTTACAAGTTCTGCCCTGCCTGGCAGAGGGAGGTTGAAGGGAACAACAGTACAGATTCACAGCAGTCTATTTTCGAATCTAAACAGGAGTTTAAGGAGGTGAGTGTACACATATTGAGAACACTTGTACTTTTTCCACAGTATTTATTATTGTACCTTACCAGTTTCGCCTTATGACATTTTCAAAGGTTTACATTAATGTTTACGAGGTGACTATACTATATATAATTAGGTACACAAGTGTTTGACGGAAAAATACGGACTCGATCAGTGCGAAAGAAGGAAAACTCTAAATAAAACTCTGTATCAAAGTGGACCAAAGCCTATCTGCGATGAGCTGATTCATTGATTGATACAAGGGAGAACGGAAGGCGCTCGTTGCCAGGTGTGTTCACTGTCCGGTGAACGGGCCACCGATTAATGGTATTCTATTTAGGCACCTCCGTACTTCGAGACGCTCTTTAAAAGTCTGTTCAGATTATCAATAGTTTATGTCAAAACGGAGATAGGTATAAAGTATACGGTCGACCGGGCCCTGATTCTGCTATTATTTTTTTCATAGCATAACCACTAACCACTGTGGTACCACAGATATTGTAACCAATGCCATTTGACTTTAGACTTTACTGCCATAGCACTGTTAAAGTCTAAAATCAAATGACAATATTGCAGAGTGAATGAAAAATGTTAAAAACTCTTTCTCTTCTCATTTTGGACTATAAGAATCAGTCATACAGTCTAAAATTTAATGAAATTTTATGCAATGTCAGCGGTATGATAGTGGTTTTGTTATGTCATAAAATTAGCAGAATTAGGGGCCTTAACAACTCTGTCAGTAGTTGTCCAATATCTACTAAAGTTTAGTAGACATTGGACAACTACTGACACTGACTGATCTCGCTGTCTGAGTTGTGGTTTAGTTACTAAACCACAACTCAGACAGCAGTTACAGCAAATATAGCAGAGACTGGACTCCGAGATAACGCAAGAATGATGACATAGGTTGTGTATGGGGCTTACCCAAGAACTGATGGTTGTCAGGTGTGGTTAGCATGAGCATGAAGCCATCAGTACACCTGCCGATTGACGGACGGGGCAAGGAATGCAGGCTTTATCTACTTTTCGAGTTGGGGAGTCAAACGGTAGTGGTTTTCATAAAAGCCAATTTAATAGTGGAACAGCTCAATACACGCAGTGCTTGACCTATATTGGTGTTAATTCGGCATGTCCACCCGATTAAACTAAACTAAACTAAAAATTCTCTTATTTTAGTTTAGTTCAACGCTTTGTCTATTCGGTTTGGCCACCGAACTAAAAATAGTGCATGCATTTTTAGTCAAGGTCACACGACTAAATTGAACAAACCCTTTTTAATCTGTGAATTCAATGAACGAATGACAACGTCCTTGTTGTTGAAGTGTGAGAGAGACAACTTAACTTCTTGTCAAAAAACGTGTTCAAATTCAAACGTGACCGTAAATTAAACCTCTGAAAAAATAAACAAACCAAAACAACAAACTTGGCGGCATGGTAATGGGAATATTACGTGAAAAGAGGAAAAAAAACAATGTATGTGTATGTGTGTGTATGTCACCACAATCACAAAAAAATCCTCTTCGCTTAATTTAAGGTGATTTTCAAGTATCTCCATCAGGAACTTGGCCGCTGATGATCCTAAAGAATTTTCTAAATTTACGGTCGGCCATCTCAAACGGATTTGATGCATCCTTCGACCGAAGCAACCTGGCCCGTTCTTCCCGATTTCTGTAAGACAAATAAATTTCTAACCTTAAAATAAATTTCAAACCCAACCTTTATGATAATAGTTAATTTTTCAATTATTTTATTGTTACACAATTTTTACATATATTACAGATGTATTGGCAAATATTAAATTAAATTAATAAAGTTACTATATATACACAATACTAAATATAATAAAAAAAACTAAAACTATAAGTTAAAATGCATCGTGGAATTCATCCGCATCGCATGCCTCTTTTGGTAGCGTTCCGAGAAGACTAGCAGCATTGCCACGTTGTATGGCAATACTTAATCTCTGACCTGAAATGAGGCCAGCCTTCTGGTCACGAGAAGCGTCAGCCATACATTTCGCAATCTCCCTGAAGAGATTGCGGGCGCTCGGACCCCAAGGCCCAAACGTTTCGACTCCAAACGGCACACATTCATAATCTCCAATAAGATTGGAGTATTTGCGCCGCTTAACAGCCGCTGCAGAAGCTGCAGCGGCACCGGCACAGCTAGCAGTGCCAGTTATATGGGTATGGGCAATGGTGTCGACGCATGTTGCGTCCCACACCAGAGTCCTACCCATTTTCCAAGGCATTATTGGCATACCATCCAGTCTCTTGCCATCGTCGCGCGCCAAACCGTTTGGTTCAAGCACAGCTGGCATACCAGCAATGACAAGAGCACGGCGGATTATGTCGTTGAGGCTGGCGTGCCGTGGAATTCGCCCCGCGATCCTGCAGCATGACAGGCCATGGTGTCCGAGTCGGTCAACTGCTTCTCCACAATGACATTGATGCGTAATTTTTTAGTGCTAGGTCAGTTTTGATCAAATAAACACATATTTAGTTGATAAATTTTCTTATTAACCTTTCTTGCTCCTCGAAAAAAGCAGCCACAAAGCATACGTTCATTTTTCTGTAATTTAAAAATTTCAACCAGCACAAACAATCAGTAGAACAAGGTTTAGTTTAGTTTAATCGCGACCAAAAATATGGCCACTAAAATGAGTCGGATTTTAGTTTGACAGGAATAAAATTTTGCCTTACCGAATAGCAAAATGGAGAATTTCACTAAATTGAATTCGACTAAACTAAAAATAGTTTAGTCCTGTCAAATTAAGTTAGTTGGTGTTTTCCCGAATAAGAAACCGCAATTTGACGTGACTAAACTAATTATAGTTTAGTTTAGTCGGAATTTTGCCAACCCGAATCGACACCATTACCTACCTGCTATGTTAATTTGTAAAAGGCGTGTAATGGATGAATGCGAACGCATTCATAGACAGAGGTGACCGCACCGTGGCACGCAACAGCTCTATTAAGCCGTAGGTAGGTACTTTAATCAAAATAAAATATTGCTAAAAAGAATTACTATAAAATTAAATTTACAAAAAAGTAACATTTAGAGTTGTTTTTTGTCAGAGGATGCAATTTTCTTTTTTAGATAACAATGGAGGGTCAGTTTTATGTTATATCCATGTTTATGGGGTTGCAAACCTTGTACCACGGCTGCTATCTTGGAAAAAGCTCACTAAACACAATTCTACGAGTGCTAGAAGGTTCTTTATCCACCGGCCGGCACATTCTTGATATTTCTGTTTCGCCATTATGCCGCCACCCACCCCCGTATTTTAAGCCAATAAACGTTAATTAATGCCATGGTATAATTACCGTTAACATGAAAGTTTGAAATTCTGTGATGAGAAATATTATTTTTTTTAATTTATTAATGTATTATTTTGTGGAACATCGTCGAAATGAATTTATAGGCTTTTGTTTTGTAAGAACCCTGAAAGAATCAAAGAATAAATTTCATTTATTCACTTTAGGTACATATAAACGTCAAAACTTTACAATGATGTCAAGAGATATTATAAAAATAGATATAAATAAAGTAGGTACATAATACAAATCAAATTATTCTTTCGCTGGTTCGGTAGGTTGGTTCTACCGAGAAGATACCAGCAAGAAACATAGAGAACTAGATTAGAACAGGAAATAGTGAATAGAGAATATACAACTTCTGTTATTAACCATAACATTCTTTTCCATCTTACTAAGGTAAGAATTCAGTTACGTCCCTACGTCGTACGTAGACTGTTTGGAGCCTTGGTTCGTACTTGGGACTTGTCAATGAATGAATCATTGCACTCATCTGTATAAATGAACAATGACTTCAATTACCGCTGCGATCGTAATTGCACTAATGATCGGGAAACACGGATATTACGTCAGATGCTGGAAAAGACTTAACATAGAATAGAAGGTCAAATTTCATGAATGAATATATATGTAGGTATATTCGCATATTTGATGCCTGAAGTAAATCTCCTAAGCGATATTTCACCAAACAAGATTTTTGGTTCCACAACCCAATTGCCATCAGGCGGACACTATGGGCTGTATATTTTGTATATTAGTCGCCCTGTACGACATCCACGGGAGACGATGTGTGACTCTATTTTACTCCGCCGAAAACCTAATTTAACATTTAGTCAAAATAAATGGAAATTTTGCGTTTTACTCAATTAAGCTCATATTAGGCACACGTTCGTGAATAATTCGTTTCAGTAGGTATAATATCAATTATTATTATCACTATCTATATATTAGCCATGTCTGAGGTTTCGAAATTCTCCTATACAGCCATCTTGGAGCGATGGTGGTGAAATCTACCGATATTCGTACAAATTAAACATTGTTTTTGATTACTTGGGCGGAGTATTAATTTAATGAAATTTGAAAGCAATTAGCATGCTAACAATTCTAATCGATTTTATTAAAATTAATAGTTATTTAGTTGAGTAGGTATTTATTATATAATAATATTCTTGTTATCTCCTAACAGATGATCAGCAACATTTCCTTGCGACTCGGTTTCAACTATGACATGCAGAAGGAGATTATCTTGAGAATGTACCAAATGTGCCGCTACAACAAGGCGTGGGATATCGCCAATATATCACCCTGGTGTGCTGTAAGTTTATTTGACCTTTTTTTTAAGAATATAGGTATTTAGTCGGCGAAATTAGTTATTAGTATTGCTCCTAACCCCTCCAGTTAAGCTGTAAATGCTTGTCTTGAAAACTATCCTGTTCATTATTCCGACCCAAGGGCATACTGATGTATTTCTGCAAGCCAAAAGCCGTACCTAAGATATAAATTCTTTACTTTTGTACAAAATTTCAATTAATTCCACACATACAGCACATTCACATCCATCTTTAGTAGCAGATGTAGGAAATTAACCATCATTATGAAAAAAAATATCTTCAATAATATCTTACAGGCATTTACCCGCGAAGACCTGAAGCGGTTGGAGTACGCTGAGGACCTGGAAACTTACTACAAGTACGGCTACGGCTCCGCAGTCAACAAGGACATCGGGTGCACCCAGGTCAAGGATATGATGAACTTCCTCGAAAAACATGCCACTGATGGTGAGCTATTACCACTTGATAGTCAGTTGCTTACACTGGTTGTCTATGTCTAGCAGTGCTTGTGAAGAAAACGAGGGAAAAATAACCGCCAAGCTTTGATACTGTCGGAAGTTTACGTGAATTTTAGGCGAAAATCGTTGAAATGTAACTTTTTTTTAAACCAGAATTAACTCAGCGGGCTTTTGATTGTAAACACTATCTTTTGCCAACTGTTTTGCAGCCAGCATATATATGCACAATATGTTAGCATTAATACCAGTAATACAAGTAGGTATATGATGAAATATCGGTCAGGATTCCTTAGTTATCTTAAAAAGCGAAAAAAAAAATTTTTTTCATTCGTATCGTTAGAGCACTTTCCCAGATAAACCATTTGTGTTCCGAATAGTTTTTGAGACCCAAGAATTTTACGTTTAATATTGTTAATATTTTCCCCTTACTCTATAAAACTCTATTTTCACCGACAGGTGTCACGGTCCAGTTAGTAATTATATGTATGAGGTGGGCCGCACCTGTGCGAGGCCACGTCGAAGGGTTGTGAGGGCATTGAAGGGACCGTACAGTGATGACACAATTTAAAATTCATCCTTACGACATTACAATCGTATGTTTTCAATTACTTCTATGTTAGAAATGCTACTTTAGGACAAGAGTGAGATGAAAATGAACGTTGAACCTAGATAGATGCATTCGTTCCGGTCGCATTCGAGACTCTCGTTTTGGCGTGCGGTATCCATTTTCCGGATTTTAATTCTCCACTTTGAACGGTTTTGGGCATCCATGGTAGATAGAACATCGTCATGCATATCATCCTCTGCAACATCAAACCAGCACTTCATGGGTTTATCTCTCTAACTAGAAATTTGTTATAATTAAATACAGACTATAGAAGTCGCAAGAGTAACGAACACTGCGCGCGCGGATCAGTTTAATATAAATTTGAGTTCCTCTGCCAATTTAGCACCCCTTGCTCGGTGCTATCTTCAAATGACAAAAGGCACCTAAAAAACGCATAAGGGCATAACTCTATATGAGCTACTGCTCATTGAGTCATTTTGTGACGTGACTGGGATCTCAAGATATATCAGTAAATGAAGCCTCGTGACATAGAGTCACCAACATAGGTAGCGATTCCTACTATTTGCCTATGTATGAGTCTGCTTTTAGGAATGTTATTACGCATTATATAAAGCCAGCCTTCATACATCCTTGTATGTAACATATTTGTTTTGTTTATTACACACATCACATTATTTTGGTCATTTAACAGCTCTAATTATACCCATTCAGCCTTGAATTAGGTACTGACATCCTATTTCCTTGCTTAATTAGCGTTAATTACATCTTCATAATGAGCCAGGGTTATAATAATAATATTGTTTGACCTAATTGTTAATGACGTCACCTAGCACCATGTCCAGTGCTATTTCTGTAGCCCTTTCTACTCCATGTCACCAGTCGTTCATCCATGAAGGCGTTTTAGTTTATTTAAAGATCAGTGTTGGTATTTCATTACTTCATGACAAGTCTTTAACGCCGACTTTTCTGTAACGTATCATAAAGATTTGAAATTCTTCACCACCACAGTCAACCCCTCATAAATCCTCATCAGCCTCCGAACTCGGCTTTCAGTTTAACCACGAATCCACCGAATTTACGATAATATTATGAATGGCAGATGGTAGTTGGGTAGTGGGATATGGACTTCATATGGAAAATGTCTAAACAACCATGTAGTGGCTGACTGGAACAAACTTCCCGAAGATGTATTGACTACCCAATCCGTGAACAGTTTTAAGTCTTGTCTGGACAAATGGCTGGAGACAAATGATTTATGTTCAAGAACACTGAGCAACAACATACCAGCATGTTGTTGCTCGTCCATTAAACAATAATAATAATAAATTTAGTATTCAGGCCAGGTTGTCGAACTTTTAGGACTCCAACTACTATGATGGAGTTGGAGTCCGTCTTAATCAGCCGTTTAATTAACTGCTTAGGCAGCTAACTAAACGGCGCCATTCAATTAACGGCCTAAATGGTGTTCAGCCATTTAATTGGCTAATAATTAATTTCTGCATTGTTATAAAAAATAAATAACATTAGGCTTCTAACCTAACCTAACCAAGTCGGATTGCGCAGCTATCACAATAAACCTATCACTAATTTTCTGTGAATACACCTCTGTCTACCCCCTGAGGGATTTACAGGTGTAAGTATATGTATTTATGTATGTAATTTTCTAGCAGCTATATTTCCCCATCTTACGATTGGCCTAGGCATTTGCCAGCCAGGTTATTAAATGATGTTATTAACGAGACGGCTGAATATCATTCAGGCCGTTAATTGAATGGCGCTGTCCAATTAACTGCCTAGGCAGTTAATTGGACGGCTGATTAAGCTAGTTGGCGGCGACAGATATATGTTCGTATGGCACCTGAGATCGACTAACCCGGTGATTTAACGTGCTTGACATGTGTTTCTGTCTGTCTCCATTTTTTTTTTGCGCGTGTACGGGACTTTATCCTGATCATCGATTCCTGTTCGTGGAAATGTGCTGTTGTGATAGTTGGGCGACAACTTAAGGATAGCCGGGGCACAACAACGCATGAACAAATCAATTAAGATAGGAAAAAGTGAATCGCTCAGGCGGGACTCGAACCGGCGATTTTTTCTTATAGGAAAAGATTGTACAGAGCGAATAGGGCATAGAACTGCTCTATAACTGAGAGTCAACATTACTGGAGTAACTACAGTCTCATCTTCGTCATAGAAAGGTATTATCCTCATGTTATTCGAGGTCCAGGTGAACTTGGAGTACAGGGTCCGCCTTCTGGCTTTTTCTCCTCCACTTCACACGATCTTAGGTCCTCAATGTGGTGCGATTGTTGGTACGCAGGTCACCCTTCATGACGACAAGCCAGCCCTACTTGGGCGTACCCCTCCTACCGGGACCCGGCCGGATCTGCTACTGCCGTCTGATGTCCCAAAAATAAATCCTACGCCTAAACCTAAAGATCTGGGGGGCGCCAAGGCAGGAGCTAGTGGCGGCCTTGGGAGTGCGTAGCGCCCTCTCCCCCAACATACCGGGGACGAGTTGGGGTCCCCGTGGTCCCACCCGAAGAGGGCCAGATCGAGAGAGATGTCCCTAGGTCAGCCGGGGTGTGAGGGATATGCACTATAGCTACCTCACCTTACCAGCCATGCACTGCGACCCACAGAAGGCGTGCGGTTTAGTTAGTTCGAGTCCGACATAACTTCCCCCTCCGGCTCCGGCGGGGGTGGTATCCGTGGGGATTTCCCGCACGTTTAAAAAAAGGCTCCGCAAGATTTTCGTCCATCAATCAACAACCCCTATACCTACCACAAAATACCCCATTAAATTACACAATTCTTATTCTTTTCAGCCGACACACCACAGCAGCCTCGAGCCCTCATCCAGTTCAGTTCAGCAGCCATGCTACTGCTGACTCTGACGGCGATGGGTGCCCACAAGGACATAGTCCCACTCACTAGCGACAACTACCATAACCCGAACGTACAGGGCAGGAAGTGGACCACTTCGACGATTGCTCCGTTCAATGCGAATCTAGCTGCTGTTCTATACAAGTGAGTGTTTTTTTACACCGCCACTTCTCACGTCTAGTCTTCATATTCGTTTTAGTTGTTTCCAATATTCTATTTTCTTTATTTGAAATTACTAATATTCCCGTTTACCCCTCCAGCTAAGCTAAATTATGCTTCTGTCAGAAGTGGGTTCACATCGGTAGTGTAATGGCCAGAATTCGAACCCGGGACCTCTGCATTGTAAGGTCGACTTCTTAACCACCAAGTTACGGTTAAGCGAATAATTGCATCAGAGGTTTTCACCTCGGGCACTGGGGATCCGAGGACTCCTTACTTTATTCCTTGTTCTTTCCTTTTCTGGTTCATACGATTTGAGCGACCTCCGTCCTGAGCGCCCGACGCCGAGAAGAATCCTGCAGTAAGCCTCGTCCTACAATCAGCAGGAGTACAGGCTTGCAGGGCTTGGCTCCAAACACCCAACTCGCACGCCCACTTACACAATTTCAAATTAATATTTTTACATTTGGTACTTATCTTGTATCTCCAGGTGTACCCAAAACGGCAACTTCCAAGTAAGAGAGCCCTACCAAGTTCTATTCCTAGAGAACGAACGACCAATCTACCTCGAGGGGTGCAGGGTGGGGCTCTGCGACTGGTCGCTCGTCAAACACAGATATCAAGAACTAGTGAATAAATGTGATCTACAATTCTGTAATGGAGCCTCAAGGTTGACTGGTTTAGCAGGCATCGGATTTGCAGCTATTGTTTTAATTGTTAATCATGTTATGAACAGGATATAATAATATACCACTTCATTTTTAAGTCTGGCATGTCACATTTTGTGTTCTGGCAACACTTTTGCCAGTGTAATGGCCGTTTGCCCTCCATTGGAATTTCAAAAATATTACATAGGTAACAAATATCTGCTTTTGTAATTTATGGAAAATATGTGAATGTAAAAAGTTGATACAAATAAAATTCATTAATTCAATTAGAAGACGTTAACATAATATCTCAATTGAAGTTGATTGAATTTGTTGAATCTTCTTGATGGAACTTCACTTTACTACCTACTATATATGAACAAACACACTTTACAAACAAACAGTGATAAAACTAAATATAATTGTGTGGAACTTGTAAAGTGTTTTTTTTTTTTCATATATATATATATAAAGGTATCTCAATTGAATTTCATTGCATAAGAGATGAACACTCAGTTTACTTTTTTTTTGAGTGAAACATCTAAAAAAATTGTCATGTTTCATTAATTTGTATAGTTAGAAGACAGAGTTCTAGTTTAAAGAAAGTATTTACCTCATAAATAAATCATGTAATACAGAATCATATTGCATTTTTTATCTTATTAACATGCATGTAACTATTTATTAAGATATTAAAACAGAATCTCCATTGCGTATTAAATGTTTAAATAGAATAAAATTAGGTGAAAACTTTTCCTTATTTTTTAATATTATTAAATGATCAAAGGCCTCTACTAAGAGCCAGATTTCGCCAGAACTTGTTTATTTGCCTTGAAGTGAACACTTTATTACAGCGGACTAAAGTTTAGTAGGCCAAGATTTCATAGTGTGAGAAGAAATGAATATAATAATTTTCTTTGGTCTTAATTTACCATGTAATTTACCAAATCTCTTACAAATGTTGCCATGTATACCTTTAAATACATAGTAGAAAGTTTATTACAATATAATTAGCTTACATTTCAAAAATGGTAGAAACTTTTCTTTGCTTCTCTTTTAGTTGCGAATTGGTTAAGTATAGAACATATTATTCTGTGTATTCAACTGTATTTAACATATCTACTTACATTTTCTATCGTTATTACTTCAATATAAGTGTTAGATATGTACTTAATAATATTATTAATTAAGCACAATGTTTCCACATGTTGTTACATACTAAATATAAGCACACAAAGTGTTACTGTTGATTTTGAGGATGTTCTTTGTTGTAACTTGCACCAAATAGAATTTACCTATGTCATAACTAGTTGAAATAAAATGTTTTATTATGTACCAAGTTGTTTTTATTGACCTACACATTTCCATTTATTAAACAATAAAAGACTAAACAAACCAAATCACAACCGAATAGAATCGATAGGAAAGAAATTTTATGGCTCGTTGGTAATTTCGGTATTTTTTTTTTTTACACGGCTGGCAACACCGGTATAAGTCCAGTGTCGCCAGCATTTTAAAAATAAGTGTTTAACGATAAGGAGAACTTTACGCTTGATTGCCATATAAGTCTACTTTTCCGCATCTAGATAATAAATACATGCAGGACCAAAGGCTTTGCGACACATTTATGTATTATCCAATAAAACTATATGATGATAATAAAATGTTTTATTTCGTTTACAAAAATTAACAACTTATCGATAAAATCACAATTGCTCATACACAATTTACATATTTAAATGGTTTATATACAAACTTATATACACTTATGCGATATATTAACATTTAGGAGGCAGCTAACAGAACTGGCTGCTTAGGAAACATTATATTTCGATAATGAAGATTGGTTAAACAGCAAGTTGAACCAAATACATAGTACCTCAGATTTAGATGCCTTCAAAATGTTAAAAACGGTATCCTCATAACAAATTCAGTCAAAACGTTTTTGACTGAATTTTGGACAAAGGTCAATTCACCTCAGTTCAGTCACGATGTCAATAGGTAATTGGTGTTAAAAATTGTTTAACAAGAATAGCGTTTTTGACAATTAGGAGATTGAGATTTGATAAAAATTGGCTCTCAAGCTAGATACCACAAATACTAGTCATGGTCAGGTTGGGTCGGCTTTTCAGTTTAAATATAAACTACTTTAAAATGGCTAAATAGAGGGTCATACAAGCCATTTATGGCCCACCGGCCCGGATTTGCCAAACATAGCTCGTAGGAACCGTCTCGTAGAAATGCGATCTGCATCTGTTTCATATCATGGATTGGGGTTTAAAATCAACTAACTGATACAAATTGAAAGCCTACGATACGACAGCAATGATATAACTATATCCTTATAATGTAAGTCCTGTTTTTCAAAATTGCACTACCTCTCATTAGGAGTGCTTAGGCCAAAGTCCAGCTGGTATGCCTATTGCGATTGGAACACTTCATACACATTTACAGCCGTGATTCAAGGCATCGCGCCAGTCGCACGTCAGCCGCCGGCGAGGCAAGGTCTCCGAAGTTGTCGTCGCCCGGCCCTGCGCCACTGAAGATGTCGACCGCAGTGATCGACGAAACGTCTGGAACGCAAGTTTCACATGGACCACGGCCAATCAGCCCGGAAGCAGTATATTCTACATGCAACGCCGGCCGTGAAAGCCTGAAGACTTATACTTCATACACCATCAAAAGTGTGAAAAACTCTTCGGCATGTATTAATAACGTCTGACATAAAAGCTGCATTCATAGACTTAGACCCATTCACAAATCTGGAATAGATTCTTTTAATGCACTTAGCAACCAACCGCTATTCATAAAATATTACCGGCATGTAAGCCCTGTGCAGGTAAACATTAAAACCTCTCAGGAGTGTAAAATAGATTAATTGCGGCATTTTTTCTTTAACAATCATTTTTTGTATTTTTAGTAATATTTATTCCTTACAATCTATACGGTCAATTAATGTATAAGCCTTATGCAGTCCATTGCTGGTCAATGGTAATGTACTTATAATAATTCACAATTTAAAAAAAAGAGTTTGATTACCACCTTGTGGATTGTTTTAATAAATCCTATAAATGCAGTCAATTTTTACTTATGTATATACTCGATGCTACAACTTGTTGTAGGGTGCTTAACTTATTAAATAAGATGTTTCACATAATCCAAGGTACAGCAAAATTGTAGGACGAGATATTATCAATCAAAAATTAGTTGACGTCTCCACTGTGCTTACATTCATCAATAAACAAGTTAACAGTCATAGAAACAATACATTGTAACTCTTAATACCTAGAATTAAAACTCAAAATTAATGCGCTAACAGTCATAGTAACAGTGCTAACAGAAGTAACAAAAATCTATGTTTTACAATATTCGACCAAAGCCCCTTTTTCATAAATGTTTCCGCTTCATTATTGACACATGTCAAATATGACAGAGACACAGGCATATGAGAGAAGAGGGCTTTCCTTCAAATTTTGATTGTCATATTTGACACATGTCAAATATGACAGAAAACCCTCTTCTTTCAAATTCACATGTCAATAATAGTTTATTAATACATTTCTTCCCAAAATTGTCTTTGGCGGTACATTTCATCCTTTGACAGCTGAGTCTTTCGATCACTTGTCTTTGGCGAAATTGCGGTAGCTCTCGCAGAAGCCATAAACCAAAAGTTGAAGTTGAAGTTGACATGTCAATAATAAAAAAGCAGTCCATAATGCATATGGTACATGCCTTCTATGTAGGTATAACACAATCATAAAATTTATAAAAAAGGGGCATAGTCCTTTCATTCTCAACTTTTAAAGTTATAAAAACAATTGAGTGAATTATTTTTTTTTGCAATTAGTATGCTAACTACTCAAACCGAATAAGATAGAAAATACCGGTCGGGTCCGAAACTAGTCGGGCGCATCCTGACGATTGACGTGAGTATACCCGTAATAAATTTATCGAATTAAAAATGGCTCACGATAGTTTCTATATGAAAATATTGATTTAGCTCAGGCGGCATTCGAACTCGCGACCTGCCTGAGGTGATAAACTTTATTCTATCGATTATAAAAACAAGTGAGTTATGAAACCATTAAAACAGTTTTTACTATTAGATATAACACAATCGAAAGTATAAATATCTACTTCGGATAATTTTCGTTAATATATAATTCAAATACAATAATAATATTGAATAAGCCAGAACACTTAAATAGGTGACATGTCTAGTATAACAGTAAAAGGGTGTTTCTTTGTATTTAAAAAGACAAATACCTAAGTATGTTTATCCGCATTTTAAAACCACAATACACGCTAGTTAAGCTAAGCTTACGTTGGGTCTAGATAGCGATGTGTAAAATGCCCCAGAACATTATACCAACTGGTGTAAATACAATTAAATAAAACGTTACACCGGATAATACTGGTTGATTGAAGCGAAATATCAATGAACGCAAAAGTTAAAAATGCAAACTATTTCAAATGATGTTATAAAATTTGTGAAAATACAATGAATATGCTTAGAATAATATCAAACCACAACACGGTCCAATAAAATTTAAATTTATTTTAGGATTCTGGTATGTGTATGTAAGTAGGATTACAAGTGGAAACCGATGCATTCAAATAATATTTCCAGTAGTATAAACATTTTTTACACATTAAAATAAGGCAATCTGTCACCACAATTGACACAAGGTTAAATCAAAGTTATTTAATATAGCTCAAATATTAAACGCTGTTTAGATGCATATTCAATTTTTATGTACTTATTTACTAACCTTGTGATTAGGGCTTGCATTTCGGATAGCTGAATTATCTGAAAAATCGCCCAATTTTAATATTTGAATATTAGATATGTTTCATCCTCTACTTCGACGCCATCATCTCACCCGTTGTCCTACGTGGGCGATATGTACGGCAATGCGGCAACGCGACGCGATGCGTGACATGAACGTAGGCGATTCAAAGCGAACAGCGATTCGATGTGATTTCACACGAATCCATCCAATTATCCTGCGTGCGCGCGAAGACTGCCATTATCTATACACCTATACATATAAATAAAATTGGAGTGTCTGTTAGTAATATGTATTCATCAAAATAACATTTTTTATAATTTTTGTCTGTCTGTCTGTTCGTTCCGGCTGGCTGGACTGATTTTGACGGGTCTTTTATTGGCAGGTAGCTTTTGTAATAAGAAGTAACTTAGGCTGCTTTTATTTTAGAAAAATTTGATGCTCAATAGCGTTGACTCAACACTAAGCGATAACCGACATCCACGGGGGCGGAGCCGCGGGCAACAGCTATTCATAATAAAATGACACTCCAGCAACCGCTGTCGCGTCTATCCGCTCGAGAATATCAATCCAACTAATCACGTTCGCTCCAAATCGCGTCGCGCCGCAGGGCGACCTGCGTACGTAGGCCACTTCCATACATATCGACTGTTTGTTGTTTACGCGCCGCTTCGCGTTCACTTCAAAATCACTCACGTAAGACGCCGCATTATACTTCACGTGAGGTATTCTCGCGACACAACATAGGACACAATAAAGAACAACGACCACTTGATATTTTCGCGTCGCGTCGTATCGCGTCGCGTTGCCGCGCTTGTCGCTTACGTAGGACAACGCATCAGAGTACGGGGTCTTCTTCCCGTCTAACTGCAACGCGGTTGAACTTCGATATTTTCCGTAAAGCGGCTGCCATCTGTGCCTCGAACGAAAAGTATACGAATTCGTCGAGTCGAATCGAGAAAACGGAGTATTGCAATTGGCAGGCTTCGTACATTCACAGGTTCACAGTAGGCATTCGGCCAATCGCAAATGCTCCGTTCTCTCGATATTTTGATATTGATGTGCATATGGTGACGGCTTGACGTGCCCTCCGAAAATTAGATATGTTTATCCGCAGTATTATTTACAACCCCAGAAAATACTACAAATATTCAAATATAGAAAATTATTGAATTTCCGCAAGCCCTACTTGTAACACAGTCTTTCAGGTTATAGAGCAACTTGAGTTTTTTTAATTGCTGTATTGCTGGCTCTGTGCGTAGTCTTTAAGAAAAGCAGATTAAACAACAATTCGCAGGTGAAAAATAGCTTATGTACACGTATCAAACTTAGATTATTATAAATGCTATATATTATACTATAGGATATTTTTCTACACTTTAAAATAAATTATTAACAGAGTTAAAAAATTGTAAAAATTAGACCTGTCATTATTACTTTTTTTTTATTGGTTAGTCATGAATTCATAGAGTAAATGATTTGACGGTAGTTATGACGTCATAGTTTCATATTTCATACAAGTTCCTAAAGAAAAGCTTCAAATTAAACTAAATAAAAATAACTGATTCGACTATACAGTTATGCTAAGGCCTATCGGCTCTCAAAACACCGTTCATCAATGTACTACATTTTTTATATTGGCAGCACCATTACAGTAATACCCAGCTATTAAATTGGCACATCTAGAAAATTTAGGGTCCCGCTAAGATTGGCTTGTCAGATACCTTTATAGAGTAGTTAAAACCGTTTGGGTTTATTCGGTTTTAACTACTCTTAGCAGTAGACAGTAGACATGCGGTATGCGATAGAGAGCACAGTAAGATAACCGAAACAAGCCGATTTTAGACGAACCAGAAGTGCCAAATAAAAAGAAGGGTATCATACATATTCAGTTCAAATTCACTCTTATCAACCAACACGGGTGGGTACACTACACTACAATTTGATAACCTAAGCTAGTCACAAATCATGTGGCATCCTGTGCACTACTTTGACTAACATTTCTAGTTCTCTTACCACTACCCGTTGCAGACTTATTTTTATGTCTCTTCCTATCTCCGTCTTCCTCACTCACACTGTTACACCTAGCTTTCGGACTCATTAGAGTATCAGAACTGACTGAATCGCGTTGAGATTTCTTTCTCTGCCTCTTAGGCACGTTTTCTCCAATCAACATTTCGTTGAATAACCTCTGTCGGGCCTCCCAATATGAGTTTTGACGTTGTATAACTTCAGGGTACTTGGCTTCGAAGCCTATGTCTGGGGGTATCAGGAGTTCCCAGCCCAAGTTTGGATTCCATTTGGCAACGGAGCTAATTATTTCTAGAACATTTGCTGCCGGTAGACGCACTGTTGCGGTAATCTTCTCTCTGTCCACGTAGGGATGTTGGGTCAAGAGATATAGCTGAAAAAAAAAGTTAGAGATCAGAGAACTAGTGGTAGAGTGCCAGGAACATGCCAGAGGTTACTTCATCCTAGGCAACTGATGACCCAAGACGCCTATGCGGATTGATTTTGATTATAAACTTCAGAGAAGGGATAAGGGTCGCCATAGAAGTGATAACCGAACATTGCCAGCTAAATAGGCACCAGGACTCGGTCCCAGTGCCCCCACCTACTTATTGGATAAAGAACTAGAGGATCTGACGGTGTAACTGATCGTAAGATTATGTAAGAAAGCAAGTAGGTTCAATAGAATGCCATGAATGCTGTATATTTAGATTGCTGGCCAGTAACTTTTACCACATTGATAAAGATAGGAAAAAGTGAAACGACTCAAGCGGGAATCGAACCCGCGACTAGTCCTTTAATAGTTAGTTTTATTTAATACTATGACTACTTAGCTACCATGTCATGTCTTGAGTGCTTCAAATTCTCCTATACCACCATCTTGGGGCGACGGTGGGAGAGGGTGGGTGGTTACTCTACTACTGCCAGTAGACACGCCTTTTGACCAGACGGATGATCAACCCTTCTGTGATGGGGCATTTCACCCATTTGCCCTATATAACGACAGTCATACGTCTTCATATGGCAACCGGGACCGATGGCTTAGCGTGCTCTCCGAGGCCTGACCAGACCAATGTAAATATACATATTCAAGCATACAAAATATGCACTGTTTTTTAATTTCAGATAGTAAAATGACATTACCCGTGTTGCTGGTCCAGTATCGAAAGTTGTCTATAAATTATATTTAGTTCAGATTTTTGTAGGTTATTTTATAGTTGGCATAAATGAATAGTGTACAAAACTAAAAAACTTTTTAATTTCAAATTTTTTCTTAAAATATTATAAAGCCAAACCACTTGTATCCGCAAACATTGTCGATAGTTTCGAGCACGTCACTAAGCACTAAAAGCTGGTATCATTATTCCACAATTTGACATTTTCAGTTGTAAATTTACTATTTGAATTAAAAAAACGGACTACAAGCCCCCTAAAATCCAACGATACGTTCTGATCGTCCACCTGAATCCCGTGGGGGGCGGACACACGGAAACAAACTTACTGGCGTGGCTAACGTGGCTCTGGTACACTTGACATTGGCGTTTCGCCATTAATAATTTTATAATACATTTTACTTGACATTTACTTTACACTTTGAGGTTGACATAATCATCGGTAACTATATAACTGATGCAAGGAGCCATTTGAATAAAATAAGAGGGAGAAGATAAGCGGGGATGTAACCAGCGCCTCCTGCGTAACGACCGCGTTCACTACCGCTACAACACAGAGACTACTATAATCTTCAAGCTTTCATGGAACTTACCACGTGGTCCCTGGCAGCGCACATGAGCCGCGGCGGCACTGGAGCCGCCCGCGTGTACAGGTCGGCGGAGCGCGCCGCCCATAAGCCTCGCACGCAGCACGCCGCTCCGCTCAGCGCCGACAGCAGGCCGGCCTCTGACAGCGGACCATCCTCCGTTTGCACCAGAGCCCGCAGGTCCGTAAATGTCATCAGTTTTGCTGGAAAAATAGTACTGATTGAATTACATGTCTACATGGCTACTCCTTCTTCATCCCAGTCGCATCCGAAGCTTTTAACTTGGAAGTGTGGGGTCCGCTTTTTACCAGTCTAACTGCGGATTTGGCTGTACTTCGTTATTTTCGCATTGCTACTATACTTTTTTAATACTAGTCCATAATATAGGCCACGGTAATCACTTCCTATGAGGTAGGGCCTTGTGACTTGTCTGTTACCGAAGTGGTATTAAAAAAAAAAAACAAACCATTAGCTTATTGAGCCTATGAATATTTTGGATTAGAAGTCAATTCGATTCTTGACTTGAAAGGGAAGGAAGGGAAGAGGAAGGTTCAATAATATAATATGGACATTGTAAACACCTTCCCAAGAATGGCCTTAAGGAGGGTAAATGAATGAAGTAGCTTTCATCTATTTTTTTTCCATGTCACTTAGGCAGCAGCAGACAAGCGACCCACTTGATGGAAAGTGGCTACCGTGGTCTATGGACGTGTGCAACTCCAGGGGCGTCACACTCGCGCTACCGACCCTGTAAAAATCTTGTAATGCACCGTTTGAAGAACCCCATATTGTGACAGTTTGAGAATTATACTAGGAATTATTGTCAGCAGGCGCGTGCCTCCTTCGCCTTCAAATGACTATTATCTTTTTCTACCGTAGATAAGATTCAAAATGGTTTGTAACATTTTGGCTCAAAAACCCGCTGTCGGCAGCTGCTCTTTCAGTGGGGATTGACCCTTAGACAAATTTCATAGAAGGTTCATCTATATACAGCTGTCGGTGTCCCCAATAGAAATAAAATCAAAGCATGTACCTCTAACAAGAATTTCTTTGATCTGCTCATTAGGCGAGGGTAGCTTCGAGGGCGCGGTGTCTGCCTCATCAGCGGGCGGGGGCGGCACGAGGTCGCGGACATACTCGCGCGCCTTCACCGCTAACGCAGACCCGTCCGATGTCGTCGCGCTGAATAACTTGAGGCGTTCCAACTGAGTACAGAGTAATTCAATTAATCAATTATGACCGCGTGGTTCCCGGCAGAGTAGAATTTGGGCCACCCCTTCTCTTCCCATATGGTGTCGCACAAGGCGACTAAGGGATAGAGCTAATTAACTTTAACATCAGATAGATATTTACAGCCCCGACTCAGCCTCAGATGCATGGCTCGAGTCAACAATAGTGCCCGGAATACGGCAATAGATCACCCCTTATTACGTGGGACTGAATATAGATTGGTGAAATGTGGGTGTTAATTCACCTCTGCCTAACCCTCCGGGGGATAAAGGCGTGATTATATGTAAGTATGTATTTTTTTATGACATAGGAGGCAAACGAGCACACGGATCATCTGATGGTAAGCGATCACTGCCGCCCATGGACACCTGGAACACCAGAAGGGTTCTAGGTGCGTTGCCGGCCTTTAAGGTGGGAGTACGCCCTTTTTTCTCCATCTTAGCGTTAATCCTGATCGCATTCAAAGGTTTCAGAGTCTGGAGTCCACTTTTTCCAGATTAACTGCGGGTGTAGCTGAACTTCGATATTTTTTGTGAGCCGACTGTCGTCTCACCTCCCCAACACAATTGGTGATATCGAAATATTGCAGTTAGACCAGTTGTTGGATTTTTAAGGCTCCTACTACATGTAACGACTGCCTTAATTATTGATAATAATCCATAGGTACATATATAATTGTGTCCCTGACTTTTAATCTGGCTGCTTTATTAACGCAAAGCAAAAACAGCTGAGGCAACAAACTTGAAATTTCTGCAGTTCATACATGTAAGGTACAGATAACGGCAATTAACTTGGCAAAAACCGTCAGATGCAAAACTTTGCCAAGTTAGATGCCGTGCACTGTACCTTCCTAGCTTGTATACCTTGTACAGGTTAGAGTAATGTGTGGTACAGATTATGGAAACTGATTCGGCAAGAATTAGATGCAAAAACTTGCCAAGTTAGATGCCTCGTACTGTATCAGTGGTGATTCGTGAATGTTTACTGATAGGAAACAGATGAAACTTGGCATATATCAGAACTCTACTTGTGTCTCTGGTAATAGTAATAACTAACATTACATGACTAAAATCTTGAAAGAGAAGCCGGTAGGAATCGTGTTGAATGGAAGTCATCACCAATGAAATGTATAGGTATTTTTCAAAATTCAATAGCGCATGATAATTGTAGCTTATCAATTATCATGCACTTTTTCCTTTACTTATCAGCTCTTATTGAAGTGTAATCACAACCGTGTCACATTAACATGTTATGCTAAATTTTTCTACACTTCCATATTTGATTTAGGTTGGAAAAAGTAAATGCTCAAGACAGGAGCCATCTACCGATTTTCATTTACTATTGTAAACAATAAATGATATTACAATCATTTCTAAACATTGTTTAGAAATGATTAATTAACTCTATTTAACTCTCCCTTAGGGGAGGGTCGGAGAAATGGATGAAATGGCCCGCAGAAGCCGCGGATAGATCGTCCGTCCGGCCGTCCGGCGTCCCCAAATTGAAATAATAGTAATAATAAACATTGTTTTTTGATTACTAATTTATTTTAATCAGTATGCTAACTATTACGAAAACAAAAAGAAATCGATTTAATGGTTGATTGGTAACGAAAAACAAATACAACAGTATTTATTAAAATTTTAAAGCAATTAGTAACTATTCAAATCGATATAGATTGAAAATAGTTTTCGTCTGGCGGGACTGCATCTGTGACCAGTTCCTTAAAGTCCTTATAGTCCCGCCTGAGCATTTGCTTTCTCCAATCTATATCGAAATAAAACAATAGATTATGCATCTTTATCCTGACAAAAAAGTTAAAAGTGTCTTACCTCAGCGTGATCAGTCTCAGAAGATTTCCATAGTGCATCGTACCAGAATTCGTCTGCAATACGCTTCGATATTGTCTCAAACGATTTTTCTTTGGCCTTCTTTGCCACTTCAGTCTCTTGACGCGCGAATTTTACAGTTACCTAAAAGTAAACAAATAATAAACACTGAAGTACAAACCTACGTTTACTGATTATTACTTTAAATACAAGAAACCGCGCAAGAGCCGCGTGTTTCCTGGCAGAGTAGAATTTGGTCCACTCCATCTCTTCACATATGGTGTTTAACAAGGCGACTAAGGATGGGGCTATTTAACATCAGCCAGATTTATACAGCCCAGATTTTTTTTTGGAAAGAGAATACTGGAACAAATCCTTCAAAGATTCTACAGGGAATCCTAAAGAAGATACCACTTCTCGAGGCTCCCATAGACAGAATACCATGTCACCACGTCTTCGAAAGGAAGTGTCATATCCAACTTTCTGAAGAAAAAAGAGATAGCTCTGGCGTCAAAGAAGTTAGGATATACACAGACGGCTCCAAAACCACACATGGTACTTGAGCAGGCGTCTTCTCGAATGACTTAAATATCAAAATAACCACCACCTTGGACAAGCTAAGCACAATATTTCAAGGCGAATGTATTGGCATAACAAGAGCGGCGGAGACGATTGCCGCCAGAGATGTCAGAGATCTAGATATAAAGGTCATCTCAGACAGTGCATCCGTACTCCAAGCTGTATAACCTCTGTCCTCATATTGGAATGTCATAACACACTCCAATCCATTGCAAACACAAACATGGTCAAGCTGCAATGGATCAAGGGACACAGCAACTCCCTCGGCAACGACGCAGCCGATGAATTGGCCAAGAGAGGATCAGGGTCGACAGTATATGGACCGGAACCAATACTACCTATACCTCAAGCTCAGGTCAAAACTTGACTACGAAAAAGTACAGAAGAAACCCATCAAACAGAATGGACAAACATTGAAGGATGCAGGCAAACAAAGAATGCAGTGCCGTTAGCATCAAAAACGTTTAGCCAAAATCTCATTAGGCTAAAAAGGGACCAAATCCGCAAGGTTACAGGCATCTTGACCGGTCACTGGCCCCTAAAAAAGCATCTGTTTACAATAGGTGTGGCGGGCAGCCCCCTATGCAGAGGCTGCATGGGGGCAGAAGAAACGCCATGGCATGTGCTTACAGAGTGCACGAGCGTGGCCGCACAACGGGCGAAATTCCTCCAGTCACCAGCGTCACTTGGGGAAGCATGTGGAAACCTGAAAAGGCTACTGGCTTTTTGGGAGGATCTGGGTTGGTTCGAATGAGAGGTAAGATGGTACGCACAATGGCCCAATCAAGAGACTAAGTGCGGAACAGCCCAGGTAAACTAAACTACAGCCCAGATGTCAGCCTCAGATGCATTAAGGGAATGCAATCTCGATCTCCGAGATCTTGTGAAAACGAGATTGCACTTGAGCATAAAAAAGCCTTATTTGAAGCTCATTAATCAATAAGGAAATGAATTTACAGGTGTCCGCGGGTCAAAAGGCACACTTTAGATCACAGATAACTGCCTGAGGTCAAACTAGTGATGACTCCCGAAAAGCTTCTTAAGCAGTTGGTTTTCTGAACAACAAAATAATCTGATGTGCTTCTTAATGCTACTTTTAATATAATTTGCAATAATGAGTTGGTTTATTTTGTTATATCATCTCTTATTTAATAGATCTCTGACTAGACATAGTTTTCTTTAATTGATAATAATTATCTGTTTAATAGACAACTCTACATGGTTAAGGACTTGCATTTCTTCTTCGTATTGTTGTTTTACATAAAAGATGTTTGATTATTAAAAGTTTTTTGTTGCATATTAGAAGAAAAGACTGGTTTTTGGTACGGGTTTTGAAAATAAAGGTTTATTTACCTATATTTATAAGAATAAACACACAAAACTACCAATCTTGTCTGAACTCCAACCTTAAAAGATTGCATTCTCTAGATGCATTACTCGAGTCAACAATAGTGCCTAGAATATGGCGATAGGCTCATCCCCTATTATGTGGAACCTCTGTTGATCCCTCCAAGCCTCCAGAGATAAAGGTGTGATTGTTTGGCATTATGTGTGGTCCGTAATGTGTAGGTAATATATTTACAAAACTAATTTATTTACAAAATATAAAACAAAGTTACTTGCGGTGACTGTTCGCTTAAATCTTTGCAACTTCTCAACAGATTTTAATGCACTTTTTAGCAATGGAATGTTTCAAGAGGAAGGTTTTGTACACTGCAGAACCACGGGCGACAGCTAGTTAATTAATAGGATGCTAATTACTAACTTACCTGTTTGGCTATAGGTTCATTATCTTCTTCATCGGAATTCTCAGATTTACTTTTGTCCTGTTTACGTTTATCTTGCTTGTCGTAATATGAATATGATGGTCTCATCTGAACAATACCTGAAATTTTTCATGAAAATTATTCCACCAACAAATTAAGTGTATTTACTATCAGATCTAGTGAATTTACTGTTAAATCTTGTGTATTTACTAACAGACCTAATGAATTTACTGACAAATCTAGTAAGTTCACTATCAGATATGGTGAGTTTGCTATCAAATCTAGAGAGTTCAATAAAAAATGTTGTAAGTTCATTGTCAGTTAGTGCAAAAACATATGTGCACAGTGGTTGATTTTTATGTGGACAAATAGGTATCTAACTAAGGTCAATTGTACTTTTCCAGGCAGTGAGTCATCTGTACCAACTATTTAGGTAATCTGTGATCAGGCCCAGTGAGTTCACTATCAATGAATTCACTTTCAGATTTAGTGAGTTCACTAGCATATATAATATATGTGTGATTCACTATTAGTTCTACAGAGTATCCTGTTGGATCTGGCAACCTATCTAGAATAGGTCAGTTATCACTACATAGTATAAAACAAAGTCGCTTTTTCTGTCCGTATATCTCTTTGTATGCTTAAATCTTTAAAACAAAGCAACGGATTTTGATGCGGTTCTTTTTAATAGATAGAGTGATTCAAGAGGAAGGTTTATATGTATAATACATGTTTAATATAGTAAAGAGTGCAGCGGGAACGGGATCTGACGCCACGCGGGTGGAAAAATATTGGCGGTACGAAGTTCGCCGGGTCAGCTATTTGTTTTTTGGTTTTGATATAAAACAATTATTTGATACCTTGTATAGGTGTGCAATGTAGCTCTTTGTCTTGCAATATGGCGACTGCATAGTGTTCTGTTTCATTACAAGGAGTACTGCTCTCAAACACAATCTTATCCATGAAACCATTCTTGAAGTACTTTCCTTTGTCTTTCTCTTTTACATGCCATGATGATTCCTAATGAGTTAGAAAAATTAATAGTATTATTAGCATGATCGGCGTTACCGGACCTTCGCAGACTATAACTGTCAATGGAATAGGTGGTCCCAATACTGAAAAACATATTAGTTACATAGATTTCCGTAATAAGGATAGGTTTACATACGAAAGAGAACACAAAAGTTTCTAGGGATGTAGAGCTTTTTATACGCTACTGGTTTGTAAAATATATGAAGTCTTAACTATACAACAATAGACAAATGGGAATAATGATGAAATTTTTTGCAGAAATAACATATTACCTGGTGTCCATCAGTGTTAAGCGCAATTTGCTCGCCTTTAGAACTACAATATTTATCACCGTATGTGTCTAAGCCAATCTCTAGCCTAACCATCTTGTTCATGGGTTTAACAGACGCGTTTACAACTTTAACATCACTCCACTCTCTATTTGCCGGTCTCACCGGATACTGATATATGTATAAGTTGTCCGCTAATGCCTGTGATAGATACACAGGTATCTGAAAAGATTTAACACAGAAAACTTTAGGATAATACCTTTTTTTTCTATAATAACATAACCTCATGGAACTACCACGTTGTTAGTAAATTAAAACAAGGTTACTCACCTCCTGCACGACAGGATCTTCTTCCTCCATAGTGCGTTAACGTTTTTCTGCAAAAGAAGCTACAACATGACCGAGAAAATTTCGGAATTAATAAATAAAGTACACAGTCAGACGGCAACGGGCAAAGCTACTATGACAGAACAAGTCCACAATTTTTGACAGTTTAGTTTCTTAAGAATGCTCTGTGGGCTGTGCTGTATTGTGTACCATACTCTACAGGTCTATGGGTCAAACAAAGTTATATGTGTAAAACCGGTTGATACCGATTTCAAGGACTTTTTCAAAATCGACTTAAACTGTTTAGGCGATTAATAATTTAGTAAAAGAAGTTCAAGATAAAAATATTGGATAATAATAAAAACTCTTTGCAGTGGAAGAATTACGCTAAGACTTTTGGTAAAAAAGAGTAAAAGAAAAATGACATAATTGACATCCTTTATATTGTCAAAAATATTGTTTTAGAGAATTATTTTATTTTTTAGTAAATATATTATCATTTAAATGTGAGCCATTTCTCCTGTTGTAAAGATTATACAGTTACTGCTGAACTTACAAAAATCAAAAATTAATAAGTTTCAAAAATGTCGGATATGATAATAAATGGTATTTATTTTATATTCTTCAAATTCAAACCAATTTTCTTTTCAAACTAGTTCTCGTGGTACTATATCTACTCTACTCTCTACTCTACTATATGACAGTAGTTAAAGTAGTTAAAATATAAACTTGAACATCAGTTATAACGAGACAAAAGTCCAGCAGGTATCAAGTGCAACATTCTTAGGTATAACATTAGACGCACATTTTGCATGGAAGGAACATATTGACAATGTATGCACTAAAATAAATAAATTTGTTTTCGCTCTACGAAAGGTCAGAGATGTAACAAGCAGGCAAACTGCCATTATGGTTTACCACTCTTACGTCTGCTCCATAATACGATACGGGATAGTAATCTGGGGTAACTCATCTGAACTCACAAGAGTTTTTATAGCTCAGAAAAAATGTATTCGCGCATTGTTTAACCTAAAATGGTCGGAGTCCTGTAGACCAGTATTCAAATCTGAAAATCTGTTAACGGTTCCTAGTATTTACATTTACGAAGTCGCTAAATTTGTAAAACTCCATGACCATCTATTCGAGAATAACGATAACATGGGAAAGCGACAGGTAACGCACCTCCCAAAAAAAATGCCTGTACCCAAGTTGGAACTGTTCAGGAATAACTGTGTTTACATGGCACCTCTTATTTTCAACTCCTTACCCAAGGAGATGGTGGAACTACCGCGCTCAAAATTTCTACGCACATTACGGGAGTGGTTAATTAAGCAAAGCTTTTACGACACTTCAGATTTCCTGAAGAGCAGTTCTTGCCGTTTCGGTGCGCATTGATTGGAAAGCATTGTTTCACATGTAATTGATAAATTATTTGACTTTGAAATATTTAGTTCATTGAGATTGTACTATTGCTTGCTATAATAATATAATCCTGTTGACTGTTCCTAAAATTTATGACATATTCTGTAATTTTTAACATTTCGATTTTGACTTATTTTAACTTTTGACATGTTTACTTTAATTTTCATGTTTATTTAATATCTTAGGCTCAATATGTAAGTTTGACATTTTGATTTTGACTCATTTTAACTTTTGACATGTTTGCCTTAATTTTTCATATTTTTTTCAACTTCTTGCGCTTAGTAATTGTTAAAAACGCTTATCATAGTTTTGATTGATAGACAATGTTGCATGCGGAAATTTCTGTGAGACATGCTGTACACCATTGTAATATAATGTTAACATCTTTATACCAGACCATGTTTCGTGCAATAAATGAATTTACTTACTTACTTACTTACTTTACTTACTTAATTAATTAACATATTACTAGATGATATTTTGTGAAGGACCAAGAAGTACAAATAGCACTTTTAAATTTTTTCAGAAGAAATTATTTACACAGATTCCATACTGGCTGGCTGGCTGGCAGACACTAAAACCCTAACATTAAATTAATTACTTCAATATCTTCAAAACCCTCATATGCTCATACTCTAACCCAAATCTAAAAAGCAGCCTTATGAAGGGAAAACATTTTTCTAAATAACAGTTGAAAACATAATATTAAGCTTTGCTTTTCATTTCTTTTCAGACTCCGTCCCAGTGGACAAGAAATGGAGTGAACTTATAAGATATAATATTTTTATTATGAAGCTTGTGGAATTTGTAAGTTGAAAGTGATATTATATTTGTGCAATACCTACTTATGAATATTCTTGATACTAGCTCGATTTCATTCCTTGTAGGCAATCTCGCTCGTTATACTCATCTTACCACTGGCTATCGCAAAACCTCAAGGACACATGTACTGCATAGCGACTGGTCCCACGGTAGTCATATCGTTTTTATTTATACTATTATACCTACGAAGAAAAGTGCCGCTATTCATGGAAAAAATGTACTTATTTTTTCAAATTTTATTTACCTTTGGTGCCTTTATCCAATGTTTTTTACTGAATCTTGTTAGAGTCTGGCTATGGTTAATATATGGAGTATTCTACTTTGCATTGTTAACAGCATTATCACTTGATTTATTTCTTATTGCTAATGAACGGGGTTGTACTTTTAGTTGTGCATGAATATAACATTAATAGAAACATTTTATGTATACCACATGCAATCAGTGTGAATATATTATCTAATAAAATCTGTCTTTTGATTCAAACTTACATTTAGAAGGGCGGTATTGTTGACCATTATTACTTCCTGAAATTATCTGCAATATTCCGTAGTAGTAAAAATGGACATCACTAAAGAATGACCTTGACCTCCAAAAAGTCATGTTTTGACAATTTATTTATTTGAATTTTGACATTTCACTTGGTTATTTCTTGTTATTATTTAATAGCTTCTTTCTATATGTATTATTATTGTAAAAAGATATCATTCAGTCACAATGTGACTGCAACAGCAGTGTTGTAAAACACCCAAATATTTAAACAACCGAGTCCTAAAGTGTTGTATATAAAATGCTTTCCGTGATCTGAAGGGTTAATTTTCGACTATTTACATTATGCCACAGTATGAATAAACAGCGATAGTCGGTAAGCTCAAAAACTCAAATTCCAAGACATGAATTGCATAAGAATTATTACTTTTAGGTTATATCATTGCTCCTAATGATTCTCCCATTCGTATTGGTGGAACCTGACGTCATACACTGCCTGGCCATCGCTCCGACCCTCGTTATGTCGGTTATGTTCGTCGTGCTATATTTAGTGGACCAAGTACATGACCTGGCAGAACAACTTTACTTAGTTATGCAAATAAGTTTTACTGTCCTGGCATTTATTGTCATATTTATTAAAGCCAGTCCAGCTGGAGCCCTGTATGGACTTTTCTATTGTCACCAGCTTGTCGCCCTCGGCATAGATCTGTATTATGTTATCAAAGAACGGGGATTTGCTGTCTTTTAAAACAATGTTATAATCGAATAAAATGCTTTAGCAGGCATACTTGCTCGTATTATTCAGTAGCTACATCACTATTATACTAAAACCTTTACTCGTCATACTATATTTAAAGAAAACAATTGTTAAACAGCAATCCCATTTTTTTCTTTAGATTAGTAATGTATTTATAAAAATGTACAACTGAGTGCGTCTCTTTTAGGTAGTGGCACTGCTTCTCAATATTCTGCCTCATGTTGTGGCCCCGGTGGATATCTTACAATGCTTGGTGGCTGGCCCCACCCTCATGCTGTCCACTCAAATGATGGTGCTTTATGTTGTGGACCAAGTGCAGTGTCAGGCAGAATTATATTATGTGCTAATTCAGCTAATGATCACAATAGCTGCCGTGATCAATCTATTTCTCATTGGTAGATTGGTAGGTGCCATATATGGATTATTTTATGCTGACTTAATTATTGCATTGTCTATGGATTTATACTACATAACAAAAGAAAGAGGCTGGACTCTATGACATGTTAATTAAATTCGTTATTACTTTCACATTGTATCGTTTTATTATTAATGCAGATAAAAAACTGATAAGCAATTCCTGTCACAGCCGCATCCTGTATACTGTCCTGTTGATCATGATAGGAGGCTGTTGGTATTATTTATGACATAATGTATGAAATAGTCATATTCTATTTGAGAGCTACAATTAGAGTTACCGTAAAAATGTTTAAGAAAATTTCTAAGAGACTTTTAAACATTACCCTGTGTGAATTGTTGTGGTTAATACTAATTTCTTTTGTATTATGTGTGATATGGATGTATAGAGAGTATACATGGGAGAATGAATCGAGTGAGCTTAAAATAAAAGCTCACTATCCTGTCATACTTTGGTGGACCATGGAATTTCCAGGTACTTCAAATATTTGTCATTGTGAAAATAATGTAAAGTGTCACGTTTACAGTGACAGAACAATGCATAATGTATATAAGATAGATGCATACTTATTTTACGCAAGCAACATTGATTTTAAAAGCCTTCCTCTACCAAGGCGACCGAAAGAAATAATATGGGGTTTATATCACGAAGAATCCCCAAGAAATGTAGAGGAGTTCTTACATGAAAAAGCTTTAAGTTTATTTAATTTTTCATCTACATTTAGCAGATATAGTGATGTTCCATTTCCGTTGCAACATTTGTTTGCATACGAAGACATTACAAGTACAAACTATTTTGTTGATACTGCTTTGAAAAATAAACTCTTGGAAGGGATTGCACCAATTATATACTTACAAAGTGACTGTGAAACTTCTACAGAAAGAGATTCTTATGTTAGAGAACTCATGAAGTATATTAAAGTGGACTCTTATGGTAAATGCCTGCAAAACAAGAAAATGTCACAGAAATTCAAAGAAGACTATTTAAATAACCTAAACGAAGATGCATTTCTACATTTTGTGGCAAGATACAAGTTTGTCATAGCCATTGAGAATGGTGTGTGCAATGATTATGTTACAGAGAAATTTTGGCGGGCCATCAAAGTCGGCACTGTCCCTATATACTTTGGCTCACCGTCTATAAAAGATTGGTTACCTAATAATAAATCTGCAATACTTTTAACAGATTACCCAACACCAAAGATTTTATATGAGCATATTAGAGAGTTATTAACAAATGATAGTTTATATGAAGAATATTTAGAACATAAGACAAAACAATTAATTACAAATGAGAATTTAATAAATGAATATAGGCAGAGACCTTACCAACTTGATGGGATTAAAACTATGGAAAAATTAGAATGTGTTGTTTGTGAGAGATTACATGAAAAAATTAACGGGGGAACTAAAATTAATATAGTGAACAAAAGTCACTACAATTGTCCAAAACCTATATCAGCTCTCTCCTTAGCTGTTAACCCCGAAAACAGCTGGGTATATTCTTGGGAAAGTGCGGCATCCAACGCAGAAAGAATTTACAATGAAATTATTAATAGAGATTGAAATATATATTTTTTCTATGTTTATTAAAAATGATAATATATTTTCATACAAAGTAATTTTATACTAGTATTTTTATTGACAGACTCCGTCTAAAGGTGAGACTGGGAGTATGTTGTACTGCAGGCCTCTCTTGATGACGTGGGGGATCTTTTTTGGTACCATTCTGCAACATAAATAAGTGTTTTTAAGAACAGCAATTCAATGTATGAATTGTGCATTACGAAGTTGTGGTCCGAAATTTCGGGCAACAGTCTGGGCCCACTCTCCTACACCTTCTTTCCACGAGTGGTTTATCTGGGCTTTAACAAGTGTGCCTGTCCATAACCGCTGCTGACCCCCATAGAGGAAAGCCTGCGCCAGGACTGTTGGTGAGGATGAATAGAGGCCCAAAGATCTTGCCTGAGCATTTATCCCTCCCTACTTGGGTTCACGGGACCTCTAATCCCGCCAGAAAAGCTTGCACCAGGAACTCGACTGTCAATTAGCTGGTGAAGGCATAGGTAGGCTTGTCGATGCGGGCCCAAAGATCTTAATGAGTTGAGGCCACATACACCCTAGGATAGTCCCGTATTTTGTTATTGCTGCTGTAGAGATATTGTTGCTTAAAATTGTACTTACGATATGCAATCGATGATAGGGCATACAGACAGGCAAAGTGTGCAACCGGTACAGTCATCTGTGACACTTGGGATGTGTGTCTCTGGATCAAATCTACAAAGAAAATAATTTCCGTCAATAAAAGCTAGTTACAGTCCCATCAAAATCTTCCTCCTGAGTTTGGCTTAAGACAGAAAACAGTGTAACTTGTTCATATGCAACCATTTTTATACGATTATTTTAAAATACACACGGATATTTTGTATATACATAAGATATAAAGATTCAATTTGTCGAATTCCTACATGACAGCAAGTTAGGTTTTTACTATAGGCAGGGTGGTCCTTTCTAGGGTACAACAGATTCCCTTGCTACACAGGCTGATATGACGAAACAACGTGCGGTTTTAGTCGGTTTGATTTAAAGCACGAAGGGGTTTCCTTCTGCAAAATAGGATTTATAGAGAAGTTAGGACACGACGGTATTTCTGTCCAATTGAGCAGTCCGACTGAGGAAGTACCTCCGCCCTACAGAATGCCGCGGCCATAATAACCTCGTGTTGTGTTGTAGCTAGAGCTCACTGGAGAGTTTATGTGTTGTCAGTGGGAAGACCAAAGGCTTGTCCTGCTTTATTTTCTACACTGACGGCATAGAAACACTTTGTTCTAACAGGGTCGGCAGCATGAGTGTGACGCCCCTGGTGTTGCACACGTCCATAGGCAACGGTAACCACTTTACATCAGGTGGGCCGTGTGCTTGTCTGCCACCTAAGTGGTATATAAAAAATGGAGAGGAAAATGGTAAATGGAAAAAAAGAAATGGAATAGGGTACTCAGTACTTACGCGATAGCTTGGTATCCTGAATCAGCGCAGGCCATGTAACATTTACCACAGTTTATACACATGTCCTGGAAAAAGGATTAATTTCAAACTTTTTAACCAATAAAACAATATTTAATGAAATTTTAAAGCAATTGGCATGCTATTCAAATCGATTTAGATTGTAAAAAGGAAATGCTCAGGTGGGACCGCAACCAGTTTCTTACCTTGAGCATTCGAAATTCTCCAATACAACCATCTTGGTACTACGCGACGGTGGGAGCCATCTACTGATAGTCATACAAACTATTGGCAACATTCGCATTGACGTCCCATCTGGACATTCACTTTTTCCAATTTAAATCGAAACTGTTTTAAAGAGTTCTATAGCGATTATGAACGAATTTATCAATAAATCACGAGTTTATTCCATTCAGAATGTATTTCGCATGAACTTCTAAGAGTTGTATCAAACTTACATCATCTATAAGAGCAACCACTTGCTTCGTGTTATCTAACTTTTTGTAAGCGCCCACTCTTGGCAAAGCCTCTCCTAATACGTCCTGGACCTTCGGGACTGCTGGATAAGAGAGGCCGTTGCCATTCTGGTTCCCATTCTTTATGCTGTTTGTCGAAGATTCAACTGAATTGTCAGCTAGAAGATCAGATTTTAATCTCTTCTCGTGGAGTAGCTCTTCGCGCTTCCTGCCGTACGGACCGAAGTGGGCTAAGACCTGAAAGGTTATGTAAAATTATAAGTTCAATGTAACACTATGAGTTCATTGTAACATTATGAGTTCAATGTAATATTATGAGTTTATTGTTGTAACATTATGAGTTCAATGTAACATTATGGGTTCATTATAACATTATGAGTTCGACAGCCTCCGTGGCGTGGCGGTAGTGAACGCGGCCGCCACGCAGGAGGCGCGGGTTCGATCCCCGCTCAGTGCAAATATTTGCATGCATGAATATGTACCTATATTTGCATTGGACTGGGTGTTTCTATGTATAATATGTATGTATTTACAAAAAAAAACGTATCTAAGTATGTTTATCCGCATTCTAGATTCCATAACACAAGCTAGTTAGGCTATGCTTACCATGGGTCTAGATAGCGTTGTTTGAAATGTTGTGGAATATATATTTATTTATTTATTTAATGTAACATTATGAGTTCATTGTAAAATTATGAGTTCAATGTAACATTATAAGTTCATTGTCAACATTACAAGAAGGCTCGATTAAAACAGGATTGAAAGAGATTGTGGTTCAATACTTTTTTGTAATGGGCAGTCAATATGACTTCACCTCCTTAGAGTTAGCTATAGGTGAAGTGTCAGGAATGAGGGCATTACGATCAAAAGGTCCTGGGTTCGAATCCTGGCCATTACAACAACAAGCAACTCAGCTTAGCTGAAGGGGTTAGATCGAATATTAGTAATTTGTATCGAAAGTACAGGCAAAACTTTCATGTGAAGCTATGGATTAGTTCAATGTAATAATTAACAGACCAAATATCTGGTTAGATACTTAAATATTATAAAAATAATAATTTAAGAAAAATCGTAACGTCATACAGAATACCGCGGCCATAATAACCTCGTGTTGTGGTCCCGGCGATGAGTAGGGTAGCCAGAGTTCACCGGAGAGTTTTTGTGCTGTCAGTAAGAAGACCAAAGGCTATTCCTGCTTTGACTTCTGCATTGACGGCACAGAAACTTTGTGTTTACAGGGTCGGCAGCACGAGTAGGACACTCCTGGAGTTGCACACGTCCATAGGCCACGATAACCACTTTCCATCAGGTGGACCGTGTACTCTTTTGCCACCTCAGTGGTATTAAAAAGAAATATTTTTATTCACCCCATTTTACTTCTAATTTACAAACATTTTTTTCAATGGACTTTATCTAGGCTATATAAGAAGTTAAATTACCTCGCCCTTCTCATCATAGAGCGTCTGCACCGGTTTTCCCTTTTGGTGTTTGAAAGTCGGCGGCGACTGCCCCAGCCAGTCGGACAGGCCTAGCGACCGGAGGTACAGGAGTGCTTTGAGGCCCGTTATGTAGTCTTCCACTACTGTGAAGTCTTGGTTCTGGACTGCGCTGCATATCTGGTATAACAAGAAAATAGTTGGAGAGAATACTATTTGTTAGGGGTACAACCCGTTTTTTCTGTTCCGAGTGGGTACAACGCACTTGCGTTCAAACTAGAGATGTTTCAACTCTAGTTGCTAACTTAAGGTAAGTCGAGTTGCGCTTAACTTGAATTAACTCGATTTGGATTCTTTCTAACTCGAATTGGGTTGTAGGCACATGATGTAACAGACCAAACGATAGAACGGGAGCGATTCGTTCTTTGAGTACCTGCTTTAATGTAATATTCCTGTTATTGCATCGACGATTGACACTGACAACGACACGAATTTTTTCGATCATTATATCCACTAATACTATTCACTTGTCACAATGTTACAGATTTGATAAATAATAACTAGTAAGAAAGGTATAATTATACTAGTACCTAGTTCTCGGAACAGTAGACCTCGCGAGCACCATTGCCACATTTATCTGGGAGGTACCCTTAGCAGGTATTAAAAAAAAACGAACCATCACTAGTTCAAAGGGATGCACGAACTGCATGTGGTTCGTTTTCATGCAAGAGTAGGAATACCTATGTACCTTGTGCTCAGTGACCCAATGACCCCGCAAATACGTTTTGGGTCGTGCGTGATAGCTAATGAACAGTAGCTTTTATATTTTACAACGTTAGTTTGTCTCATGTTCTGTTTAGTTCCTTTTATCATAAGAAATTTCTACACTGACTTTCTTTTCTTTTTCTATCTTCTAAAATATAAATTTTGCTTTGAAGTGTGAGTAGGTATAAGGACCTTGATTGCTATACTTACGCGCTAAGGACGCGCGTCGTGGCGGGGGAGGACCTTGAGTTAAAAACGAGCGATAGGTATATCTCCGTGAGCGATGGCGGCGGACTGACCAAATCTGACAGTCAAAACTCCATCCAAGCACCCAAAGCAAAGCACATACCCAAGGTGCGGTACAGCGGTTACAATCGAACTATAATAAATCCATACTAATATTATAAATGTGAAAGTAACTCTGTCTGTCTGTCTGTATGTCTGTATGTCTGTATGTCTGTATGTCTGTATGTTACGCTTTTGCGCCTAAACCACTGAACCGATTTTAATGAAATTTGGTGTAGGGGTAGATTAGACCTTGAGAAAGGACATAGGCTATGTTTGATCGCGATAACCGACATCCACGCGGGCGGAGCCGCGGGCAAAAGCTAGTAAGTAATAAGCTAGTCTCGTAGCCGCCTGTACCTGCACGACGGGCGCGCCGCACATGATGAACTGTAGCGCGGAGTCAGCGGAGTCGATCCCGCCGATGCCCAGGATGGGGAACCCGGCCAGCTTGTTGGCGATGGCCGACACCGCGCGGAGCCCCATGGGGCGGGTGGCGTTGCCCGACACTCCGCCGTAGGTCGTGTGTTTCTGTACGCCTGGGAAGAAAGAGAGCAAGAGAGAAATTAACAAATTTATTCATTTATAAACCTGCGGTAACAGCAATAGAAAAACACAATATACTTACATTACCTCAGCTCAACTCTTCAGTTTTATTGAAGAGTTTGTTTGTGTGGTTGAGGCGCTAATCTCGAGAATTCTTCATTCGAATTGAAAAATTATTTTGTGATGAATAGCCCGAGGCTATATAACATCACGCTACAACTGATGGCAGCGATGCCTGATAGTAGTGATAATAAATCTCAACAATTTGGCAGATTTCCTTACATTATTAATTGAAGACTAAAAAAATTAAGGGCCCTAATAATAAAATAAGGACAGACATATAAAAATACCACTTATTAGGAAAAAACTGTATGTATAATTTACTCAATATACTTAGAAGGTTCAGAATTGCAAGAGATTAAGCGTTGTCATGAAGAGGAGAACAGAAGTAAACCCCATATGTAAACTTACCAACAGCTGGCCATGGTATGGCGTCAGGTCGGACGGACATCAATCCAGACACAGTATTGATGGCCGAAACGCCGCTAGCGCCACCTATACAAAAAGATATTCATTTTGAGAAAAATTCAAAAGATTTGGAAGTGCAAGCTCCTAGTTTCACGATTGTGTTCCATTAACCCATACCAGTCTAAACTTGTTTTTGTTGCTTAGTATCAGACTGAGACCTTTAAGTACAGATCGACCGCGAGTGCTGTTACGCTCCCATGGTTCGCGCGGCGTGGCGGGAGACGAGGTAAAAAAGGAGAAAGAAAGAACATGAGACGAGAGCGAGAGAGACGCCGCCGCCAGCGCTGACAGCCTTATCTCGTTCGCTCATAGTAGCTTTTTCTTGAGCTTTTTCCGCCACGCAGCGCGTACAGTCAGCGTCAGAAATATTTTAAATACGTAGTCGCAAAATTGTCTTAAAACCAAGGTATTCCGAGCAAAACAAACTGTTTTATTGATATAAATTGTATTATTGTCCGAACTTAAGGTGTGTACCAAATAGAATAATCCGTCAATAGGAAGGAGGTACTTTGTTCATCAAGATCAATCTGTTGCTGACTGTACCACCGGAGCGGTACAACGCCTTAATGATTACCTTCATAAGCAGCTGTGGCAATATCAACGATGTCGGTGATATTGGGCGTCAACTTCACAAAGAACGGTATTTTTACGGCTTTTCTCACCCATTGGGCAATACCCTTCACTGTTTCAGGGTGCTGAAATAAACGGTAGCTATTAATTATACGTGACTTACTAACATGGCGGACAAGCACACGGTTTGCCGATTATTTGAGCCGCAGTATCTGATTTAAAAAAGGGTTTCTTTTAATTTAGGTCGTCAAATTGACTGCACCCCATCTGAAACTGGAGTGTAGTTCAAAGAAATAGTGGCCGCAATTACTGCATTTCTTACCTGTTATACCTACCCTACTTACAAATATTTTTACGCATGCCTTTGTTAAAATTTAAAATGCCAAAAATTTAAAAAGTCAGCGCCAATGCGTTATCTGTTAAAGCTCGATCTATTCACATAAAACGGAGTACCTACTTTTTACCTCAATAAGTGGAACCTATAATAGAGTTAGCCCTTCACCCGCTGTAGAGTCCCCCGCGAGGCGAGATGTCCTGGTGTGTCTGGACATCGCCCATTGAGAAGACCACACCACACCTATGCGATTCGCCGACGAGAGCGTAGTGTTTCCAGGTGTAGTAGTAGTGTTGGCAGGTTGTTTTAGAGTGCTTACATGGATAAACAGGTTACCAGTACCTACTGGCTACCTGCACCGACAATTTTCCATAGCAATAAAAATGATATAAATCGTCGTTTACGTTCCAACATTTTTTTGACAAATGACGAAATGACAATTATTGCAACACGGATAGGTTTACCCGTACCGGCCCGTACGTACCGGTAACCGGTTTCTCTATGTAAGCACCTTATTTTGGTGAGAGCTCCACATACCCTCGCGGCTTCCCCGAGCCCGCGGAATACGGAAGGCATTTTTTTCCTGTCTAAAGAAAATAAGGTACCTGTCCACAAGCCAGGCCCATGCCGGACTCGCCCATGCCGTGCGGACACGACAGGTTCAGCTCCAGCGCGTCCGCGCCGGCCGCCTGCGCCTGCCGCGCCAGAACCGTCCAGTCCGCCTCGTTGTTGGAGCACATGATGGACGCTATCACCACCTGGGGGTACAACATCTGTTTTAGGGAAACTGGCAAATGTTCCGCGTAAGCTGTGAACGCGCACGAATGCCATCGGCCATATGTATGAGTCATACTTAAATTACGTTCTTTTTCAATTCTGTGCAGCGACCCCACGTGGTCGTACCGAGAGCGCAACACAGTCGTTCGTTAGTGGGATGAAGCGTTAATAGTTTTAATTCATTGCGGCTTCTCAATGCATTTTGCATCAAATTCAAAATATTTGATAACTAGCTTTTGCCCGCGGCTCCGCCCGCGTGGATATTGGTTATCGTGACAAAACATAGCCTATATCCTTTCTCAAGGTCTAATCTACCTCTATACCAAATATCATCGAAATCGGTTCAGTGGTTTAGGCGTGTAAGACGGACAAACAAACACACACATACATTTTTCCCATTTATAATATTAGTATGGATGTGTGTCGTGTAGAAACATACTCACTTTATTTGGGAAATCTTTCTTCAGCTCCACAATGCTCTGGCACCAGTAGTCGGCACACTTCTCCGAGATCAGCTCGATGTTGAGGAAGGAGCCCTGGCCCGGCCCGTAGTTCTCTCCCGATGTAACCCCCCGGACGATACGGGGTGACACGTTTGTTACCAAGTCCTGGAAAAAATATATTGATGGTTCAGCGCCAACGGATTCCCGTCCCAATTGAGCAGTTTGACTGGGGAAGTACCTCCGCTCTACAGAATACCGCGGTCATAATAAACTCGTATTGTGTTCTCGGCGGTGAGTAGAATAGGATTTGTGCTGTCAGTGTGAAGACCAAAGGTTTGTCCTGCTTTGACTTCTGCACTGACGGCACAGAAATTCTCTGCTCTAACAGGATCGGCAGCACGAGTGTGACTCCCCTGGTGTTGCTCACATTCATAGGCCACGGTAGCCACAAAAACTCTTATTTACCACACCAGAAATACTTAATATTATTGACCAACATACACGTTTCCTTCTTCCTATATTCCTGGTTCCTTTAAGTGGGACGTGAAAAACTTTGTTACGAAACCGTCTAATTGTTGGCATCTATGACACAGCCAACTAGGTTAATCAGCAGTTCAATTAACTGCCTAGTCTGTTAACTAAACATATAAAATGATATTCAGTCGTAACGTTTATTACAACATATAATAAACTGGCTGGCTAATGCTTAGGCCATTCGTAAGATAGGGGACCATCCCGAAAAAAAAAACAGAAATTACATACATACATATCCTCACGCCTGTAAATCCCCGAGGGCAGAGGTGTATTCACAGAAAATTAGTGATTAGTTATATTCAGAAAGTTGCACAAACCGACTTGGAAAGGGTGGGTTTATAACCATGCAGAAAATAGTTATTTGTTAAACAAGAGTGCAAAGTTGCTTTTTAAACGATGTGAAAAATCTTTGCACTCGAGTGCAACACGTAACTTTTCATCCCACCTCAGCGAGGAAATGACAAAATGACGTGTGCAAAGCAAATTAAAAAAGTGCACCAAGGAGGTTTTGAGTCTCGAGTTTTTAAGAAATTATAAAAAGTTGTGTGGTAGATTAAATAGGTACAATAATGTTTTGAATTCACAAAGGGTGGAAGGAAGAAGGGTGCATCGCGGTATTATTTTAAGTATTTTCCGAAACAGGTGTGAATTCGAGTTTTTTATGTATTTTTGGACACAACTTCTTGGCTTAGACAATGCACACAAGAGTAGGAAAGTGGCATATTACATTGAATTGCGACTTTTGTGTTGGTTCCAAATGTCCCTACAAAACCCTTATAAAGTCTCCACCATAATCATTACTGAGGAAGCAATCATCTCATTGATTGTCAACTTCATCTTTATCATCAACATCGTCAACTCATCATCATCAATTCCAAGTAAGATAAAAATAATGAACTGATGACAAGGCAGCATAGCCATAGCACCTTAGCCTGTTCCGAAAGAAACAAAATTAAAAAATTACTTTTTTTCTCTAGAGGATAGAAACGACTTTTCCACTCAGATATCGAAGAGTAAAAATACTCTTTCCGAGATGGTGGGATGAAAAAGTCATTTTCACAGCTGTTTGATTAAATGGCTAGGCAAGTAATTGAACGTCATCGATCCAAGCCATTTGCCTAGCCGTTCGCTAATTGAACGGCGTCGTTTAGTAAAGAGCCTAGCCGGTTAATTGAACGACTGATTAAGCTAGTCGGCTGCGACATCTCAATTATGTGAGGGGTTTCCTTCCATGCTAATGCGGATGGTATAGTAGATTAGTAGCCAAGGGCTGTAAGGCATCAATTGCAGCCCGAGATATTTAGGCGCACGAGCGCAGCGAGGGCGCCTATAGTTCGAGGGTGCAATTGATGCTTACACCCGAGCTAACTACTCTGCTTTACATCTCGATTGTGAGGTAAGTAGAAAAAACCGGCATTACAAGAATAAAACATTTTGTTAGTTAAAATTTATAGTAAAATGAGAACAATTTTCAAATTTTAGGGACAGGTGTTTTTTGGGTATGTTCAATTCAATTCTTGTTGACTGGCTTCTGTGTGTTGCCACAACTTGCCAATGTCAGAGTGTTGTGAAAAGTTATTCGGTATTATGAGATTGTTGTCTTGGGTATGTTAATAATAAAAGATTTCCATTCCCGCCTTTTTTCATCTCCTTTTTTTAATTTTTTTTTTCAAGAACGAAATTGAGCTTCGCCGTTCGATATTTAAAATTGATGCCTATTAAACTCATACGAAGATAAGGCTGAATAGCGAAGCGACCTCTTTTGTCATTAGGCTGAATGCATGATGTCTATTGCCAGTATGACGGTTAGATGTACGCGAACTATTTGAAAGAGTAAAGTGTTTTTTTTTAATTACTTACCGCCCTAGGGCTTTTATAGCTACATTATTACCCTAGAGCGCTAATTGGTCACCTACAAGCCCCATTTGGGGGTAATAAGGACCTACTTACCGAACATGAGAGATGTAAAGGTTATTTACACCCACCTTATCTAACCCAAAAGTCTTAGTAACAGCGAAACCCCAGCCTTGCTGGAATGCACGTCGGATCATCGCAGTACTAGTAGTAGGAGGGGCGCTTGCCAGTCCGAACGGGTTCTCGAATTTGATGCCACACACCTCCACGGATAAATCCACGTCGTCTATCGGACAGTGGAACTTCGGAAGTTCGACTGGAGCATCGAATGGGATTCCCTGGAAATAATATGAGCAATATATAAGAATTTTAAGTATCGACAAGAGATTTTATAGTAAATTTGTTTGGATGAATCCGTCTCGTAGATATGTCATGTGCGAAAAGAATCCTACTACTATTATAAATACGTATCTATAATATAAGAGTTAACTGTTAAACTCTCACATTCCATGATAGAAAATTATGTTAAATGTGCTAATCAAAGGTATGGTAAGATATATTGCTCATTTCATATCTTTGTTTTGTTTTTTAAGTGTTTTGTTGGGTTTTGTATCTTCTTTTCTGAATTTCTGTGTAACTTTTGTGTTTGTGTGACATGGTCGATGGTGCTTGGCCTTTTAAGATAAGCTGACTTACACAGTAATCTTGTCTCGCATTCGACCAATAAATTGAGTATGCAGCTGCCTTGGAAGGTTAAACAACCAAAAAGTATTTGGAGCGTATGTGTGAAATTGTCAAGAATTGTTGTATTAACCATTGGCTGTACATTAAATTAAATTAGGAGTGGAAGGAGTGACTGTGTTTCTAATACTCTTAATACTTTATTGTTACAAAATTTCGTCCTTACAAAGAGGATTTGGATACGGGAAGAATCGCCGCCAAAATCAACTGACCTGTAAATAACAATGCATATACCAGGCGGCTGTCTTGCCATCGTTGACGGACTCGACCGTGGTTTCCGCAAGTCCTGCCAAGTCCCCTCCAACGAATACGCGCGGGAGACTGCGAGATTGCATTGTGGTTTCATCTACCTCGGGAAGACCCCAGCGGTTCAGTTTCACACCGGCCATTGCGTCTTTTACTGGAATATTTTTATCAATTATAGTTAGTAAGGGGAAATTTTAAGATTATCCAGATCTTCGAGGCTCCAGTTAGACTCACCGGCCGGTATACCGATTCTCTGTCGGGTTTTGAGGTTAGACCGAAGTAGCTTAAATAAAAACTGTAAAGCTAAATCAAAATTAAAAAATCTAATTTGAAAAGAAGTAATTGAAACGGTGGCTGCTGGGGCTTTCACCTTGGAACCCAGTAACACACAACATGCTGCCCTAGAGTGAGACTGGTTCAAGGCCTGCTACATGGGTTGGATAATAACTTTATATCAACGCATCAAGTAATTATTTAATTATTACTGGCACTTTTAAACATACATGAAATGAAATGGACAGTTTTACCGTCAGTATCATATAATCCCGAGCCAAAAGCAGAGATGATGAAGTTAGCCTTCAGTTGCATTACTTGGTCCTCATCCTCGATCCATTCTCCGTCGTCTAGTTGTTCTGTACGGCACATCTTTAATCCAATGATCTACAGAAAAATGTCAAAACATAACTTATTTTAAATTACGCCTTGGTTACGGAACCCTAAAAACCCAGCATGTCCCCCACCCCCACTATGACACTCAAACATGTCCTTTGGGGCCGAACCAACCTTATCTGCAAGTCAGTATACCTACTGATTGGCGATAACGAGGTTTTAGCGCAGACTGCCTCTTACGGTTTAGAAGCCAAACGGCAATTTCTTAAATTCGTATAAGCCAAACCAAAAGGAGAAGACGGAATGAGCAAACGCCGTGCACCGCAGTGGCCGCTCTAAATTTTATTACCTTACTGACGTGATATTAGTGACGAAAAGGTAAGAATGTGTAGTACAAAAGAAATCAATAAGTGGTCATACCTTGCCATTTTTCACGATCACTTCTCTAGGTGACATGAAGGGAACAAACTCGCATTTCTCTTCCTTGGCCAAATCCACCTACAGGTAAAGAAGGTTGATTAGAAACTCATGAACTGCTCAAGCTGATATTGATTATTTTTGAGGTTCACTTCCTCCCTCCCTCTACCAAATATTTACATTAATTAATATTAAACATCACTGACTCATTATGCTTGTTTATTCTAGTAAGAGCATTCCCCCTGTAAGGGCCTGGTCGCAGGTTTAAATCCCGTCTCGAATGTAATCTTTTGCCGCTCTAAATCTTTTAATCTGTGTGACTCTTGCGTGTGCACATATGCGGACGCCTGTTTCGTGCAAATAATACTGAACTACTGTCATACAGAAAATGTGCACAAAATCGTGCAAAAAATAATCCATTAGTTTTGCACGACCTCGTAGGTGACACGTATGAGATAGCGGTGGCTGCTATACCAACCTCTTCGGGCACAGCCCTAATGTTAGTGACTCCCTTTCTAAACACCACGTAGACGCGTCTCGCACCGCACCTTAGCGCGGAGGTAGCACAGTCGAATGCTGTGTCTCCTGCTCCTAAGACTATGACGTTGCCGTGGATCTCGGGAAGAGGGGATTTACAAGCGCATAGACCTGAGAATTTAAAAATAATACTCATAACCATGGGATATATGATATAAATATGTAACGTGTCTTTTTGTCTGTCGTTTTGTAGGATGCGAAATTATCCCATATTCACAAACAATCTCCATCACCATCGACCAATACCCTCGAGTCTAAGCCAACCTCAACTGCAACGATCGCTTGACGCTGACGAATCCCTGACACAGGCTCCTCCCAGGGTTGGGGGGTCGGACGAAAGTCATTCCTATGAAAGCCGTATAACCAACAATAAGCATAAGTGCAGTTACTAGTCTACTAGTTAGTAGTTCGTAGACGAGTGTGTAAAATAAATGAAGTAACTTAAAATTTAAACTTTAACAATAAAATTTAACAATATTCCCTCCTGGGTGGCTGTGCGTCACTATATATATTTATGTAATTTCATTAGGAGATTCCAGATCATTAAAATTATAATGTCCTTGCTCTCGTTTTTCGGTTGTTAAATCTTTTTATTCATACAACAGATAGTTATTCTTATAAAGCCGATACAAATTTATTATATATTATTTATATATTTGCACTAAGGAGGAATGGAAACTGCAACCTTCATCTTGACAGTTGAAAGCTGTACCGCTATGCCACACTAGTTTTCAATAAAAGTATTGTTATGACTTACCTCTTTTACTACCCTTAGAAACTAAAGGCAAAAAGTCCTTGCTAGTGAAAAAGCCCATCTCTTGAGTTAGGCCTTTGAAGATAGGAATACTCTTCGGTTCAGGTAGACCAATGCCGAGGAATACAGCAGAATGTCCGGCTTCCAAAAGACCCTGAAAAAAAGGGGCAAATTTGAATTTTAAACGAAGTATATCCAGCTTCTGTGAGACCCTGAAACATGAGGGCAAATGCAACATTTAAAAGATGCGAGGTTAAATAAATTTCCGACTGCCTCTGTGGCGTAGCGGTAGTGATTGCAGCCGCTACGCAGGAGGCGCGGGTTAGCTCAATGCAAATATTTGTATGCATGAATATATGTAGGTATTTGCATTGGTCTGGTCGTGAAAATATCATCAAACATCTATGGCAGTCGTTACGGATAGTTGGAGCCCTCAAAAGGTGCAATGCTTCGATATCACCTTCGGGTTGTGGAGGTCAGATGGCAGTCGCTTCACGAAAAATATCGAAGTTTGGCCAAATCCGCAGTTGGACTGTTAAAAAGGGGACCCCAGACTCCAAGTTAAAAAGCTTCGGATGCGACTGGGATCAACGCTAGGATGAAGGAAAAAAAGAGGTATAAATAAATTGATTTATGTAACTAGACTTGTTTTTCATAGTCATCTCAGTGATGTCAGTTGTTTCGATGCTTCGGCAAAAGCCAAGAGGAAAGTAGACGTATAAGAGCGGTCATGATGATTGATACTTACATTTACAGTTAGATCTGCAGTGGAGAGTTTCCGACCGGTTTCAAACTTGACGCCGAGGTTCTTGACGAGGTCGACTTCAAATTTTACCACGTCGAACGGGAGCCGGTATTGAGGAATCTCTGATGAGCTGTGGTATGTAATGTAACTTTATCCTGTAAGGCCTGATTATAATCACTAACCAATACTTTTTAGTGATTATGATCAGGCCCTCGATCTTGCTGAAGCAAAACTACTGTCATACTACAGATATGCAAAAAATTACATTAAATTTTAGACTTTATTGCTATGTCAATAAACTCCAAAATAAAATGAAAATAGTTACAGTACACTTTTTGATTCACTCTGCAAAAAACATTTAATTTTAGACTTTAAAAGCATTACTTTAAAGTCTAAGCTAGAGTGAAACCGACAAAAAGACGTATCTGGAAGAGAGGGCTCATTTACAGTTCAGTTCAGTTCAGTACCTATTATTTTTCGTCTCCCGAGGAGGGCCAAACCGAGAGGGATGGGATGGCCCTAGGTTAGCCGGGGTGCGTGGAATATGTTGCACGACAACCTCACCTTCGGCCTAGCACTACGACCCACAGACGGCGTGCGGTTTTGTAGGTTCGAGTCCGACATCACTTCCGCTCCCTGGGGGGTTATCCGAGGGGATTTCCCGCACGTAAAAAAAATGATTTTTTTTTCATCGATGGCACAGCCAAGCATAGTAGAGCCGGGGTAGTATAGGTATTATAGAAACTTTCTTTAACCTAAACAATACATAACTATATTGAAGTTAATTGTAACGCGCGTGAGACACCAGTGCTCCGGTGCAAACACCGGCCAACGAATTGCCACTTGTCTAGATGGGCTGGTGTTCCAAGTATTCATAGGATATCCGATGCGAGCTTATCATCAGTTAAGTAATAGGCTTTTTGTGTACCGACTACCTATAGTTGTCCACTTGTGTTTTCTAAGAATAGGCAATTAAATAGACAACCTATGTTATTTAAGATAGCCTCAAAGGCAAAGATGGCTACCTCAGTCCACCTAAATAGTTTTCTTTCTCATAAACAGTAATGTTCTTATATCCAAGTCTGGCGAGGAAGCAAGCACAGCTGATGCTGGCTGGACCGCCGCCAACCAACGCGATCTTCTGATCCCCACCCCTGGGTAACGGCTTAGTGTTCGGATCCAGAGTTTGTTGAATACCCATCTTCATGAATACCTGAGGAATATTTAAAAAATTCTTCATCTTCTTGAAAAATTTATAGCCAGTGTTTCTGAAGATATGAGGGATATGCTAGTAGAGAGTAATGCCAAAGAGAATCTCAACCACGGCATTTTTATTTTTACTTTTCAAAATATTAGCAGCCGAAATTATCGAAATAACTAATATTCCCTCTAACCCCTCCAACTAAGCCAAATTGATTGTGCTAGGTCGGTAGTGTAATGGCCAGGATTTGAACCCGGGACCTCTCGTTCGTAAGGCCGACTCCTTAACCGCTAAGCTATCGACGCTTCATTCAATTAATAGCCCAAGACGACGGCGACGTGCGGTTTTAGTCGGTTCGAGTATGACATAAGCACCTTCGCCGGCTCCGACGAGGGGCATCCGAGGTGATTTCTGCGTTATAAAAAGGGTTAGTCGAGATGATGTGAGGCATAAGGAGCCCAAGCCAACTTTATTGATTGACGAACGAGTCTGATCTAGGCGGTCATATAGCAGTCGCTCCCGTAAAGCCAGGGAAACTAAGGAGGTGTTAGGAGATTGGAACCCGAACTCCAAAATGCAAGGTTTGAATGCAACCAGGGTTGGCGATCGGATGTTGGTGATAAGAGTGGATGAAGTTATATTGACTTGCAAAATTAAAAAGCGGCTAAGTGCGAGTCGGACTCGCCCATGAAGGGTTCCGTAGCAGCAAGTAACATAATATAAAAGTTCTTGTAGTTCGTTGTTACTTTGATCGATGTTTTAATAATAGTGTACGGTTTACGATTTAAACCAATTTTCGGTGGAAGTTTCCATGGTAATGTACTTCATATATATTTTTAGATTTAATAATCATACTCTTATTTTAGAAGTTACAGGGGGGGGGGGAGGACTCATTTTACCATTTTGGAAGTGCCTCTCGCGCAAATTATTCAGTTTAGAAAAAAAATATATTAGAAGCCTCAATATTATTTTTGAAGACCCATCCATTGAGTATGGGTTTGATGAAAACAAATTTGAGTTTCAGTGCTAAGTATGGGGGAACCCCCAAAATTTATTGTTTATTTTCTATTTTTGTGTGAAAATCTTAATGCGGTTCACAGACTACATCTACTTACCAAGTTTCAAAAGTATAGTTCTTATAGTTTCGTAAAAAAGTGACTGTGACATACGGACGGACAGACGGACAGACATGACGAATCTATAAGAGGGTTCCGTTTTTGCCCTTTGGCTACGGAACCCTATAAACGACTTAAAAGCAGTGTTACTATAATTTTCAATGCTTAAAGCATGAAATGTAAATAAATAATAAAATTACATAATTAATAAATTTACAATGTACCTACTTAATTGTCACGTGTATAACTTATGCAGTGCTTATCGCGGACAAATATAAATAAAGTGTTATTTATCTTATCATAAGTTTATTTATTACCTGATAATGTTTACACGGAGTTGTTTGAATTCAATATCTTAGGTAACCGATCTAATTGAAAACGAATCTTAACGACTATAAGTGATCCTGAAGATTTAACAACCTCACGAAAAAAGATAGGTTTAGTTTTGACAGATCATACGGACTACCAATGTTTCTTTTTTAATAATCGAAGCGAAATCGCGCGTTTTGAGAATCAGACCCAAGGTGTATTTAAGTACTGTAACTTTGAACATGTAACAACAGAGAGTCGCGGCATTCATACTGCTGTCAAGCTATACCTCATTGGGGTAAACTGACAAAACATTTTTCAACTTGCTACGATTCTAATATACGCCATATTTCCTTTCTAAAGATATAAATATTAAAATATAGTACTAACATCAACAGCAAAATGTTGCAATCCACCGATGTTGATGGCGCCCTCTTCGGTGGCGTGAAGGTTGCACCCTCCGACACAGAGGTCGCTAGTGGGACACACCATACCACACGTAAGTCCCAGTGGGTTGTCTGACAATATCGCCTTGGCTGCTCCATAGTAATTCTGTGAAAAAAATCTTTTAAATTGATTTTGAAGTTCCTATAGGGTGTTTATATTCTTGAACACAATAATTTATAGAGATTACAACTTATACAAGAGGATTAGGTGTGTCAAATTTGCGTCCACTCAATTAAAGGTATCCATCAGGCTGGCAGCGTTTTCTCGTTGTAAGCTTAGGTAAATATTCTGGGTCATACTATGAGTTAAATAATGAATGGAGATCATATCCCTCCCTTCGTAGTCGGTACCCAAAATCGACCAGAAACCCTTGCTTAACTTATTATCCTTCTTATAGATTTTAGTGGCCGAAATTACTAGTGAGCCCTCCAACTATAAGCTAAATTGATTGGTGTTGGTTCGAACAAGGAAGTTCACTACCAAAAAGTCTTGAAGCTCTAATTACTACTTCCTATACAACTTTTATATTTTCATCATCGAATTAGACGCAATTTCTCCCATTCTCGATTCCTCCTGAAAAAATTTCAGTTTTATAATAGAGTTTTATCGCGCTCTTGTGAAGCAAAAACTTTCAGGGGGAATCCAGAACCGGAGGAATCGCGACTAATTCATATTTACAACAGTCAGAGTTCCAATATAATCAGATTTACTTACCCTGTTGGCGATGCTGGTGATAAAGCTCTTGACATCAATCTGCGTCGGACAGGACTTCTGGCAAGGAGCGTCCGCACATTTAAGGCATCGGGCGGCTTCCTTCAAGGCACCTCGCTCTGACAGAGTCGTATGCTTGATATCATCGAAGTTCTTCGTCAGCGTTGGACATGACTAAAATCAGAAATTCAACGTACAGATATAGTTTTAGGTAGATAGATAGATTAAATTATGTAAGTAGGACACGACGGTATTTCCGTCCAATTGAGCAGTCCGACTGGGGAAGTACCTCCACCCTACAGAATACCGCGCTCATAATAACCTCGTCTTGTGTTAGTGCTGTCAGTGGGAAGACCAAAATTTCAACCAAATCGTTACTGAATTGAAGCAGTTTGCACGATGTAATAATTATATTATTACCTATTGCATTTTGATATAGTTACCGAGACTCAAACTAACGAATGCGGAAAGCAGTACTATAAAGGGGCCTCATACGTACAGTCACTAGCATAATAAGGTCATTATGATGTTTGATGCGTAAAATAATGCTAAACCAACCTTTTACTAACAATTAGCTCTAATATTACCGAAATTAGACACATAATGATACATTTTATCAAACTGTGGTTTTTTATTTGTGTTGATCACCTCAGCGGTAATACCTAATTACCAACTTTACACACTTGTACCATAATCTACTATTATTCCTCTAGGATTGGGAGGGCAGACGGCTGTAGCTCTAAAAAAAGCCATACTGTGTGCCATTGAATACTGTGACATAAGCTATGTTTGGTCGCCATAGCCGACATGAGACACTTTGCTTCCTAATCCAGAGGGGGCAATCTTAAAACCGTATATGGCTCCGGGCCAGCCGGGGAGTGCGGAATATATTCTAGGCAACCTTACACCCCTGATAGCCGACGGGGGTGGCACCCAAAGGAACTTCCGCACAAAATAATAGCTGGAACGGTATCCAAATTCCATGCAAACGTAGCCGCGGTTATCAGCTAGTCAACTATAATTGAAAAATAACAAATATCTTGCTCTTATATTGTAAAAGATAAAGATAAATGGCCCATTGTCGTTATCCACTAGGTTATCATGAGGTGCTATGATAAGGGCCCAATAGAAAAAAGTACGTATTTGCCCTTATCATAGTAGTTTGGTTGAATTTGAATATCAGTTATCACATATACAACAGTGAACGAGCTAACATTCTTTTAGCGATTGCCCAATAGCGTCCAAAGTTTACACCTGGACTTTGGAACCCAGGTAGTCCATTGAAAAGTTACATTTGGGCTTGCATTAGTCAGAGGAAGAGATTTTTCTTTTTTAGATATCAAGGGCTATCTAAAAAAGAATACCGACCCTACAGTCGGTTTTAAATTAAATCCAAGATTATAGGGTTGCAACCCTTGTCCCACGGTCGCCATCTTGGAAAAAGTGGTTCAAGTTGTTTTTATGTATTAGTAATGTGCAGGGGCGTAGCTACCGCCGTATTTGCCGTATCAATTATACGGGGCCCCCGGGTTACGGGGGCCCCCAAAGTGTGTAAGGAAAAAGAATAAAAACTTTCTAATTTATTTTATTTTACAATTGACAAAATTCAATTTGCTTTTCCCGCCTTAAGCGTGCGTTTAAAAGTTGGCAACACTCTACATCGTTATGGCGGGCTGTGGGGCTTCCCCGTTTTATTTACTTCATCTTCAACTCAGCGGGGAATTCCCGGGAATCCTTCATCGATATCGCGATGTACGTGTACGTTGTTGTACTTTTTGCATTGGTTGTTAAACCACGGAGTGCAGTGCACTGTTTATTTACGCGCTTTATATAAATGTGCATTACAATGTAATTCAGTACAAACAATATTGTTCTTCTGGTTTAGCAGTATTAGTAGTGATTTGTAAAAGAAATGAGTGAAAGGAAAAGAGATTATCCCAGCGGCGCTGAGAAAAGAAAAATTAAACAGAAAAGGGACGAGGTTATAAAAAAAGTCCCCAAAATTTCTTCATTTTTTCAGAGACAAGATACTGTGTGTGATTTAGATTGGAAAGGTAAGTACTACCCAACCCATTTATTAGGGGCATGTAGTGATAAACAAGGAAATCTTTTAATTTCGGTCTGTCCATCTGTCCGTCACAAAAAGTTGTCTCCCCCCTCGATTTTCACAATTATACTGTTTTTAGGGTTCCGTGCCTTGATTTAAAAAAAAAAACAAAATTCTAACTTATCTATAGGATCGATTTGTTTTGTTGTTTGTCTATCAATCCGTATCGTATCGTTAATTGCGTGTTGAGAACTTCAGATGTGCAGACTCGCTTTCGGGTTCTCGTTTTGTATGGCCACTACGCGCTGCGTTTAAATAGCACGCAGGTGTATAGTAATTAATGCACGGACGGGCTGCATGTGATTTTGTATCTACTAATAGGTAGGAGCACAATCCGCGTAGAGTCTGTGTGGGTCTGAACTGAACACTCTCTAACTGTGACCCTTAGTAACGTTATTTATTTATATATAACTCTTTTTAGTTTAGTATCAAAGCATTCGTATTTACTTTTTAACAATTACTCGTTTATTTTTAGATTCGTCACATATCCATCCGGAAATAGAAAAAAGCCAAGCACATACTTTATCAGATGTCCATCCAGAAATCGAGGAACCCCAAGTCAACGATTCTGATATATGTGCAGATTGTAATATAATTTCATCAGATAGAGGAAATTTTGGTGACAATTTAACTGAATGCGAACGAAAAATATTTTTTAAATTGGGTCCATTTAAACCACAAGGACCATTTCCAAAAGTTTCAGAAAATAACCGACCTTTTTCGGCTTATTATTATTCATATTTCAATCAGGCAGGCATAAAAATTATAAGACCATGGTTATGTTATTCTAACGTTTTAAACAAACCGTACTGTCACTTCTGTTGGTTATTAGCAGATCGTCAAAACAAATCGTACTCCTCTGCTTGGGTTAACGGTGTTTCGGTTAGAAGCAATTTCACACAAACTATTCTTGACCATGAAAAGTCACAGCAGCATATTAGTGCCTCACTCTCTTATAATAATTGGTTGCAAGGAAATACCATCGATACTCTATTGAAAAGTGAAATCGATAGTAAAATTACATTCTGGAGAGATGTACTGCATCGTATAATTAATGTTATAATTACTTTAATATCTTGTAATCTACCTTTGAGGGGGCATGATTCCGATTCTGGCAATTTCATGGCAATTTCACGTCTGCTATCTAACTATGATGCAACTTTAAAAGAACTTCTTCTAAAACCGAAAGGTGAAATAAATTATTTAAGCCCTACGATTCATAACGAAATTATTAGTTTGCTTGGTACCACCGTTAGGAACAATATTATCTCAGAAATTAAAAAAGCTCCATTTCTGACAATAATTCTGGATACAACACAAGGCTTGTCAAAAATTGACCAACTATCTGTAGTTTTTCGATATATCTCGGTTACAGAAAATGATGATAATGTGCCTAAAGAAATAAAAATCTGTGAGTCCTTTTTAGGATTTATAGCAGTAACCGATTGCAGTGCTGCAGGTCTGAAAACTGTCATTTTAAATTTGACTAAAGAATATGAAATTGATTTGACTAAATGTAGAGGACAGGGATACGATGGAGCAAATGTTATGTCGGGTGTTTATGGAGGATTACAAACCCTAATAAAAGAGCATGCTCCAAATGTCGATTATGTTCATTGTGCTGCGCACGCTTTAAACTTGGTTTTGAACGATGCTGTGAGACATGTTCGTGAAGTATCGACTTTTTTCGATAATTTAGAAAAAATATATACTTTTTTTGGCAATAGTATAAAACGCTGAGCTATGCTAAGTGACGATTCATCTGAAAAATATTTGATTACCCTTAAAAAGGTATGTCCTACCAGATGGTCTTCTAGGAACGACGCTTTATTAGCAGTAAAAAAAAAATTTTTACTAATCATGAAAACTTTGTACCAACTAAATTTAATTTCAAATAAAAAAGATGAACGTGAAGAATGTAAAAGTAAAATTAATATTTTAGAGAGTTTTGATTTCTTAGTGCTCGTTACATTTTTTTCTTCACTATTTGAAATTATTAATCCTGTTTCTAAAGCTCTACAGCATGAAAATAATGACTTACAGAAATCTAGTATTTTATTAAGTAATCTTTTAAATAGACTGTGCCAATTAAGAAATCAGAATTCATTTAATAGTTTGCTAAATGAATCCAAAGATTTAGCAAAAGAGTGGGGGGTAACAACTATTTTTAAAAACAGTAGGCGAAAGATAACGAAGCGTTTTTTTGATGAGTTATCACAAGATGAGAGAATTTCCGACCCGGAATCCTATTTCAAAGTCAATGTATACTATTGCTGCTTAGATATATTAATTTCTCAAACTAAAGAAAGATTTCAGAGCCTTTGCAACCTGAGTAGTATATTCGAAATATTACAACCGGAGAAACTCCTATCTTCTTCAAGCGAAGAGATATTAAACGCTTCCGAAAAACTGTCTGCTAAATACAGTAAAGACATCTCACTTAATCTTTGTGACCAATTGAAGGCTCTAAAAACATGCTTAAATTCTGAAATTAAAAAAAAATTATTCCATTAAAGAACTCATTGAATTATTACTAGTAAAATAGTCTTGCATCCAGTTTTCCCGAGGTAATCACAGCATGCTTTTTATTCTTGACCCTTCCAATTACAACTGCAACGGCAGAAAGTTGTTTTTCAAAATTAAAACTAATAAAAAATTACTTAAGAACTTCGATGGGACAAGAACGACTGTCAGACATCTCACTATTGTCCATAGAGGCAGAAACTTTAGAAAAACTAAAATCGTCATCTGCCATAAATGATTTAATTAATCAGTTTGCCGAAAAAAAGGCAAGGAGAGTGAATATTTAAAATTCGATTTTTATTTGTAAAATGGGTAAATTATGTGATAAATAAATATTTCTTCTCACAATATTTTTTTCTTTTGTGAAAAGTCTTTACATCCATATAAGGGCCTCCAAAAAGATTTTTATACGGGGCCCCGACAAGGCAAGCTACGCCACTGGTAATGTGTGTATGTGTGTATTAGTAATTTACTATCTGTTACCCGCGGCTCCCACCACGTGGATGTCGGTTATCGCTTGGTGTTGAGTCAACGCTTTTTTTGTAAAATAAAAGTAGCCTAAGTTATTCCTTATTACATCAGCTACCTGCCAATAGAAGTCCTGTCAAAATCGATCCAGCCATTTCAGAGATTAGCAGGAACAAACAGACAGACAGACAGACCAAAATTTTAAAAAATATTATATTACAAACAGACACTCCAATTTTATTTATATGTATAGATGTATACCTAGATGTATACATATCATGAACTATTAGGTCCCTTGAGATCTACAAAAGAAAATTACATCCTCTGATAAATGCACGCTAAGCCCAAAGAAATGTAAGAGTCCGCATATTTTTCTAGATTGGTCTGTTGTCTTTCACGAGAGAGATTGCTATCTAAACTCCCAGCCCTGAGGAGAAGGATTGCACCAGAGCACTTCCGTTGCAGCAGGTGCGGTTATTCACCAATCCCCTTGTAGGATACAAAACTTAATCTATCAGATACTATCAACCGGCGTGTTTGCACAAATGAATAATAAACACTAGGTAGGTACTAACTTACATAACAACGGAACACTGATTGCTGAGATAGTTTGACCACTATTACTGGACGCCTACAACTATTGTGAACTTTGGTATTTACATTATTTTGAATACTTTTCTAGACAATATCAATACGATGCTGACTGTTCGGTACATATAATAATCTGGGTTCTAAAATTTGCTCAAAATGTGCAGTAGGTACACGTTTCTTTGGTGTCTTTCGAGGATAGCAAATCCACCAATCATAGATCACTACAAAACAATCCGCGCGGGCCAGGGCCTCGTTTGTTCTCAGGATTAAGGTCCAGGATACGTGTCTTGAGGTATATCTACGTATTGAGGCAGTTATAAATCATGATAAATAATGACAGTTACAATAATAAAACGCGATAGTGACACAGTTCTCCTTCGAACAGAAGGTTAACTAAACCACGAACATATTTTTTAACAACACACGCTTCGTAATCTTTCTTTGCAGTATTTTATTGAACAGAAATAAACGAAAAACTTAATATATCTATCATGGAATATCTGATATGACTTCTGTCCTAATCTAATTATCAATTAAAATATTGTAAGATACTCCGTTACCTACTGCAATGTATCAATTATCTGGGCAGGTAGTTACGATAGATATTTTTATTTTTTGATTCAATGTATAGATGTTTGAGAAGGCCCATGGTCTGCTAGAGTGCATGGGTAATGCCTTAAGTACCTATTGGGTAACTTTACAACACGGTAACGGCGCGGCGTGCGGTTTAGTCGATCCGATTCCGATGTTTTTGAGCAGATTTCCGCCCAAAAAGAAAGGGATTGCTTTCCTATGTTTTCTTCTTAGTTGAGGTGTGGAAGAGGTATCTATATTTTGAGTTTAGAAGGTACTTTTCAGTGCTTTTAGCAGACAGACGGCAATTAGGTACCGCGTTCGTTGTGTTTGCACCAGAGGCATAGGGGTATGGAAAACACTGAGATTTAAGTCCACGCCTGGAAATAGGCTTCTACCTTTTTTTTTCGAAGGTGAGGTTGTCATGCGACATATCCCTCTCGGTCTGGCCGTCCTCGGAAGGAGGGGACCACGCGGTCCCCGACTCAACCCCGGTGTGGGGAGGCGCGCATCGTCCCAGGATGCGCGCCGCCGCCGTGGCCTGCTTCTGCTAGGGTGACGGACGGCTCCACCCGTCACCCTCAGGCCCGCGCTCATGGGGGGCGGAGGTCAGTTTGCGCCCTCCGACGCCCGAGCCGCCTTCAGGCGCGTGCAGCGATGTCAGCGAGTCTTTCTCGCTCATCGCGCCGCGCCCGCTCTGCTGTCTCCTTCGCGAGCATGACCTGCTCGCAGAAGGAGGCGCTGGCCGCCCACGCATCCGCGCAGCGGACCATCGCCGCGAGCAGGGTGGAGAGCGTGAGCACTCTCACCCCCAGAGCCGCTACAAGCTCCCGCCTCGGCGTCTCAAACGCCGGACACTCGGTGAGCGTGTGCAGCCCCGAGTCCACGCTCGCGTCGCGTGTGGCCTCTCTAGCCACTCCCCCATGATGGGTCTTACCGCCGCAATCACGGCTTGCCCTGCGCGTGGAATAGGCTTCTACCAATGTTGGGACGCTTTGGATTACTGTTTCCACGCTGGCCAGACGGGTTGGTACAGGATTTGAGTATTCCTTCTCTTGCAGTAGTCTCGTCTGCGAATATCCCTGCTAGTCGCCTCTTACGACACCCTTCAGCCCCCCTAGACAAGTAGCAATTCGCTAGCTGGCGTTTGGTGGAATAGAATGACGAATATATAGGATTTGACGTATATGACAGTCGTTAACGCATGTCAAATACGTCAAATCCCATACATTTGTTATTCTATTCCATCAAACGCCGGTTAGCGAATTGCCACTTGTCTAGAGGGGCAGATGAGATGGGGTGGTGAAACCTACTTGAATTCTTACTTCGTCACCACACGGATAAAAGTCATTGTCTAGGTTAAAAGTGTTACAAAAACGAGTTTTTATTTTAAAAACCAACCTACATAAATTATCCCCCCTCCCGAGGAGGGCCAGACCGAGAGGAATATGGCCCTGGGTCAGCCGGGGTGCGAGGGATATGTCAAAAGACAACCTCACTTCCGGCCTAGCACATCGACCCACAGACGGCGTGCGGTTTAGTCGGTTCGAGTCCGACATAACCTACCCCTTCGGCTCCGGAGGGGTGGGTATCCGTGGGGATTTCCCGCACGTAAAAAAAAAAAAAAAAAAACCTACATAAATTATCTATTCCTTTTTTTACAATCACAAAATCACAAAATCATTCCACCTAAAAAACGCGACATGGACCTGTCAGGCCGGTCACGAACTGGTATAAATACCCACTTTGTGAAAAAAATGACAGCATACCGAATGCTAGGCAAGGAACACTGCCACAGACATTTCCTTTATTATTATATCCCACTACTGGGCATAGTACGGGCATAGTAGCGGCTAGATGGGCTAGTTACGAAATGTTCCCGTCCGTCGTCGTTTTTTCGAGATAGATTCTAGCCCATCAACAAATGGCAATACGTTCATAGAATCGAATAGATTGGTCACTGTAGGAGATTGACATAAGCTGCGTCCTGTCATAAACGTCAAAATACGTGTCAATCCCATACCTACATTCATCATTCTATTCTACAATACGCTCGGTACTTAGCGCAGAAAATACGAAGTCTTTCACTTACGGTACACTTTCTGTCAGTATTCCTCTTCCAATGTTGCTTGGTCTTCTTAGTTTGAGCTGATGGAACTAAGTTTGAATACGGTTTCACGGTAGGGTTCAACCTCAGCAAATTCTGCAACGAATTGTAATAATTTTAGTATTTATTTGCAGCATTAACATTTTAAAATTAATTAGAAAATTTTGGATAATTACGAAATACCGAAGTGCGATATACCTACAGAAGTCCAATACGCGTAATCCAACTTGGATAGATTAGGTTCTTAGGCCTTCGTGGTTATTTTTTTATAACCATCCAAACGAAATCACCTAAAAATCTTACGTTCAAGATTTTGAACTTCAGTATTTTGACCATTTGGTATTGTAAGCTTCGGGATTTCCCTACGAGATTAACCTTTCCTTCATTTACAAATAGTTACTTATAGTTATCAAATTCTACGGAGCGTGCGTTATCACAAGAAAACCAACGAACCCTTCTAACCTAATCTATCGTTGACGGAGCGCGCAGTATCCACGAGGTCGCTTCGTTCGCTTCCGCGCTTCATAATTTCGCTCATAATAAATATGAATGACCGAAATCGACATGGAAAAGATGAAAAACGGACATTCACCAAAAATCTTGGTGGATGTTAACAGTCACCAGTGTATCTGCATTTCAACATATGCATTATATATTTATGGCTGTTTAATACTGATTTCTACGATAACCTACGTACACTGGCTGCACAGAATAAAAAATGGGTGCCACGAACATATTTCTAAGTACAGTTGACAAAGGATACGGTTGCACTTTTACATACAACTTTATATGAAGAAGTGCGATCGTATAATATCTACTTTGTCGACTATACATATGTCTCCATCAACTAACAGTAGACCTACCATGAAAGATGCCTAAATTGCGGACTAAAGATTCGGTTAATTGGTTCCATGGAAGTTGGAACACATTTATCGCAAAATCGGATCCAAATCCGATATATGAGAAAAATGGATCTTCAATTCGATTCGATCGTACATCGGAAGAAAACCAATGCGAGTTTTTGGGACCTTCATGTCTAAATACTACGTTTTTCTAGAGCGCTCGAATATGACCTATCCATACTTCCATACTAATATTATAAATGCGAAAGTAACTCTGTCTGTCTGTCTGTCTGTCTGTCTGTCTGTCTGTCTGTATGTTACGCTTTCACGCCTAAACCACTGAACCGATCTTGATGAAATTTGGTACAGAGGTATATTAGAGCTTGAGAACGGACATAGGCTACCTTTTATCACGAGAAAGGGGGTTTAAGGGGGGAAAATAGGGGATGAAAGTTTGTCATTTCTGAAGATATTTTAATGAAATTTGGTACAGAGGTAGATAAGAGCTTGAAAACGGATATAGGCTACCTTTTATCGCGAAAAGGGGGGTAGAAGGGGGGGGGGGGGGACTAGGGCCTTGGGATGAAAGTTTGTCATTCTTGAAGATTACTTGATGAAATTTGGTACAGAGATAGTTTAGAGCTTAAGAACGGATATAGGCTACCTTTTATCGCGAAAAGGGGGGTAGAAGGAGGGCGGACTAGGGCCTTGGTATGAAAGTTTGTCATTTTTGAAGATTTCTTGATGAAATTTGGTACAGAGATAGTTTAGAGCTTGGGAACGGACATAAGCTTCCTTTAATCGCGAGAAGGGGGGAAGAAGGGGGGGGCCTTGGGATAAAATTTTATCATTTTAGAAGATTTCCTGATGAAATTTGGTACAGAGATAGTTTAGAGCTTGGTAACGGACATAGACTACCCTTTATCGCAAAAAGGGGTTAGAAGGGGGGGACTAGGGCCTTGGGATGAAAGTTTGTCATTTTTAAAGATTTCCTGATGAAATTTGGTACGGAGATAGGTCAGAGCTTGGGAACGGACATAGGCTACCTTTTATCGCGAAAAGGGGGGTAGAAGGGTGGGACTAGGGCCTTGGGATGAAAGTTTATCATTTTTTAAGATTTCCTGATAAAATTTTGTACAGAGATAGTTTAGAGCTTGGAAACGGACATAGGCTACCTTTTATCGCAAAAAGGGGTAGAAGGGGGGGGGGATATGGCTATGGGATGAAATTTTGTCTTTTTTGAAGATATCCTGATGAAATTTGGTACAGATATAGATTAAAGCTTGGGAACGAACATAGGCTACTTTTTGTCGCGAAAGACGAGGATAAAATGGAGGGTGGAGGGGGGGGGGTTTATAGGGGATGAAAGTTTGCCAGTTATGAAGACATCCTGATGCTATATTTGGTACAGAGATGGATTGAAGCTTGGGAACGAACATAGGCTGTCTATAACCGCGAAAATGGAGGCATAGGGGGCGGGGGGGGGGGTAATAACTGTAATAAGGTATGAAAGTTTAACAGTTTTGAAGATATCCTGATGAAATTTGGTACAGGGATTCATTAGAGCTTGGTAACGGACATATTATGCTGCCTTTTATCGCGAATAATGTGGTAAAAGGGTGGGGGAGGGATAAGGACTGGATAGTTAGTATGAAAGTTTTTCATTTTTGATAATATCCTGGTGATATTTGGTACAGAGATGGATTAGAGCTCGAAAATGGACAAAGACTACGTGTTATTGAGAAAAAGGGAGTTGAAGAGGTGTAATAGGGCAAGGGTGTGTAAGTTTGACAATTTTGAAGATATCTTGATGAAATTGGTATAGAGATGGGAGACGGATTAGAGGTTTGAAATGGACATAGGCTACCCCTTATTGCGAAAAAAGGGATAGAAGGGGGAGGGGGGAAGGGGAATAGGGCTATGGGATTAAAGTTTCTAATTTTTCATTGGCACAAAAAAGGGGGTGAATATGGCATAAATAGTAAAAGTTGCTTTTAAGATGTCCTCATGAAATTTGGTACAAAGGTGAATTAGAGCTTCGGAATGGACATAGTCGAGTAGCGAACCAAATATAGAAGCGAGTGGAGAGGCGAGTAGAGATTGTTATAGAGACGAGTGGATAGGCGTGTAAAGATCGAAAGTCAAGTAGAGTCGACTACAGGGGCGAGTAGATATGCGATTAGAGAGCCAAATAGAATGCAGTAAAGGCTTTAGTAGAGAGGCGAATAGGGAGACGAGTGGAAAGATCAATGTAGTGGCGAGTAGAGATCGAATAGAGAGTTGAGTAGAGGTACGAGTAGATAGGCGAGTGGGGAGAGTCAAGTAGAGAGGCGAAAAGAGAATCGAATGGATGGGCAAGTAGAGAGGCGAGAGGTCGAATATAGAAGCGAGTAGAAAGTCGAGAACAGAGGTGAGTACATAGTCGAGGACAAAGTTGAGTAGAGAGGCGAATTTAATGCTCAATAGCGTCGGATCAACACCAAGCGATAACCGACATCCACGCGGGCGGAGCCGCGGGCAACAGCTAGTAATATTATAAATGCGAAAGTAACTCTGTCTGTCTGTCTGTATGTTACGCTTTCACGCCTAAACCACTGAACCGATTTTGATAAAATTTGGTATAGGTGTAGATTAGACCTTGAGAAAGGACATAGGCTATGTTTGGTCGCGATAACCGACAACCACGCGGGCGGAGCCGCGGGCGAAAGCTAGTATGAAATAAATTACAAGAGAAACAATTCATGTTACCTACTAGGTACCTAGTTATTATTGGCAATTATTTTGAACAATACACAATCATGATGTTTCCAACAGAACAATAACAATGTAGGTTGTAGGACTTGTAGGTATCTACCTGTTTAGTATTGGATTGAGTTAAACTAGTGAAGTAAGTACCTACTTAGTACAGTTTCTGACCAAAATCATATGTAGGTATAAAGTCTTTCGACATAAGTCAAAACATAAAGTTACTAGTCTAGTGGTTAATAAAAAATTGTACCACAGCATGGTCTCCACAGCTCAGTTCTGAAATGTAGGTACCTACATTCACAACTACATGAAAAGTCAGCTGGAACCACGTCGGTGGGACCTTGTAGTAGTATTTGGATGTCACATTCACATTGAATAAAAATGCATTTAGTTAACTTATTCTATGCATATTTTTGTTCTTTTGTATTCTTAAAAAGCTGTACGGTAAGAGGCTAATGTGAAGTCCAAAAGATACGGGCCCACACCGCACCGGCGGCGGCGGCGCGGCGTATATGGAATCTATACCTTCAGCCAGCGCTCTGTAGTGTTGAGTTCAGGTATACAATAAAAATATATATGCCCGTGTTAGGTTCAAAATATACCCGAACGCAACACTGGATTTGCCATGCCTGCTGGCAACTAGCTAATGTGGCAAATCATCAGGGTACATCTGATAATATTCCAAGAAGGCAAATTGGTCACCGGAATGTATGTGTTGTGTGTGGACGTTCCATTTTAAGAATTACTCGACGCAAGGTATTAATTGCTGGGGCAAATGAAGAAGAAGCCTTAGCCTTCTAACCTAACCTATCCGAATCGGGGTGCTCTTAAATTTGAAAGTATACCCAATGTCAACTCAGCCAGTGACGTCACAAATATTAGGTAGAGGTATGATTTATTGAATTAATTCTTTATTTCTGGATTTGAAAACATACCCGACGGCAACACGATCTCTGACGTCATGAGCGTTGTGTGAAGGTATAGATTCCATATACGCGGCGGCGCGACCGGTTTACCATCAAGCGGTACGCCGGTACCTATGCTTATTAGCAACCTTAGTTATTTAAACGAACAACTACATATTACTACATTGTAAATTCTTACGACTACATACTTATAACGCAATATTGTTGGCTAAGTACAATAGATAACCTTTGTGTCCACATATAGCCATGAACTGTCGTCGAGTGACACGCAATAAATTAAATATTGTACCTACGTCTAATATAATAATGTCGACTTAACTAGCTTAAATAATAATAACATTAACTAATAGACAATCAGTTTTGAATAAAAAATGAGTGACATTTCCTATGTGAAGGGAGGCCTGCGAGCAATTTAATTAGAATTTGTAAAGGGATAGCAGAGGCTAGATAAATTAATTTAAAATTAAAAGAATTTTTTTGTAATATTTTCGTCTGTATGATAGTTTCAAAACAATGATAGTCGGTTTGTAATAACTAATAAGTCTAATTGATTTGATGCACAAATCAATCTTGACTAGCAAAATACTCAAAATGATCCTAATACCTTGGCATTCCACCTTCCTGTTGACTTTGATACGCACCTTTAATTCGAACGGTAATACAAATTAAATCAGTAAAACAGTTTTTGAAAACTGCTGTTTTACCCCTCTTGTAAAATGCAGATGTCGTATCACAGCCAGTTATTGCGTGTAAAAATAGTACATGATTTTGACATTATTATTTTGACGATAACAACTTTTATAACTTTTTGAATTGTTATATCTCAGAAACGGTGGCTCGCAGGAAGAAAGTATTGAGACATTATTTTAGATAATTTTATGATCTACAATTTTTGTCTGGATACTTTTATGATAAAACTTCTCGTTTTGCTGAAAATCGCGAAAACAAATTTTTTTTGATCTTTAACCTTGAATAAAAAAAAATCCATACACGGCAATGATGGGGAACTTTTAAATATTATTTATAATAATGTTTTGCACAATTTTACTGATTTTCAGCTTGTTGGGATTTTATTTCCCTTCACTCTAATTATTTGGTTTAGATAGACCGGATTATACAGTCAGTCTAGTGCCTAGTTAGTACGTAGGTAATGACATCTAATATTAAATTGGCAATGAAGCAGACGCTAGCTTCACAGTAAACGGTTACCAACAATAAAGGTAGCCTTCGCGTGAGACGATTTTAACGTAGAAGTTTTTCCTATAATCTGGTATTCGATTCTGTTATTGGTTCAAATAGTCTTTCCAGACTTTTGACGTTATACCCCGGTCACACAGATTCCGGGATCCGCCTTTTATTTGTTTGTTATAGCTTTTATCGGAGCGTCTTTTTTATATACGACACGTCAGTTTGACTATGGTTTGACTTCACCTCGCCTTATGGTAAGCTGAAGGCAAAGTCTCAGTAAAGAGGGTCATCACAACAAGAACGTACACTGTTAACAATGGTGACATTCAGCTTGACGGCCTTATCATATGCTTTTTCACGCCCCGCTTAAAGGACCCGGGCCTGTAGTAAGCAGGAGTTCCAGGTCTTAATAGTGCGATAAAGGAAAGAGTCACCTTACTGCTTGGTGTGCTAAGGAAAAATATTCTGGTTTAATTTAATTTAATTAAATTAATAATATTGACGTATTATTATAAGTAGCGTACGTTTGTTATTTATATGCTAGCGCGATTTTCGAAGCCGTTTATGTTTCTGCATGACGTATTTACAGCTTATAATACATCATTGTTTATTTAGGTATCGCTATTATGCGTATCATATCTCAAGCAAGCACTAATAGACATACCTAATTACTAATTCTATGGCCTACCTATCTCTTAATTACATGCCCAAAAATACATTTACATATTTGTACATCACATCGGTCAAACAATTTCATAGCATTCCGTACTATGACAAATACAGAATACTTAAGATAATTAAAACTTAATTGGTATTTAAATATCTAAAACCTTTTAAATTCCACTAACCTCTATATCAGGCAGTTCCTTACTCAAGAGGGTTTGAGCCATTTTTAAAAACAAAACAAATAGTGTCTATGTATTACGTCGAATTTTTTTTTAAATTATTCACAGCACTCACGCAGAGGACTGCACACTGGCAGCGCCACTACTGCGACTGACTGACTGATTAGAGAATGCACGGAAAAATAATCGACTGCTATACGATATTGTTCGTTCCATATATCTTGGACCTAAATTGCGATATAATAAAAGTCCTTGGCGCGCGCGGATTATTTTGCGATAATCTATGCTTGGTGAATTTGATGAGCTCATGGCCGTAGTCAAAATACATCCAAAAAACGTTCCTACTACGCGTATATTAATTAAGAATTGAGCATATATTAGGTCTAAGATATATGGAACTAGCAATATCTACATTTATATTTAATATTATAATGTTATTATTATAACATTTTTACCTATTTTAATGATTCTGCAAAATAATAATAATAATAAATAATATCAGCACAGTCTGTCGATGAAGCCGTCTAGACAGAGCAATCGTGCGGGGTAGCCATACATTTCACTCAGTGCTAAAGATTCAGGGCTGTCTCATGTATATCTAATAACGGTTTTTTTTATTTTATGATATTTTTTATTGACTCGTTTTGTTTGTTAGAATTCCTTTTTTTCGATTTCGATTACGATTATCCATTTAGCGATCAAAATTAATACAATTTTAAGAATTACCTATTACAAACACTGAAAAGTAAAAAATTAAAATAAAAACTACGCTTAAAAAAATCGACTGCAAAAACTGAAAAGTATAAAATAACTGAATTTACAGATTTACTATTCTGTGAGAAGTCAGTGCCAACTTAGTTAGTGTTGCCTGAATTATTATACTGGAATCAGTTGAAATATGACCTCTAGGGCTAGGCACCAACTTTTATCAGAACAGTAAATCTGTAAATTCAGTTATTTTCTCTAGGTTATTTTTTACGTTTCAGTTTTATAAGTCGGTTTTTTTAAACGTAGTTTTTTTGAAAACCAGCATCTTCTTCGCCACGTCATAAAGACTTTCTTCTACCCACACTTTTCCTTCTTCCCGAATCCCCGGCTTTTTAGGCGGCGTTTACGAAAGCATCTAAAGAGGCCCTAAACTGAATATTTGCATCGTAACATTGTTGGTTTCTATAATGGCCTTGTGATTTCTTAATTAGTTTACTATCAGGCGGTGAAATCCCATTGAAATCATTAAGGAGATAAAGAGATGAGATGAGATGAGAAAAGTATGAATGTCTAGATTTTTTGAAATTATACTTGTCTGGATACCATCGACCGGCGTGATTGTGTATATGAAGATGAATACTCTACTAACTGACATAATTCTGGAAGACCGATTGTTAAGATAGCTGGATCACTCTGAACACTTACAACTATTTGAGTACTCTTATAACCAATATAAAATTGGAATTTTGGTATTTGGATTATTTTGACTACTTTTGTTAGCAACATTTTAATGATGCTGACTGTACGCGTCTTAAATCACAAACGAGGTTCTTGTGTTGGCTTTTCTCTAAGCTTAGGGGGTTAGACGGCAGTTGCTTTCGTAAAAGCCAAGTTAAGTAGGCAGTGAGAAAGCTTGGAAAATTGCAATTCAATTTAGGTGATATTAAGCTACTTCTTGGCATTACAATATAATATAAAACCCATTTTCGCCAAAATGTCCCATACATTAATTCATACTTCTGGTGTCGATATATATATGTGTATATATATGATTGAGGCCGCTAATTGAACGACACCGTTTAGTTATCAGCCTAGGCAGTTAATTGAACGGCTGATTAAGCTAGTTGGCTGCGACATCTAAAACAGATGGATGAAGGTCAATGTTAGGCCTGATCCCATAATATTATAAAGAAAAATATCTTTATTTACATATTTAAAAATAACTAAAATTTTGTTGACCTCATTCTGGCAAGGTCGTGCCAACTTCTTTTGGCCACTATAACGCCACTTATGTCGCGATTTTAAGACTAAGGTCATTGTTATCAAACGTTTTTAAGACAGTAAGATAACGATTACATAAATAACTCCCGCTACAAACAGATAATATAGGAAGGATATATAAATAACACAATATACTGAACAGTTAATATAAATATATTTTGAATTATTCAGAGGCTTTACAATATTTGGAAGAATTACTCGACAGCTTATCTAAATACCAATCGAATTATAGACACAGCGCTATTCTTTATACCCTACCTGACGAAGTTTGGCACAAGAGGTAATCAAACGACCAGTTAGTATTTCTCACTCCACTGTTGGACATAGGCCTATCCCAATGTGTGTCACAGCACCCGATTCACGCATGTTTAAATTTCATCATCAAAATTAATTTTAATTTAAAATGAAATTAAAAATTAATAATACTAAATTAAATATGCAAGAATAGCACGGATAATCAGTCGCCTATTGGGTTTTCATTTAAATGCAATAATATGTATTAGCGTATCGACGCACAAAATCCGTAATGGCATTCCGTCAAGTGCGACGAGTCGCCTATTGCGTCTGTATTTAAATGCAATATGAATTAGTGTTTCGACACACAAGATCCGTAACGGCATTCCGTCAAGTGTGACGTAAGCCTAAGAATTTGACATATAAAGGTTTTTTTTTATTACACCTTGTGCCAATTGTCGCCGAATAGGATATTAGGACTTTGTATAAAAATAATATTATACAAGCTGTTATTTAGAATGAGACCAAAATGCAGTACATGGCATAGTGAGACTACATATCCAACAATACAGTAACAGACAACATAACACCGATACAAATTTAGGACACTTACATACACTACGAATAAAGTTCTATGAGTTTCCGAATGCACGTACATCTCTTATTTTACATCGAGTTTTATTAAAAATCATAACGTTATACTTACAAGAGACAAAATGATTATTAGTATAAAAAATGTAAATTCAACTCTATTGAGAAGTGTAAATAAAGTCTATTTTTGGATT